>JAGSMX010000037.1:0-402500 GCA_029286785.1 Meandrusa payeni
GCGATCCTTTCACTCTGACATGCAGCCTCCTACAGTATCCGGAGCGACGGACAGGTTAATTTATTTATTATTTTGGGCATTTTGACTGACTCATCGTAAGAAGGTACGAGGTTTTCGTTACATTCTCCTGACAACCTGTATATACATACATATAGATGGAGCTAAAGATGTTTTACATTTCCCACCACTTGGATAGGATATAGGAGAACTCCAGCAGCGCTCCTACGCCGCTGGAGTTTCTTCGGCCACTTCTTTTCCCAGCACCAACGCTTCTCGAAGTTGCATATAAGTTAGTATAGCTTAGAATATCCCATATAGTTTTTATTATTAAAATAGCTACCGACCGAGTCATGGTTCGGCCCTCTCGGGCGCCCTCGGATGGGAATGCTTACGTTAACGTGTAACCGTCCAAGCCAAGATTACCCTTCACCGGGGGGACCCTTGTGTCGAGTTACTAATAGAGGTTCAGGCTAAGCGACCTACGAGCTATGCCACCTCTCGATCCGGCGAAGCAGTAAAGGCCAGCCTCTCTGGCCAACTGTGTAGTTAGACCATAAAAAAAATTACATTAGTCTTGTGTCTTGTCTTAATACTAACTGAATTGGTGCATTTCACAGTAAAAGTATCTCGAGTCCATCGATCTGTTATTTATCTTTGGCCGTGATTGGCCACGTTTCCTGTGTGATGGGTGTCAATTATAAATAATTGTTTATTTTCCCCATGCAGCTCAAGTACCAATGAAAGTGGAATTGACGACACTGTTAATAACAGCTTTGGCGGCGGTGGCAATAATTACAATAATGGCGACCGTCTCGGCCGCAGTATGTTATTGCAAATACTGTAATAACAGAGAAGGTAAGTAGATAATATAGTATGGAATATCTTGTTAGCGCGATTTACGGTCTGTGTATGGTATTGCTTTTTATATATTACGATTGACGTCAAACCGAATGGAAGATCTTTTACAACCCAACGTATAATATTTTTAACCGACTTCAAATAAATTAGTCTTTTATTTTGTAAGTTTTTGTACAAGTTATAGCGCAGTGATTGCTGGACAAATTTCATTGTTATAGATGGCATATTAATGATAACGAAGGTGGTTTTTGCAAACGCGAGCGAGTTCGTAGTATGACATTTAACTTAACTATGACTTACGTCCTGTAATTTTTGAAGTAAAACTTCTTTACGTTTGACTAGGGGAGTCAGCTAGTGAATGGGTTACTATAAGTGTGATCGGACGAGAAATATCGAAAGGAAGATAAATAGAAGAAGAAAACGAGAGAGTTAAAAGTTAAAGTAACATACTTTATATATGTCCCACTGCTGGGCACAGGCCTTCTCTGTAAAGAGAGTATAAGGGCATAGTCCGCAGACTTCACATGTCTTAGAAAAAAATCCTAGGACAGGTAGGTTTCCTCGCGATGGTCTTCACGGCCGAGCGCGTGGTAAATCAGCACATAAAATTGCAACTTCAAATTCATTGGTGCCGGCACCGAGGATCGAACTCGGGTTGCTAGCGTACTATGCAACGTGAGGTGACCGCACGGATACTGAGCTACTACGGCTCTTATATTATATTACTGTAGGGGCAAGAGAGAGACTTTTTCTTTCTCTCTTTCTCTAATACAGTTACGTTTCGTATATCTAAAACACAGTGCAGTTCTATTGTCTGTATCACACTGTAGGAGCAAGAGAGAGCAAAAATTTTCTTTCTCTCTTGAACAATCCTATATCTATCATACATATAAACATATATGCTTACATACATATAGACGGAGCTTAAAAAAGTTTTACTTCAGTCTCAGTGATTTTTTATATTTTAGTTTCAACGGAAAAAGCTAAACGTCCCAGAGAAGAAAGTTCAGATGTGTTACTGACAGGTCAGAAAAAATCTGACAGCGCCGAGAGCTTGGGTAAGGTTTTATTTTTTAAAAAATCAAAGCTTTATCTTTTTGAACTGTTTGAATTATAAAAATTATAATTTTGCAGATAAAAATCCCGACATTATACCTTTAAATACGAAACTAAGCGACAACTGTTCGAATAAGTCATCGGCGACGGATTACAGTTCCATAAGGCCTTTGATATCGACTACAAATTTAGAGGAGTTGGAGATACCCACCCGTTTCACCGCACATCACAACCATACTATAAACGCGCCGTACCATTTCGAGCATCCGTTAAAATATCGAGTACCAAATCTACAACCAGCATTGGCCCCAATGCCGAACATTGCGACAAATGTTTACAGACAACAATATCACAACGTGTACGAGGATTGGTTGAGGTATAAAAATGCGTTACCATTGGACAGCAGTCAATTGGTAAGTCAAATGCGTACAGCATTGTTAACCGACTTCCAAAAAGGAGGTTTTTGATTCATCTAATTTTAACATTTGTGTTATATGACATAACTAGCTGTGTAACTTCGCATGGAATTTATCAAAAAAGTTTTTTAGTAATTTTTTTTTCAATTTTATTAGGCCTTGTTTGTATCGTGGAGGTACAAATTGATGACACCTCCAACAAAAATCGTTATATTTTAACCAATTTATACGAAAACTCAACGAATTATGTAGTAAAACCTTCCTCAAGAACAGACAACAGACAGACAGACAGCGGGAAGAGACTTTGACTTAAAAAATAGTTTTTTTAATTGCATGCAAATTACAATTACAATAAAATTATAAAATGGAATAGGATAAATTTGAAATAGCATAATGTTTTCACTGCAGCTTCAACCTGTTACTGTCATTTTTATAACGATAGAAAGTATGTGCCTTAAAAGCTATTTGAGAATCAAATTACCCAATTACCAAGCCTAATTTGTTTCAAGGATTAGCGTTAATGGCGGCGACTTTTTATTAATGTTGCTTAACACTTGTATGAAACTTTGTTGTTGTTCTAAATAAAAATAATATTAATGCTTGTTCTATTACTTTATTATAGTTACCATTAGAACAGCTAAGACCTCCAGAGGAGTATGTATCACCACCGCCAGTACTGAGCGATCTCTATCGGAATCCGACCGCGCAGTACCATCCACAAGGACCACATTTGGAACACGGTTATCATAGAGAGAACATGAATCACAGTCAGACCATAAATAAAGAAGTGCCCTCTGTGAGAGTACATTCGGCAACTAACTGTGCATATTTTAATAACTTAGGCGCCGTAACGAATTCTTTACCACGGTTAAAAGGTATTAAGAAAAAACATTTATATTACCCATCTTTTTTTAAATCTTTATCACTTGATAAGAATCTGTGTCCGTTGTATAGCGATAGGCTCATCACCTCTCGCATACGGGATCTAGTACGCCGAGACATTAAGCGTGAAAGTCGCTATTTCATCTTTTTAAATATCTCATAATGGTCGATTGATTGTATAGGTAACGGCCTATAGTTGGGTCGGGGAATTTGGGGAACTGGGAATAATTCCCTGTTATGAGGTTATTATGGTATAATAAGCAACGCTGCACTAGTTCGGTGGGCATACTTGACGTGTCCAAATAAAAGAGTATTGAGAATTGCTGGAGTTTCTTTGGCCGCTTCTTCTACCAGCGCTAACGCTACTCGAAGCGTCAATAGCCTAATGGTTTAGGGTACGGCCTGCGAATCGTAAGGTCGTGGCTTCGAATCCACCATTCGACTATTGCCGTGAACCATGTCCTAGCACAAGCTTAAGCTTAGTTGGAATGGTTAACAAGATTCTTAGTAATATTTCTCAAAAAAAAAAAAAAAAAAAAAAAGAAATATTAAAAAAATAGGTGGTGTAGTTTAGAATGTTCCTCCAGCTCTGTAGTTCTGGGCTCGTAGAATAAGGGTACGGTATCCCCTGCTTGTCGTAGAAGGCGATTAAAAGGGGTCTCGGGTCCACGGGCGACATGGGGCCTTTGTCGTCCGCTGCCGTAGACCTGGGAAGAAGGCGGCATTGGCTGGCTGCCTAGGGAGGGATTAACCTTCTCCAGGATGAGCCATTAAGGCATAGTGCAGAGGGGCTCCGGTGCGTTCCCATGGAGATCTCGGAGCCCCTCACCGTACACCGAGGAAGGGCCCCACATAACCCTGCTCTCCCCCTAGATGATTTCCCACCGTCCAAAGAAAAAACTTAGAATGTTCCTAATCAATCCCGTAGAAAAGCTTTTATCCCAGTCTTGTTTCTGTCCTTTTGTGTTAATTAAAAATTAACCCAAGTCTAAGTTAACTCTCATCGGAGGGACTATTGTGCCCCATTACTAGCTATGGAGGTTTACGCTAAGCGACCTAAGAGCTATGCCACCTCTCAATCCGGTGAAAGATTCGAAGATAGCTTCCCTGGCCATATATTGGCCGAGATAATAAAATTAGAAGAAAGTATAGCAGCTCAATCTCTCTCATAAAGTCTCTTCAAATTACCGTAATGATGAACTTTCTTTCAGTAAAGTCACCAATACTACGGCCAAAGGAAATTAAGGAAACCACAAAATCAACGGACACTGAAAGGGAGACAGAACAGAAAAATCTTTAGAATTTATTACAATACAAGGCTGTCTGCAACAGAACAAAAAATGGTCGGGAAATGTTGTACATATGATTAGTTTAAATAATGAACTGTTGGTTAAATTTGAAACATCTGTTGTGTATATTAAATATTGAAATTAAAATATGAAATTTTTGTGTTGTATTCATTTTTATCCTGAGTTTCCCTTCTGAGTATCCGGACGATATAAACGAGAAAAAGTACTACATATACTGTGCACGAATAAATATTGTCAATAGTTAATTAAGACCGGATAACTAAATAGTACGCCAACTAGATTAGACATAGACATAGACATTTATTTATTGGCATCACAATACAAAAACACATCACATACTGAATATAACACACATTAAAAAGAATGAAAAATAGACAAAACACAGTTGAAGTTACACGGACAAATAATACAAAATATATGATGCCAATATCGGACACCGTCTCAGCATATGCTAATTTTCAGCGGTGCCCGGGACTACCTAAAGACGTGCGCGCGCAATACTACTTTTATATGGAATTTATACAGACAGTAAGAGTATAATAAATATGATACATGAATAAAACAGTTATGAGATTAAAATATATTTTATACAATAAAATAATAGATGAAAAAATTTGATAAATAAATATAGTATTGAGGCAAAATAAACTAAAAGAAATAATATGATAATTAAACGTATAAAGTTTAAATTATATAATGAAATATTGAAAATATTGGAAACAACAAGCCATCGATATCGCGGGGATATTATATTAACTTTAACATCAGTTGTTTTAATTTATTTTTAAATGCGTTTACAGATTTACTGTCTCTTATGGGCGGTGGCAAATTATTCCAACACTTGGTGGCCAAGTATCTGAAATCTAATTCTAGTTTGTAATCTTGCTACGATAATCTATACGCGTATACATAAAAGAGAATGTGTGTGCGTTTGATCCGTATTGGCGCCGAAACGGCTGGACCGATTTCAATGAAACTTTCAGGGAATCTTCAGATTGACATGGCGAGTAATCCTGTAAAGTTTAGTGATGATCGGAGCACTCCTCTTTTTGAACTGTCAAATATAGCTTTTATTTACTATGATGATATTCTATTGTTTTATAAACTAAATTTGTATTGACACATGCGTTGTGTATATTTATGTCATTGTGAACAATATTGAAGTACAATGGAGTATTTTGCATGTACATGGGTGTAGGTAATGATCTTCACCTGCTCGAGAAGAGAATAGATACGTAGAGAAATGAATCATTTAATATATTGTGAGAGTTAAATTAAATATTTAATGATGTAAGTTTATTGTTTAAATAAAATAGAGCATAATCTAGCCAGGGGAAGCGGGCTGGGTACACTAGTTCAGAAATACAAAGACGTCCGCGCTTAATATCGTCTCTATCGATCTCTCTTGTAAGTTTAAGTATTAAAATAAGTAACGGTAGAGTTTGTTGCCGCTTGTCTTTAATACATTTTAGATGGGATCCGTCTGTAGTGAGTATTTATATCGTGAATAAGTAAATTATACTTGTGATTATATCTTTGTCTGTTAGATAGAATTGTGGCATTGACCCAAACGATTATAACGGTTCGCCGGTTAAGGATTCCAACCTCTATTATCTTACCCACAAATTGCTCCCATTAATGTCATTGTTATATGGCTGTATAATTGTTTTGGTAGTATACAATTAAATTAATAAATCCAGTGTTATTAGGCGATATTTGAAAGCTTTACAATAGTAACAGTTCCATCTAGTAGATTTGGCTTCCAAAAAACGTATTTCACGCCACCGTCAACAACTTTACAAGGCGCAAGTACGGCCTCATATGGAATACTGTTGCATCTTTGCGCCGGGGTCCCCCAATACCAACTTCCTAAAACCGTGTACAACGTAGAGCTGCTCGAATCGTCGACGGTCAAGGTCTTACCGATCGACTTGACCCTCTGAGTTTGCAACGATGTGTTCTGAGGAATCTGTCAGACGTCAATAGCCTAATGGTTTACGGTACGGTCTGCGAATCGTAAGTTCGTAGGTTCGAATCCAGCATTCGACTATTGACGTGAACCATATCCTACCACAAGCCTAAGCTTAGTTAGAATGGTTAACAATAATGTTAGCAATATTTTCTGGAAAAAAAATATATTGCTAGCTTTCTTAAAAAAAATCCCAGCTACCGATTTCTTTTACCGCACATCTCGGCAGAATCTCAAATTCCATCGACACCATCATGATGATTGGCGTTCCATGACGTTTTTCGTGTAACTGTCATCCACGCTCTGTCCTGTGAAATAAACTGTCACCAGCGGTGTTTCCGAACATGATTTGGAGAGCCTATGTCCTACGTATATGATGGTGACACTATAACGTATATTCACTAGGGTTGTCACCCTAACTAAAGTGGAATGAGGAAACTCTTCATATCACACTTATGTATCGTTCAATTAAATTATGCGGGTAACGTAATAATATAAAATTAAAATATCACTTCCGTTACACGACACAGTTACAAGTGGCAATTACGATATTTATTAAAGAGCCGTAGTAGCTAGGGATGTTCATGCTAAAAAATTTTATCCTTGCGCGTTACCGCTATTTTATGGGCAGGCCTCACCCCTTAGATGTTAGGAGTGTTGCTGGAGTTTCTTCGGCCATTTCTACTCCCAGCGCCAACGCTTCCCGAAGTGGCACTCAAAGTTAGTTTAGCTTTTGAATGTCCCTTAGATTATCCGTGAAATAACAACCGACCGAGTAGTGGTTCGGCCCTCTCGGGCGCCCTCGGATCGGCATGCTTACGCGTAACATAGTAACCGTCCAAGCCGAGTTTACCCCTCACCGGGGGGACCCTTGTGTCGAGATACTAGCAATGGAGGTTCAGGCAAAGCGACCTAAGAGCTATGCCACCTCTCAATCCGGTGAAGCAGTTCAGCAGCTTCTCAGGCCAATCTGTGTAGTTCGTCATAAAAAATATATTTTTCGATATAATATATCGTGAGGTTGTGTCGATACTACGCGATAAATTGTACAAATATATCGATACTTTTCAAATACCGAAAATTGTTTATAATTAATTAGCGGTTAATATTAAATATTAGAAAAGTCTTGTACTAATATAGTACTCGGCGCGTAACTGAGAGGTTCTCGCTTCTGATACCAGTCCAGACTATTTGATTGGATTCTGCTAGCAGTACAAACTACATGCATAGATTATAAAATTTACACAACGAGTCCTGCCATCGTGAAGAGTAGGAGTGTAGTAACAACTACACTCTTTTTTGCTACTTTTTACTAAAATTATTTATTAAAAAAATTATTATTTAAATAATGTGTTTATACTTGTTGTAGTATAATGTAATGTACATAATAATCCACATTAGCGGATCCAGCGGGACCCTATAAATGGTCTCAATAAAAAAAAATTAAAAAACAATGGCAGCTAATTATTACTATCATTTTTTTTAAAATGTTATTAGAATTGTTATAATATATAATTTATACTTGTTGTGTACATAATATTCATTCGTTACATTCGTTACTAATTACACCATAACTGGCTGAAATTAATTTTCAGGCAAGATGAAAAAAGGCTATAAATTTTAAAAAGTTACTCATCGTCCGCGCGTTCTAAAATAATGCGATTTAAATTGTTTTTTAAATTCACCACCCAGGTTCAATCTACATGTACACGGGTCAAATGAATAGTTTTAATTTTAACCGACTTCAAAACAAGTATATTTACGTGTAAAAACAAAAACTTTAAACGCTATTACACACAGACACGCAGACGCCATCTTTGTATTTTCGAATTATCCATAAGCATTCCAATCCGAGGGCGCCCCAGTGGGCCGAACCACGATTAATCGGTTGCTATTTCACGGATAATCTAAGGGACATTTAAAAACTAAACTAACTTAGGCCACTTCCGAAAGCGTTTGGCACTGGGAGAAGAAGTGGCCGAAGACACTCCAGCAACGCTCTTAATGTCTAAGGGGTGGGGCCTAACCATAAAATAGAGGTAACTCGCAACCTCCGACGGTCACAAATGTGACCAATGGCCTTTTTTTTTGTTAACGGGGAGGAAATCTTCAAAAAGATACCCCGCCTTCTGGGGGGAAGGCGTCGGTTGTGTGGGGTTTTTACCCACTAAAACCTCCCCGTTGGCCCTTTCCTCGGTGCATGACGAGGGGCTCCGGGATCTCCAGTGGAACGCACCCGAGGCCCCTTTGAGTCGCCTTCTACGACAGGCAGGGGATACCGTAGTCTTGTTCCTGAGAGCCTAGAACTACAGGGCTGGTGATCCATGGCCTATGCTGTGATTGCATCGTCAATGGAAAATGTTATTTTTTATATTTTGACTATCATAACAATCACTAAAAACAATTTTGATGGCAAAACAACGTTTGCCGGGTCAGCTAGTATACTTATAAGAATGTAATGACGTAGATGACCTCCACATATTTGAAGTCAGTCAAATAGTGATTTCAAATTGACAATCCCTATTGAACACATTGCTTTCAGATTGTCCCGTTCAGCAGCTGTCGAAAGCGCCCGCTCATCGCTTTTTTGCTAATTAAAATACTCACCCGCTATTAATGAACGGGGACTCCGGAGAGGGGAATAATGAATGTAAACGGGTAATCGACCCTTTTGTGTTCACGACGCAAACGTGACGGGAGAGTGAATTCGAGTAAATAATTACACACTGGTCTTTTTTCTCAACTTAACGAAATGATTGAGACAGTTTGATACCATTAATTACTGTTGATAAGACACGCGATACGTGTTTTAGTGCGAAACTTGCACGTTTTAGAAAATTTTCTGCACGATATGACGTGCCAACCCGGTCCTTGGAGTGGACTAGATCGGGGAAGGGACTAGTTCCATGTAATTTTATTTTATGTCATACCTTTAAACAAGGCAAAGGGGACGTATTGTTTATATTTGACTAGCTGTGTGTGTTATTTAGTTTTTCCTCCTTTTTGAAGTTGGTTGAATAAGTTACTCCTTATTACATGAGCTATCTGCCAGTGAAAGTCCCGTCAAAATCGGACCAACCGTTCCCGAGATTAGCGGGAATAAACAGACAAAACAATTTTAAATTTTGGTACATGTACCGTACATATCATAATTATACATGCAGTAAAAAGCGGTTAATTACTTAATAAGGTACACCGACATTTTCACACAAAACGCGCTTACTTACAACTAAGTGTATGTCAATAATAAGTGTACACAACATTCGCTATTAAAATAATGAAACTTCTTAATAATTAAAATAACTTAAATTAAAAAAAAACATTAACTTTTTTTAAATTAGCCCAATAAGTATAGATAGTTTTTTAAAACTAAGGTGTCGTTATTTTAATAATACAAATAGACAGACCAATTTTCTTTTTTATGGGGTATTAACTAGTGCTTGACTACGATCCCACCTGATGTTAAGTGGTATAGTCGAAAGATGGTACGCGTTAGTTTAATAAGAGCCTATTCACTCTATTCTTGAAGGCTGACGCTGGAAACTTGTTCCACTCCTTTGCTGTACGCACGATAAACGATGACTCAATCGCTTCGTTCGGACGCGCGGAACATCGGAACGGTGGTGATCCGAATGTCTAAGAAAACAGAATGCAAATAGGGGAATTAACTCGTGTAATTCCTGTACACACTCTCTATGATTTAATCTGTAAAACACTTCAGGCTAGCCTTGGGCCGGTGCTCAAGACGATCTAACGATCTACCTATTAATTTACGTTAAAAAACATTTGTAATATAAAACTAAAAACCATTTTCACTTTCACAAAGTTGAAATGCAAAACGTAATTGGGTCGGTTACCCCGCAAACGTAATTCATCTCTTTTATGTGGCCACCATTCATACAGTACAGGCGAGCACAAAAGCAGCATGCATTTTAAGTTAGGAAAGTATTTTATTTTAAATTAAAATATTGCCATCAGTATATTGTGTACGGCTGTAAGCTCACCATCAGTGACCTAATAAGCTTGGGGTCCTAGTGCACATCTTTTTAATGTGACAGCTAAGAAGTTGGTCGACACATGGTGACACGGCTGGCTTATACCTTGCACAGAGGCTAAGCATTGCCATACAACGTGGCAATGCTACCAGCCTTCTAGGCACGCTGCCAAGTGACGACCTATTATATTGTAAATATTTCTTTTTTTAGTTAGTATTATGTATTGTTCTCTATGTATAAGCTTGAATGAATAAATATACTTTATTGCTCTATATATATACAATTTTCACATATGTAGATGTAATTGTATGCGCAGTGGGCGGTCTTCTCTCCAAGAGGGATCTCTTCCAGACAACATTTGTATGTACAGAAATTTGTTTCTAAAAAGGTTTTAAGTGGTCTGTGGTTATTATATTTATAAATTTGATTTAATTATGTAATATATCCGTGACTCATTTTACCTACGAGTCTACGAAAGTTTCTGAGTACTGACGGATGGCGCCACTATCATTGCAATGAATTTCATATATTGCCATCGATCAGCGAATGTGTCCCAATATTTGTGTAATGTCCGTGTTTCCTTCAAAATTATTTTAATCAATGGAGTAGCAATGTACAGGTACAGTTATCCCACTTAAGTCTACCTACCTTTCTAATTGTTTTAAAAGATAGCAAGCAATATTTCTTTTTTTTTTCAGAAATATTACTAACATTCTTGTTAACCATTCCAACTAAGTTTAAGCTTGTGCTAGAACATGGTTCAGCCCCGTAGTTCTGGGCTCTCAAGAATACTACGGTATCCCCTGTCGTATAAGGCGACTAAAGGGGGCATCGGGTTCACTGGGTGACAAGGGTGGGGGCCCTTTGTCGTCCGCTAAGGTGGACCCGGGAAGAAGGCCACATCGGCTGGCCCGTGTAGCCTTGCACAGTGAGGGCTCAGGGGGGAGGGAGTAATCTCCCCCCCCCCCCGGAACGTGTTCTCCTTGAGCACAGTGCAGAGGGGCTCCGGTGCGTTCCACTGGAGATCCCGGAGCCCCTCGTCTTGCACCGAGGAAAGGGCCACCGGGGAGGTTTTAGTGGGTAAAAACTTCACATAACCGCCGCCTTCCCCCCAGAAGGCGGGGTGTCTTTTTGAAGATTTCCTCCCCGATAACAAAAAAAAAGGGCATGGTTACGATCTTACGATTCGCAGACCGTACCCTAGACCATTAGGCTATTGACGCTTAAAATGCTGTTACCATTCATCATCATTTTTTTTCTACTTACCTTTTAATCTTGTCAAGAAATATGTCAGTTAAATTACGCCGTGATCAGTGTGAATACCGTAGCAATAAAGTGGTTACTAAACTATTTCTTTAAAGTTATAATATGATTGCTGTGATTAAGGTCGTAACGCATTAATTTGCATATTAATTTTGTCTATTGAAGTCTCTTAGAACCCAAGCCGACGTTACCCTTTACCGGGAGGACACTTGTGTCGAGATACTAGCGATAGAGGTTCAGGCTAAGCGACCTAAGAGCTAAATCTGTGTAATTCGTCGAAAAAATCTCTTAGAACGTATATATATGTGACATTGCATCTCTTTACAAAACAGTGTTTTTTCCGTTCCTGAAAAGTTTTACCTTGCGGTTGTTTTTCCATTAATACTGCGAAATGACAAATCTTCTGTTATATAGCCAGAGAAAAACTAGTCTTTTTATCTATAAAATATCTTATCAGCAGTGGGTCTTAACAGCCTAATGAAGGCACAAAAAAAAGTACGAACGAATTGAAACTTTCGCCTCTTTTTAAGTAGCTTAATAAAAAGATAAAGAACCGCGTACGTATCCACCGCAAATACCAATACACTGTGTTTAAAATAAAAAAAGAAACGAAGCCGGTTAGCCCGATTTCTTTCTCTTGTTAACTCGCCTTCATTCAGAGCGGTCTTGGATTCCTGTTATTAAAAAAAAAACTCGGAGTGCCACGCGTCACCTGGCGGGCTTGATATGTCAGTTCATTGGACCAATTAAAACAATGGCACTTTTATTATATCTAAATGGTCGAGTTTATAACAATTATATTCCAAATCGAACTGATTACATAATTAATTTATTGGAAGATCAACAATATTTGTACACAAGTGTATTTACGGGGAAATACAAAAATAAACTTCAAATCGAATCAAACGTCACACGCTTTTTCTTTGTATTTACAAATTATCATATTAATATTACGAAATAGAATTAATCAGAACTAAACTAAACTGAACTGAAAAGAGCCGTGGTAGCTCAGTGTTCGGGCGGTCGCCTCAAGTTGCATGGTACGCTAGCAACGAGTTCGATCCTCGTTGCTGGCACCATTGAATTTGGTGTTGCAATTGTATGAATTTGACACGCGCTCGGCGGTGAAGGAGAACATCGTGAGGAAACCTACATGTCTTAGAAACATTTCTAAGACATGTGAAATTTGCCAACCCGCACTAGGGCCGCGTGGCGGACTATGCCCTTATACTCTCTTTACAGAGAAGGCCTGCGCCCAGCAGTGGGACATATAATAGGTTGTCAAATATCTCCCTTCCGCCTTTTTGTCTTTTGAATTTCGCGGCTATGTACAAAGCGCTACAGAGCTCGTATCTAGCAATACTATACATAATTTGAAAGGTCTTGACATAACCTACAAAACGACGCTATGCATAATTAGTTTGGATATTGCGTTCAACAGTTATAGACGTGTAAACATGGAGTTCACTAACGCCGAAATTCGCGGCTTGGCCACTGTTTGGGACGATTCACCGGCCTTCGACCACGACCGTTTTCGCTTGATATTGTCGTATGTGATCCATTTTTCGTCGCCAGTCACCATCCGCTTCAAGAATGGGTCGAGTTCGTTCCGTTTCAGCAGCATATCGCAGGCGTTGATTCGGTCCAGAAGACAATAGAAAGAAACAAAGAGACAAAGAAGAAACCTTATATAAAGGCTGTAAACCAAACTCTGATCAAACTACCTAAATTCGTTTGGCATATCACAGTTTTAGGCGCACATATTTAATGCAAATTAAGGACTTGTATGGTTTTCTCATGGATGCACGTATCAGAATTGGATAAAATTTAAATGGGACCAAACGAAACACCAGAAAGACCAGTTTTCAGATAAAAAAGCTTTCAAAGAATCATCAAAATCGGTTCACCCAGTCGAAAGTTACGAGGTAACAAACAAAAAAAAACAAACATACAGACGAAATGAGCACCTCCTTTTTTGAAGTCGGTTGAAAAATTAAATTTACATTCAACATAGAGACATTAACAATAATTAAAAATAAAAAAATATATGTATGTACATGTAAGACAGAAAGAACAAGTGCGCGCGCACACTTCTCTCTTACTCCTAAAGTTTGATACAATCGGTCTGCACTGTGTCTTAGATATAAGTCGTAACTCTCTCTTTCTATCTTCACCAACTTATATCACCCTCTCAACTTTCCTTCCCCTCTCAATCACACTTTTCGTAAAGCATTCACTAGCTTACTCCCCAACTCAAGCTACATCGGTTTATAAATGACGGAATTATGATATAATCTACTTTGGAACGGTTAACAAGAATCACGTGTGTTCGATTTAACATATTTCAAAAGTGTAAGAAACTTTTACAAATGGCTGTAACAGGAGACGGCACGGAAACATATGATATACGGTAACGAATCACTTCCCCGGAACGAAGACGGTGCACGTATTAGGAATTTCCGGTCGTTGATGTGATTGTGCTGGCGTCATTCCAAACACGTGCCGCTCGATTGAGTGAGCTGATGAATGTACCAAATATATTGTGCTAATTCTACCATTAATTGAATTGTATATCTATACGCAATAGCAATTAAGTTAAAGTTACAGCCTTTATATAAATCCCACTGCTGGGCACAGGCCTTCTCCGTAAAGAGAGTATAAGGGCATAGTCCGCCATGCACACCTAGTGCGGATTGGTAGACTTCACATGTCATAGAATTTTTTTTTTTCTAAAACATGTAGATTTCTTATAATCAGCCCTGTAGTTCTGGGCTCTCAAGAATAAGACTACGGTATCCCCTGCCTGTCGTAGAAGGCGACTAAAAGGGGCTTCGGGTTCACTGGGCGACAACTGGGGTGTTTGTCGTCCGCCAAGATGGACCCGGTAAGAAGGCGACATCGGCTGGCCCGTGTCGCCTTGCACTGAGGCACGGGGGGAGGTAACCTCCCCGGGAGATATCTCCTTGAGCACAGTGCTGAGGGGCTCCGGTGCGTCCCGTAACCCCTCACCATGCACCGAGAATGTTCCTTTGCTTAACCGTGATAACGAGCGAGTAGTGGTTAGACCCTCTCGGGCGCCCTTGAATCGGAATGCTCAAGCGTCACATAGTAACCGCCCAAGCCGAGATTAACCCTCAAATTAGGTAGAACGCTAGCAACACGAATTCGAGCCCCGGTGCCGTCACCAATGTATTTGTTTGTTGCTGATTTATGACGCTCGGTGGTGAAGGAAAACGTCGCGAGGAAAACTACTTGTGTTAGAAAATTATCTATAATTTGTGAAGTCTACTATTCCGCACTAAGTGGCGGACTATGCCCTTATACTCTCTTCATAGAGAAGGCGTCATAGACTCTTTATATGAGAGAAGAGAAACTAGCAGAGGATTTCTAAAAAATTATGTTATTAATAAAGTTTTTGTATGGAGTTATACGGTCGTATACTGGCTTCGCTAATTTAACTTGTCCAATTTAAAGTCTGAATAACTTTAAGTGGGGTCCGTGCATATTTTGCATCTACTGTGAATAATTGCTTACTATGAAATTAGTTATCCAGAAAATAAACGAATAAAGTGAACTACCAATATCAATAGCCTGGCTAATGATACGATCTGTGATAGCGTTTAAGCGTTAATAGCCTAATGGTTTAGGGTACGGTCTGCGAATCGTAAGGTCGTAGGTTCGAATCCACCATTCGACTATTGACGTGAACCATCTCCTAGCACAAGCCTTAGCTTAGTTGGAATAATGCCCCACCCCTTAGATGTTAGGAGCGTTGCTGGAGTTTCTTCGGCCACTTCTTCCACCAGCTTTTCTTTCCCCCAGCGCCAACGCTTCCCGAAGTGCCACTCAAAGTTAGTTTAGCTTTTGAATGTCTCTTAGATTATCCGTGAAATAGCAACCGAGCGAGTCGTGGTTCGGCCCTCTCAGGCGCCCTCGGATCGGAATGCTTACGCGTAACATAGTAGTCGTCAAGCCAAGGTTACCCCTCACTGGGAGGACCCATGTGTCGAGTTACTAGCAATAGAGGTTCAGGCTAAGCGAACTAAGAGCTACGCCACCTCTGATTCCGGTGAAGCAGTCAAGGCCAGCTTCTCTGGCCAATCTGTATAGTCCGTCATAATAAAATAAAATAGTTGGAATAGTTAAAAAGAATTTTAGTAATATTTTCTAAAAATAAAAAGAAATATTGCTAGCTTTCTTAATAAAAAATTAAAAAATAAACATGAACATGTCACAAGGAAACAAATTAAACACCGGAATGGCTCCCAAGCTAAGCAGAGTGGGGTCAGAGTTTCATTAATGGAATTTGCAAAAAAGGTATTTATTGTGTGGTCTAATATCTTTTAAATAAGCTATAGTATATATATATGTATAGCGCGCACGACTTTGGGTACTCCTGGGCACCGCTGAAAATCAGCGCTGTCGCATCCTAGGGACGGCATACGCTGAGACGGTGTCCAATATTGGCATCAAATCTTATGTTCTATTTGTCCGTTTTTTTTAACTGTATTTTTTTTTTTTAAATCTGTCTTTTTGATGTGTTTCATATTTTGTGCCAATAAAAAATATGTCTATGTCTAAATAAAGACATGGATGCATGGAAAATTTTCACTTTCAGATACAGATAAGTAAAAATGTTTTCGAAATTAAAACGTCGTATGCGTGTGGGAGAACGATAGAGAAAGAAAAAAATAATTCTAAAACATGAGCCCACCAATGTACGACGTTCTTTTTCTCTGTTTTGCCAAGTACTTTCTGCCCATTCCTCGTCGACTTGTCGTTTGAAACGAAACGTTCCATAAAAACCTCTCACCAAAAACGTTTCGCAAAAATGATACGCTCAAATCTGTTCTCGAAATTTCACTACCGTTTCACTCAAAAACAGTTTTTAAATGCAATTTCAAAAGGAACAACAAATTTAAAACGAATTTATATGAAATATGTAGAAATGAAATAAATAAGTTGTCACATCCTTTTAACTATTGGGGATAGACAGATATATAAATACGAACACAGTCTTTAATAAGATATATTTACAAATTGTAGTTTGCCTTAATTATTTTGCAATACCCAATAACCGAGAGCCGTGGTAGCTCAGTGTCAGGCGGTTAGCTCTTGTTGCATAGTACGCTAGCAACCCGAGTTCGATCCCCGGTGCCGGCACCAATAAATTTGCTGTTGCAATTTTATGTGCTGATTAACCACGCGCTCGGCGGTGAAGGAAAACATCGTGAGAAACCTACATGTCTTAGAAAATTTTCTAAGGCATGTGAAGTCTACTATTCCGCACTAAGTGGCGGACTATGCCCTTATACTCTCTTTACAGAGAAAGCCTGCGCCCAGCAGTGGGACATATATATTATATATATAAAGGCTGTAACTTTAACTTTAACTTTTAACCCAATATACGCAATTCATAACAATATTCTGATATTGTTCCTGGGTGTTTTACGCCCTTTATTATTTTAGGTAAACATTTGGTTGTTTTTCAAAAATTTCTTCTAAGTAAAAATCATGAAATTGTACGTTTCGTTCTTCGTCAAGATATATTTTTGATATATCTTCCGTTAAAGAAATCCAAATCTCTCTTGTTCGATGTCTTTTAAGTAGTGATTTTTTTTATTTTTGCATAATCTGGTGTTTTATAAATTTTTGGATGTTTACCAATATTTTGGAATTGTATTCCAAAATTTTGTCCGTCTTTTGTGAAAATTGCTATCAAATAGTATTTGTTTTGTCATCTTTTCCTGGCCGAACATTGAATTCAAATCGTAACTAATCTACTACTCGTCTAATTCACGCAAGGTCTTCCGCACCTTAGTGTTAAAAATTGTGCAGTAATTTTGGCTAATTTAATTAATTTAGTACTGATATTTCTATTTATTTATAATTTATTAAAATATTTTTGTAACTATTAATTATTAAATCGTTACGTTTCTATAAAGCGAATGTTGTGTACACCTGTAATTGGCATATAAGGTTGTCAAATATCTCCCTTCCGCCTTTTGTCTTTTGAATTTCGCGGCTATGTACAAAGCGCTACAGAGCTCGTATCTAGCAATACTATACATAATTTGAAAGGTCTTGACATAACCTACAAAACGACGCTATGCATAATTAGTTTGGATATTGCGTTCAACAGTTATAGACGTGTAAACATGGACTTCACTAACGCCGAAATTCGCGGCTTGGCCACTGTTTGGGACGATTCACCGGCCTTCGACCACGACCGTTTCGCTTGATATTGTCGTATGTGATCCATTTTTCGTCGCCAGTCACCATCCGATTCAAGAATGGGTCGAGTTCGTTCCGTTTCAGCAGCATATCGCAGGCGTTGATTCGGTCCAGAAGGTTTTTTTGCGTCAAATCATGCGGCACCCAAACATCAAGCTTTTTTTTGTATCCAGCCTTCTGCAGATGGTTTAAAATGGTTTGGTGACTAACTCCCATCTCCTGGGCGATGTCACGAGATGCCACATGCCGGTCTAACTCGATGTAGTCCATGATTTGATCGGTATTTGTCGTCACAGGTCTTCCGCCGGCTGGCTTATCCATGGTGTCGTTTTCACCGGCTCTGAATCGTCGAAACCATTCCTCCGTGGTTCGAAGTGATAGAGTACCATCCCCAAAACACCATTAATCTCACGGAACGTTTCTTTTTGCTTTATGCGATTTGCCTTTAACGAAGGAAAACTTTAAAATAGCGCGAATTTCGGCGTTAGTGAACTCCATGTTTACACGTCTATAACTGTTGAACGCAATATCAAACTAATTATGCATAGCGTCGTTTTGTAGGTTATGTCAAGACCTTTCAAATTATGTATAGTATTGCTAGATACGAGCTCTGTAGCGCTTTGTACATAGCCGCGAAATTCAAAAGACAAAAAGGCGGAAGGAGATATTTGACAACCTATTATAACAGGACTTGGTTGTAAACTTGATTATTACAACAACGTATGCTTGTGTAATGCTGTTGGTATCTTATTAAATAAATAAATAAATAAGTAACATTTCCAGTTTTTAATTTATCAAAATGTTGTTTTGTATATTATTTAGTTTAGTTTATTATATATTTATAATATTTAGAGAAACAACATTTAATGTCCTTATTCCATATCTCTTTTACGTAAATCGTATGTCATTGACAATTATGATATTGGAATGATTATTATAAAAATAATAAACTTAAGAAAGGATTATGTACCCTTACTTTACATTTTGTTTGGGCCTTTTATTAATAAAAGACGACTTGCTTTGGAACTTTATATTAAAAAAAGGACAGAGAGAAATTTGATTGAGACGTGATGGTAATATCGGTCTCTCTGTGGCAAGTGTCCGGCCGCGGCCGTAGTGCTTAAGGTGGTCGTGCGTGCGTGCGAGAGGGGGCGACAGCGGACTGCTCCCCGCACCTCGCCTCTCTGCCACCCGCAGCGGTCGTTAAATGCTCATTTACATTTACATATTCCTTAAACATAAAAATAACTTAAAATTATATAATTGTGTATTTTCGTTAAGTAAGTGAATTTTTGTTATTCTTATTAAAATAAATTTCTCTCAAACCGTATATTTATAGTTTTATGTGATCCCATCGCCATATACCGACCAAATTTTTTTTAATTTTTTTTACTTAAAAAACAACAGTACTAGCCAAAAGGGATTCTAACTAGTGACCATCGGATCGTTAATCGAACCGTAAAGTAGATTTTACCTCTGCGTTTCGTTTTTTATTATAAACATAGGAGGCAAACGAGCTTACGTCTCCCTTGATCACCATTGCCCATGAACATCTACTACACCCGAGGAGCTGCATTGTTGCCGGCCTTTGAGAAACGAGTCGGCTCTATGACGAGATCTCGGAGCGAGCAGGGAGCAAAACCTCTCTATCCGATCTGCTCCGGCGCAGACTTAGAAGACCAAGGAGAAGGCAGTTCGTCCGCCTTCTTCAACCTTAGTGGGACCACTGGCGGGGAGTTGGGGGACTCTCCGCCGATTTGCACTGGTCCCACCAATCTGGGGAGGTAGCTTTGTGAGCAGGACTACCCCTCCATAGGCCCGGTTTTGATGAAGGCGAGATGATGAAATGCTAACGCGACCCCATCTCGCCCTATCATGCAAGTGCAAGTAAATGTATTTTCTCCCATGTTAAAAAAAGTAGCAGGCTCGTTACTGAGGTCACTAAATCGTACAGTTTTACTAAATTGTACAGGTACACACCGCTGGTGATTCTAAAGGTTGACAGTGTGTGGAAGAAAGTTATCCGAAAAAAACCCAGGTGTCTGGGCGCAAGGCGCTCGGACGTTAAATTCGTGACAACGTATCCTAGATATACACATTAATCAAACAAAATATAAGTATTATTTTCTACTACACTGAGCACAAATTTGCGATCTCTCACATAAAGCGCTCTCAAAACGTACGGTCGTGAATCTCACACTAACAAAATGGTGCCGACGGAATTTTGGTATTCTGCCGAAATGTGGCGTAATGGCAGTAGCAGGGATGATTCGAACAATTCTTCAGAACACTCCTCACGGTAAATGCGGTAGAGAACATCTGTGGTGTGTGGAGTTATCAAGGTGTTTTGTTTCAATAAAATGTTTCAAATTATTCGCTAAATTTCTTCTCGCAATCTCAATAGCGGTGAAACTTTCCAAATTCTCGCCGAGTTCGAAAATTACTTTTGTGATTTACGTACTGGCTGAAAAACAATACAATGTAAACTTTTCATTCGGAATAGAATTGAGAAATGGTAACTTGCTATATGCCTATGGACTCCAAACCCATTGCCTTGACCTTAAAGGCAGCCTTCGCCAATCAAGTGGTCGCAGTAGAGATGTCTCATCGCTTCAGCCATCACATCTTTGAGTGTTTATTGACAGCGGTATCACATAAGACCAAATACAGGATGCTCATTTCACCTTTTTTTTTGGTAACGCGGGGAAATCCTTTTGACTGACCGTCCGACGGTGGGTGGGGCTGGCGCGAGCTATATTGGAACACGCGGGCAACGGATCGCACGAAATTCCTGACGGAAAACCAGTGCCTCGCGAAGTATTCCCCCCCCTTCAAGGGGAGATTGCTAGGATAGCCTAGCCCGTTACACTAGAAAACCACAGTATTGAGTCGATGTAAGTCAAAAGTCCAGTCCTGTAGTTCTGGGCTCGTAGAAAAACACTACTGTATCCCCTGCCTGTCGTAGAAGGTGACTAAAAGGGGCCTCGGGCTTACTGGACCACAAGGATGGGGGCCTTTATCGTCCGCCAAGATGGACCCGGGAAGAAGGCGACATCGGATGGCCCGTGTCATCACAGGGGGGAGGGATATACCTCCTCCACCAGGACGTGGTCTCATAAGAACACAGTGCAGAGGGGCTCCGACGCGTTCCACTGGAGATCCCGGAGCACCCTCACTATGGAACCCGAGGAACTACCAAGGAAGGGCCACCGGGGGGTTTTTAGTGGGTAAAAATCCCACACAACCCCATCTTCCAAGGCTTTCAGAAGGCGAGGTATCTTGTTGAAGATTTCCCCCTGTCAAAAAAAAGTCATAAAAGACCTTCAATTCCGCAATATATAAAACGTAACTCCCTCTCTGTCTATCTTCATTAATTTATATCTATGAACTCCCCAAGTCATGCGTAAAGAAGAAAGATGTTGTTTGCGCAAGAGAGGCTGGGAAACCCGTGAGACTTTCATTTAAAAACACCGAAATGCTTCAGTAATAAATAGAAATTTCATTTTTAAGAAAGTAAATTAAGTTCAATTTCCAACAGAAGTCGCTTTAAATTCGGCAGTAAATAATTTCGAGGTGCCTTCACACTGGCCCATAAATTATCATACAAAAGCACTCTAGGGACCACAAGAGCGGACGTTAAAGATACGAATGCTTCATTATTCCCAGTGCTCCCATTTGACTCAGGTGTTCCTAATATCGATGTATATAACATTCGGTGGCGGTAAGTAACACAAACATGTCCCATTTGTAGTGGAATAGACGCATTGTCACATTTGTGAATGACAATTTTCAATGACTGTTGTAAATAAAGATCATGCGCTCAGGAACTACATGATCTAATTCCCCCTTCCCCTTTCCACCATCGGACTTCTAGACGCACTGCGGGATTTCATCCTTTCGTTGTGAACATCCCTCAAACCCGAACGAAGCGATTTGCTTCGTCTTTCATTCTTCGTACAGCAAAGGACTGGAATAGTTTGCCCGCGTCTGTCTTTCCTTCCGATTACAATGTGGGTATTTTCAAGAGTAGAGTGAATAGGCATTTACTAAGCTAGTGCGCCTTACCATCCAGGACTTCATTTCCGCTTAACATCAGGTGGGATCGTAGTCAAGCACTTGCTTAGAAATTATAAAAAAAAAAATCAATTCCTTGAGTTATTCTACTATTATACATATATAAACAAAGATTGTTATATAACGTAGATATATACTAGCTGTGACCGCGACTGTATCCTCGTGGAATTTGGAAAAAAAAATTAGTTTTTAAAAATGAATACTCATGGTATAAGGGCGCTGCACAATCCACGGCAGCTGATTCAGTGAAATACTATAATGGTTCTCAAATATAAAACAATAAAAGAAATCAAACTTTTAGCCATATATTTGTGTTAATCAATGCAACCTTTGAGTCGCATCAGGCGCAACTATGTGACGATCTTCGTATTAACCTATACATTACAACTGTCAATTTCCCGCCAGCGCTCCGTTGCTGCTACGCTTCGCTGTTTATAATTTGAGAGGAATTGGTGGGATGAACTAAACTGAACACAACTAAACAATCCAACTTATAATAATTTACAGTAGATACCTGATCAATGGCTTTATAACAAATAACAACAGTGGAACAATATAATATATATTTGGCATCCCTGTTGGGCCTGGAAACCTTCTCTGTAAAGAGAGTATAAGGGCAACCGCCACGCGGCCCTAGTGCGGAGTGGCAGACTTCACACGTCTTAGAAAAATTTTCTAAGACATGGTTTCCTCACGATGTTTTCCTTGACCGCTGTGCATCGTGGTAAATCAGCACATAATATTGCAACAACAAATTTATTGGTGCCGGTACCGGGGATCGAACTCGGGTTGCTAGCGTACCCTTGCAACTTGAGTCATCCGCCGGACACTGAGCTACCACGGGTCTATGTCAAATAGAGTAATTAATATATATTTTTAATATTTTCTAAGTGGAAAATAAACTTTATAAACGGCAGAAGCGCGTGAAGCCACTTTATTGCACTCTCAAAAAGTTTTCCTACGCTTGATTTTTCATTTGCCGTATATAATTTTAATTTCAGTCTGTGGGTGGATCTACAAACGCCCGCATATATAATAATATTAGCTCTAACGTCGTCATCCAAGCACAACAAACATAACACTTAGAATGATCCTAAACGCGGGGCGTTACGTCAGAAATGACGTAATACACCGCGATTTAGGCATCGAACCGATCCACGAATTTGTCACGAGACTGGCTCGTAACTTATTCGACCGTGCGGACAACGGTCCGCACGAACACCTACGCGGGTTCGCCCCGCAGCACGCACGATCCTCTCGACGTGCCCCGTAGGTTCAAATTCCCCTATTCTAGGAGCTTTTGAACACATAGGTCCCCTCTCGACCTCCGTCTCAATCGAGACCGAGGAGGTCGGGAGGAGCATGAAAAGATATAGATTCGTCGCGGCTGACGCTTGAGGCTAATGCCTCGACGCAAAAATAGTTATGCCTAAAAATCCGTGCTAAAACGGTACCCAAGACCAGGGAGCAGTCGCCCCCTGCGCTGATAACCCGGGTAATGGGGTAACACCCCGAGGCCCGTACCTGCGGGTTCCGTGAACCTTTTAGATGTATTTTCTCCAACGTTAAAAAAAAGTAGTAGGCTCGTTTCCTGAGGTCACTAAATCTTACAGTTTTACTAAACTGTACAGGTACACACCGCTGGTGATTCTAAAGGTTGACAGTGCGTGGAAGAAAGTTAACCGAAAAAAGCCAGGTGTCTGGGCGCAAGGCGCTCGGACGTTAAATTCGTGACAACGTATCCTAGATAAACATATTAATCAAACAAAATATAAGTATTATTTTCTACTACACTGAGCACAAATTTGCGTTCTCTATCTCTCACATAAAGCGCTCTCAAAACGTACGGTCGTGAATCTCACACTAACAAAATGGTGTCGATGGAATTTTGGTATTCTGCCGAAATGTGCCGTAATGGCAGTAGCAGGGATGATTCCGAACAAAGTAAATGCGGTAGAGAACATCTGTGGTGTGTGGAGTTATCAAGGTGTTTTGTTTTAGTAAAAATGTTTCATATTATTCGCAAAATTTCTTCTCGCAATCTCAATAGCGGTGAAACTTTCCAAATTCTCGCCGAGTTCGAAAATTACTTTTGTGATTTACGTACTGGCTGAAAAGCAATCCAATGTAAACTTTTCATTCGGTATAGAATTGAGAAATGGTAACTTGCTATATGCCTATGGACTCCAAACCCTTTGCCTTGACCTTAAAGGCAGCCTTCGCCAATCAAGTGGTCGCAGTAGAGATGTCTCATCGCTTCAGCCATCACATCTTTGAGTGTTTATTGACAGCGGTATCACATAAGACCAAATACAGGATGCTCATTTCACCTTTTTTTTTGTTAACGCGGGGAAATCCTTTTGACTGACCGTCCGACGGTAGGTGGGGCAGGCGCGAGCTATATTGGAACGCGTGGACAACGGACCGCACCAAACTCCTAACGGAAAACCAACGCCTCGCGAAGTATTCCCCTTCAAGGGGAGATTGCTAGGACGTGTCCTAGCCCGTTACACTAGAAAACCACAGTATTAGGTCGATGTAAGTCAAAAGTCCAGCCCTGTAGTTCTGGGCTCGTAGAAAAACACTACGGTATCCCCTGCCTATCGTAGAAGGTGACTAAAAGGGGCCTCGGGCTTACTGGGCCACAAGGATGGGGGCCTTTATCGTCCGCCAAGGTGGACCCGGGAAGAAGGCGACATCGGATGGCCCGTGTCATCACAGGGGGGAGGGATATACCTCCTCCACCAGGACGTGGTCTCATAAGAACACAGTGCAGAGGGGCTCCGACGCGTTCCACTGGAGATCCCGGAGCACCCTCACTATGGAACCCGAGGAACTACCAAGGAAGGGCCACCGGGGGGTTTTTAGTGGGTAAAAATCCCACACAACCCCATCTTCCAAGGCTTTCAGAAGGCGAGGTATCTTGTTGAAGATTTCCCCCTGTCAAAAAAAAGTCATAAAAGACCTTCAATTCCGCAATATATAAAACGTAACTCCCTCTCTGTCTATCTTCATTAATTTATATCTCTGAATTCCCCAAGTCATGCGTAAGGAAGTTACTTCAAAAGATGTTGTGCAAGCAAGAGAGGCTGGGAAACCCGTGAGGCTTTAATTTAAAAACACCGAAATGCTTCAGAAATAAATAGAAATTTCATTTTTAACAAAGTAAATTATGTTCAATTTCCAACAGAAGTCGCTTTAAATTCGGCAGTAAATAATTTCGAGGTGCCTTCACACTGGCCCATAAATTATCATACAAAAGCACTCTAGGGACCACAAGAGCGGACGTTAAAGATACGAATGCTTCATTATTCCCAGTGCTCCCATTTGACTCAGGTGTTCCTAATATCGATGTATATAACATTCGGTGGCGGTAAGTAACACAAACATGTCCCATTTGTAGTAGAATAGACGCATTGTCACATTTGTGGATGACAATTTTCAATGACTGTTGTAAATAAAGATCATGCGCTCAGGAACTACATGATCTAATTCCCCCATCCCCATTCCACCATCGGACTTCTAGACGCACTGCGGGATTTCATCCTTTCGTTGTGAACACCCCTCAAACCCGAACGAAGCGATTTGCTTCGTCTTTCATTCTTCGTACAGCAAAGGACTGGAATAGTTTGCCCGCGTCTGTCTTTCCTTCCGATTACAATGTGGGTATTTTCAAGAGTAGAGTGAATAGGCATTTACTAAGCTAGTGTGCGCCTTACCATCCAGGACTGCATTTCCGCTTAACATCAGGTGGGATCGTAGTCAAGCACTTGCTTAGAAATTATAGAAAAAAAAATCAATTCCTTGAGTTATTCTACTATTATACATATATAAACAAAGATTGTTATATAACGTAGATATATACTAGCTGTGACCGCGACTTTATCCTAGTGGAATTTGGAAAAAAAAATTTTAGTTTTTAAAAATGAATACTCATGGTATAAGGGCGCTGCACGATCCACGGCAGCTGATTCAGCGAAATACTATTCTCAAATATAATTCTCAAATATAAAACAATAAAAGAAATCAAACTTTTAGCCATATATTTGTGTTAATCAATGCAACCTATGTGTCGCATCAGGCGCAACTGTGTGACGATCTTCGTATTAACTTATACATTACAACTCTCAATTTCCCGCCAGCGGTCCGTTGCTGCTACGCTTCGCTCGCTGTTTACAATTTGAGAGGAATTGGTGGGATGAACTAAACTGAACACAACTAAACAATCCAACTTATAATAATTTACAGTAGATACCTGATCAATAGCTTTGTAACAAATAACAACAGTGGAACAATTTAATATATGTTGTCCCACTGTTGGGCGCAGGCCTTCTGTAAAGAGAGTATAAGGGCATCCGCCACGCGTCCCTACTGCAGAGTGGCAGACTTCACACGTCTTAGAAAAATTTTCTAAGACATGTAGGTTTCCTCACGATGTTTTCCTTGACCGCTGTGCGCGTGGTAAATCAGCACATAATATTGCAACAACAAATTTTATTGGTGCCGGTACCGGGGATCGAACTCGGGTTGCTAGCGTACCCTTGCAACTTGAGTCATCCGCCCGGACACTGAGCTACCACGGGTCTATGTCAAATAGAGTAATTAATATATATTTTTAATATTTTCTAAGTGGAAAATAAACTTTATAAACGGCAGAAGCGCGTGAAGCCACTTTATTGCACTCTAAAAAAGTTTTCCTACGCTTGATTTTTTCATTTGCCGTATATAATTTTAATTTCAGTCCGTGGAGTGGATCTACAAACGTCCGCATATATAATAATATTAGCTCTAACGTCGTCATCCAAGCACAACAAAACATAACACTTAGAATGATCCTAAACGCGGGGCGTTACGTCAGAAATGACGTAATACACCGCGATTTAGGCATCGAACCGATCCACGAATTTGTCACGAGACTAGCTCGTAACTTATTCGACCGAACACCTGCGCGGGTTCGCCCCGCAACACGCACGTCCTCCCGACGTGCCCCGTAGGTTCAAATTCCCCTATTCTAGGGAGCTTTTGAACACATAGGCCCCCCTCTCGACCTCCGTCTCAAATGAGACCGAGAGGTCGGGAGGGCGTAGAAGATAGATTCGTCGCGGCTGACGCTTGAGGCTAATGCCTCGACGCCAAAATAGTTATGCCTAAAAAATCCGTGCTAAAACGGTACCCAAGACCAGGGGAGCAGTCGCCCCCTGCGCTGATAACCCGGGTAATGGGGTAACACCCCGAGGCCCGTACCTGCGAGGTTCCCGTGAAACTTGTAGATGACTCCACACACACACACTCTAACGTCGTATAACCCTAGGGGTAGAGAGAGACAGCTTCAATCGTCGGCTTTTTACCAATTTTATTAGATGCCGCATATTTTTGTACATAATTAAATCAGTGGTCGCTTAATGGATAAGCGTAACCTATGGGCTTGTGCTAATGGATTGAGTTTTTTTTAATTTTTAAAGATAAAGTTACAGCCTTTATATATGTCCCACTGCTGGGTACTGCTGCACAGGCCTTCTCTTCAAAGCGGCCGTAGTGCACATTGACAGACTTCACATATCATTGAATTCTTCTTCTAGGAGATGTAGATTTCCTCACGATATTCCTTCATCGCAGAGCATGTGCTAAATTAAATCAGATAAAAATGCAACAACAAATTTGTTGGTGCCGGCATCAAGAATCGAATTCGGCTTGCTACCGTACTACGCTACTTTAGGCGACCCCCGTACATATTCCTACCACAGTTCTAATTGAATTTTTAGAGTACAAAATATTTGCTAAAATTTGTGTCCGGTTACGACGATAGGCTCAACACCTGGCACATATCGGTCTTTATAAGTTCCACATAATATGGAGCCCATTACAATTTTCTTTAAACTTGTACGAGGCATTGGTATTGTGCCTTCTTTTCTCACACCTCTATGTACTTAAAATCACTTCACAACCCCTACTACTAAACAAAACATACAAACCCGTTTATTAAATCCAACCCTTCATTGCTAAGCATTGTCCTAAATGAAAGATTTTATTATAATACTGTAGAACCTTTATTATACAAACTTATTCCGCGGCTGGAGTACTTCGGTGTTATAAGGGTCTGTTTATGCATATTAATTCAGATTAATATTTGAATAAAACTAATTTTACTGACTACTGCGTAGAGGGAATGGCAACCTTGAAAAGCTGGTCATCGTTGGCAATACAGAAGGCAAGAGAACAAGAGGCCGGTCGCCAACACGATGGTCTGACCAAGTAAAAGGTGCCATCTCCTCTCCTAATCTCTACCAGCTGGTGAGGGCTGCCTAGGACCGAAACCGATGGAGGCAGATTGTTCATTTGGAGGGCCTTAGTGACCACGATCCTCAGAAATGAGGGAACGACAAAGAAGAAGAATTTTACTGATTTTAATTTGATCATTATATATTGTAGTAATATATAGCAGACTAGTTGCGTAGTACGCTAGCAACCGGAGTTCGATCCCCGGTGCCGGCAACAATAAATTTGTTGTTGCAATTTTATGTGATTTACCACGCGCAAAACATCGTGAGGAAACCTTTTTTTTTTTTTTTTTGTTTACGGGGAGGAAATCTTCAGAAAGATACCCCGCCTTCTGGGGAAGGCGGTGGTTATGTGGGGTTCTTACCCACTAAAACCTCCCAGTGGCCCTTTCCTCGGTGCATGACGAGGGGCTCCAGGATCTCAGTGGAACGCACCGGAGCCCCTCTGCACTGTGCTCAAGGAGAGCACGTCCCGGGGAGGTTACTCCCTCCCCTGTGCCCCTCGCAGCGCAAGGCGACACGGGCCAGCCGATGTCGCCTTCTTCCCGGGTCCACTTTGGTGGACGACTCAGGCCCCCACCCTTGTCGCCCAGTGAACCCGAGGCCCCTTTAGTCGCCTTGTACGACAGGCAGGGGATACCGTAGTCTTATTCTTGAGAGCCCAGAACTACAGGGCTGACGGCTGAGAAACCTACACGTCTTAGAAAATTTTTCTATGACATGTGAAGTCTGCCAATCCGCACTAGGGCCGTGTGGCAGACTATGTTCTTATACTCTCTTTACAGAGAAGGCCTGTGCCCAGCAGTGGGACGTATATAAAGGCAGTAACTTTACTAGCGGACCTTGCCTTATAATTTCTATTGAATATTTTGGTAGAAATGATATTAAAAATAACTAACTTATTTCATTACCGCATGGGCTTATGTTTGTTGAATTCATATTAAGCAGTAATTTATCAGTTATTAGTTATCGACCACAAAAGGTTGAAAATTATTAAAGCACTAAAATCGATTTTTAAAAAATGGGAGTTGGTGGTATGAGGGTCAAAATTTGGGGTTGTATATATTTTTAATGCCAAATCATAAAAATAAATATAATAAATTTTATCAAAAAAATTTGGGGTAGTCCATTCTTTTTACTTATGGATATGAAAAATACATAGTATCCGATTCTCAGAACTATACATGTATATAAAATTTCAAAAAAATCAAGCAAATTCGGAGTTAAATGGTTACTGTCATTTTAACACGAGAATTTTATATATAAGATTTTCGAACATTACTGAATTTCACCGTGTTTAATCAAAGGGAAAGAAGTGTCTGTGAAAATGAAAGATTTCTGAAGACAATATCGGGGATAGACCGAAATGGAAAACGAAGCCGTCCACACGGGAACCCTCGTATCGGAAGGCCATAGATAGATAGATAAATTGTAATACAAAGTATATGTACAAAGAATTTAATGCTATTTAGCATTTTCTTACAGCTAACCTTTAGTGGTTAAGAGCACGCTAACGGTAGTGCCGCTGAAAATAGCGTTTTAAATATATATAGATAAATACATTTCCTCATCATAATTTCAGCCTTAAAACATCAACTGCTGGACATAGACCTCCCCTAACGATTTCCAAAGGGACCGGTTGTAAGCGGCCTGCATCCAGCTGCGCCCTGCGACCCTTATGAGGTCGACAGACCACCTTGCGTGTGGACGTCCCACACTGCGCTTGCTGGTATATATAATAATATATATGTTTTTATTTATTTATTTAAATCAACAAAAATTATAACACCGTTACAGATAATACCAATATGATGTTATAAAAACTTAGTTAAATATATATTATTAAAATTAAAACAAATAAAAAGCTGCTTGATGTATTGACAATAATATATAAATATAATAGAGTCAGACACCTTCTACGCATTTGTAGGCAGCTTCGATAAACACAGACTCTGTGCAACAAAATATATCAATGTGCAGTGAGATGGTATTAACAAACCCAACCGCGCGCGACAGCGGAGAGTTCCTGGATAAGTTAGTCCTGGAGACAGGCAGTAGGAACAATGGCGGACGACGGCGCATGCACACGTAATTGTCAGGCGTCCGCAACATATTATATACATTTACATATACATAAATAAATACTTTAAAATAAATATAATAATATACATTGTTTGGGTAGAAACTCTTCACATACAAGCAATTTAAAAACATTAGTTAACGAAGCCTCCCAAATCTCCAACAAACTATAGAATAAATTAGGCAGATTTATTAAAAAAATAGTTTTATAGCTGTACAGGTAGAAGAATTGCCATAAAATTCGTGTGACATTCCGGGGCCATAGCGGTTCTCGAGGACCCTTGCGCCTAATTACTCACTAAAGAGGTTCAGGTTAAGCGTCTGAAGAGATGTGCCACCTCTCAAAATTACCGTAATTCCGTAATCCGGTATGGTCTAGTGGCTAGGATACCTGGCTCTCACCCAGGAGGCTCGGGTTCGATTCCCGGTACCGGAATTTATTTTTTGTGTTTTTTTCTCTTAACATTTTGTCGCTATGTCTTCTCTAAATTTTACCGTATATTTAACCGGTAGAACGATTATTATTCTATTTTAAACTATGGTACAACGTGTATAATCATGGTAATAATATAATAATAAAAATCATATTAATTTTACCCAAAAATTTTTTTTATGGACAATTCGACCAAGAGAAAGACAGAATAAATGCATTTGAGATAGTTTTTGAATTGTTTGTGAAATAACTACCGACCGAGTCGTGGTTCAGTCCTCACGGGCGCCCTCAGATCGGAATGCTTACGCGTAACATAGTAACCGTCCAAACCGAGGTTACCCCTCACCGTGGGGACCCTTTCGAGTTACTGGCGATAGAGGTTCAGGCTAAGCGACCTAAGAGCTAAGTCACCTCTCAACACGGTGAAATAGTCAAAGCCTGCTTTTCTGGCTAATCTGTGTAGTTGGTCATAAAAAAATGTACATATTTCCACTATAACTTTTACGTATTATCTTTATATATATATATAAAAGATAATACGTAAAAGTTATCGCTATTTTTATCTATTATATATTAATCTATGTTATTAGACGCACGTTTACATCTGTCTATGGGATAGACCTGACCTGGCTATCTGTTATAGGTGAGGCAAATTTTGTGGCAATTCCCAATGATTGTTTGGAATTGGACGTTGTTATGAAAGGAAATTGGATACGTGACTGGGCGAGAAGGGAGCTATAATGAAATAATGTCCGAAGTTTCGTAAGCTCCTATTTCTACCGATCATCGATAAAATGCACATTCAACAACATATTTATATCAGTTAAAAGTTAAAACATATATTCTTGTATTACTATTGGGCAAAAGCCTTCTTTGTCAAGAGAGTATAACGGTGAACCTGTCACGCGGCCCTCGTGTGGTTTGGCAGACTTCACATAACTTTAGATTTTCCTCGCGATGTTTTCCTTCATGGCTGAGTGCGTGGTAAATCACCACATAAAATTGCAATAAACAATAGAACTCGGTTTGCTGGAAAAAATTGAGGGGAGAGGGGGAAATCTTCAACAAGATGAGACCTTCTGGGGGAAAGCCGATGTCGCGTACGCTCGTTTGCCACTTTCCATATAAAAAAGCGATGTCTGTCTATCCCGCTAGGTTTAAAAGAACATGAGAGCATTATTATCACAGAAAAATCAGAAGCCGTACCGTACCACACCCGGATTATTTGTTCGTCGTATCGAAAGCCCAAATGAAAATAAATTATTCTGTATTTCACTTCGTAACCATGCCGAGATCACAGCTGTCAATTCACCACGACCGACCGGAAACATACGAAAGAGAGGAAAAAGAGCAAAAGCATTTAGGGCGGTGTGCGTTTGAGCGAATTCATGGAATACAAGTCGGGTTTTGTAATGAGTTTTACATTGAAGCGTGAGTACTAATGTTTGATGTGAGACATTTAATGCGACGAGTTTAATCGACGTGTGTGTGATATTGTATGTTATACTCTGAAACATTGCAATTTGTGTATATAATTTATGTTGTAGAATGGCGTTAACACGTGAAATAGATACATTTGAAACACTTCGTTAATAGGAATGATCTTTTCCAAAACACTTAAAATCTCCCCGTTTAGCATTGATCTATTAAAATGTTCAAATAAACACTAAAAATGCAATCAAAATTCAATTGGTGAAGCAACTGAAAACTATCTGCTCAGTCTTAAACAGGTAAAGTGGGTAGCCTTTCGGTGTTCTACAGATTGCATTTTGAAGAGTATGTTTAGGAATTACATGATCTAATTCCCCCATTCCCGTTCCACCATCGGACTTCAAGACGCATTGCTGGATAATCTTTGCTTCTTCTTTCATTGTTAGTACACCAACGGACTGGGATAGTTTATCCACGTCTGTCTTTCCCTCCGATTACAATGTGGGTATTTTCAAGAGTAGAGTGAATAGGCATTTACTAAGCTAGTGCGCCTTATCAGCATTTCCACTTAACATCAGGTGGGATCGTAGTGAAGCACTTGCTTAGAAAGTATAAAAAAAAAGTTTCCTCACCGTGTTTTCCTCCACCGCCCAGCACGTCGTAAATTACGCGCACTAGGGCCGCGCGTCGGTCTATGCCTTTAATTCTCTTAACACAGAAGGCCAGTGCCAAACAGTGGGACATATAGGTAAGGTATAAAGGTTTCAGCCCTGTAGTTCTAGGCTCTCAAGAATAAGACTACGGTATCCCCTGCCTGTCGTACAAGGCGATTAAAAGGGGCCTCGGGTTCATTGGGCGACAAGGGTGGGGGCCTGAGTCGTCCACCAAAGTGGACACGGGAAGACGGCGACATCGGCTGGCCCGTGTCGCCTTGCGCTGCGAGGGCACCTCCCCGGACGTGCTCTCTTTGAGCACAGTGCAGAGGGGCTCCGGTGCGTTCCACTGGAGATCCCGGAGCCCCTCGTCATGCACCGAGGAAAGGGCCACCGGGGAGGTTTTAGTGGGTAAGAACTCCACATAACCGCCGCCTTCCATCTCGTATCTTTCTGAAGATTTCCTCCCCGTCAACAAAAAAAAAAGGTATAAAGGATAACTTTACCCAGCATACAATATGCTAAAAATTCATTATTTATTATAACAGCCGGGGTGAAGTTAGCCCATTAAAACACAAGTAACGGTTCAAGTTACTTATTCAAGTATTCTCGCTCCAGAAAAATTGTAATTATAAGTAGTATTGCGCGCGCACGTCTTTAGGTAGTCCCGGGCACCGCTGAAAATCAGCGCTGTCGCATCCTTGTGACAGCATATGCTGAGACGGTGTCCGATATTGGCATCATATGTTTTGTATTATTTGTCCGTGTAACTTTAACTGTGTTTTGTCTATTTTTCATTCGTTTTTTAATGTGTGTTATATTCTGTCTGTGATGTGTTTTTGTATTGTGATGCCAATAAATAAATGTCTACGTCTATGTATACAATAAGTCGATGGTATATACCATGTTTACAATGAGAATTGTTTTTAGTTGTCAAATTATATTTTTTAAATGAACTATTATTTATTGATTCATTTTGTTGAATAATTAAGACACAATCTTAGGCTAGAGTTTCCTCTTTAACCGACTTCAAAAAGGAGGTTATCAATTCGTCTGTATGATTTTTTTAAATAGTATTCTGACAATGGGATCCATTAGAAAACCATAAAAGTGTTTAATTTGTAGGAAGTATGTGCGTCACAAATGAACGTTTTTTTTATGACGAACTACACAGATTGGCCAGAGAAGCTGGCCTTGACTGCTTCACCGGATTGAGAGGTGGCACAGCTCTTAGGTCGCTTAGCCTGAACCTCTATCGCCAGTAACTCGATACAAGGGTCCCCCGGTGAGGGGTAACCTCGGCTAGGGCGGTATACTAATCGAGTTCGATTAGTAGTTTAAGGGTAGTATGGATGAGATGATTTTTTGTTTACGCGGGGAATCTGTTTATAGACCATCCTCCTGTACCCTAGGTGGGCTTGGAGGATGTGTGGGACTCGGCCTGGGCAGCCCTACCCACTAAACCTTCCGCGAATGCCATCAGCCGTTATGAGCAGGGTGCCCCGGATCTGTCAGCGACAGGACACCCCAACGACCGGCCGGTCCCGGCAAAGACCGGACTTCATCCTCAAGGGGACTTCTCCGGCACTCAGAGAAGTCCCGACGACGCCGAAGCATGCTGGGGCCAGGTAACCATCCTGGCCCCGCTTCGGGATCTCGGGCGGCAAGAGGAGGCGTTCGTAACGCCTCCTGCGCACCGATACGTCGCCTGCGGAGGGGGAGCCTCTGCGCTCCTCTCCTGACCCGCTCGTCAGCCTCCTTCTGGGACATGACTAAGAGGGCGTCCTAGCGTAATAGCGTTTAGCGTTTGATTCGAATTGAAGTCGTTTTTTTTACTTATAAAAATACTTGTTATTTTAATGTCAGTAAAAACGGTTAAAGCTTTATCCTACCAATACAAATAATAAATTGTAAATTTACGTTGTAATAAAATGTTCCCAATATGTGTAAACAATATAATAGACATGTATATAACGGGACGAGAATTTGTTACATATAGTAACAAAGTTCCAGGAAGCCGTCAGAAACATTAGAAAGTCGTGTCCGAACTTTTCCCAGATATTATAGAACAAGACATTACCGTGTTTACAGAGGAAATAGTTTTTGAGAAATACATTTTAGCGTCGAATAGATGTTTTTGAAGTTATTTTTTTTCAATAACAGTTTGAAGCGGCGGTGAAAAAATGTTTCCAAATACTTTTCCAAGTGCTACAATATCATCGAGGTTTGTGAGAAGAGCTGAATGGATCTGCATGAATTTTGGCACAAACATAGATTATAGACAGGAGGACAAAATAAATTAGTTTTTATTTAACCAACTTCAAAAAAGGAGGTTATTGATCAGGTACATACAGTAAATGATTAATCAATGAATAGTTTAGTTGTGTTGATTAATCATCTCATTTATCCCACCAAAATTATAAATGTTAACGTTTGTGGATGGATGGGTTTTGAATGGATGTATGTTTGTATTTATATGTTTGATGGTTAGTTAAATTTTCATGGACATTTCAATCGCCGGAAAACACCGCGGATCGCGGCTAGTATTCAATATATTTCACCCTAATATCAGCTACGGTAATGTTGGTAACGCGGCGTCATATTTCACAGTTTCGTTTAATTGCCACAGAGTGATTTATGCGTTTGCCCAGTCATATTTAAGTGATAAATTTTCCATGAGCATCACATCAATTTGTGAACGTTGATCATTATATCAAACGTAAACATAACTCATAATCAAATTATGAGTTATGTGAACAGCCTAGAAAGTTGTGCAATAAATATATTCGAAATGATAATAATGGAATGACAGAATGAATTGAGAACTCCAAGTATGAAAATTTTAGATAATTATGATATATTTAGAACACCGTAGTTATAAATATTTTACCATACATATATATACATGACCATATTGGGACCACAAAGGAAGAAAAATTTAAATTAAAAAAATAATAATTAAAATCGGTTAAAAACTTTAAAACAAACATACAGACGAATTGAGAACTTTCACCTCTTTTGAAGTCGGTTGAAAAATTCAAAGACCATAGTAGACTGACTACGAACGCTCTCACAAAATTCTTTACTAAGTATATTATTATTATTATTCATTTATTCAAATAAGTAACTAAGACTCATCATTATTTTAAATAACTATTAAATAAAAACCTTAGACTAAATTATAAAATTATAATATAAAATTATTATTATAATTATATGGTAATAAAAATAATATTAATAATATAATATTATACTAACGGCTTGACTATGCTTATGAATACCTAATAACTATTTATACACGTATTATATTTATTGTATTACATATTTTTTTTCTTCTTTTTATTCGACCGTATAAATTACATGTGAAGGTAATTTTGCGCACGCACGACTTTGGGTAGTAGCACCGCTGAAAATCAGCGCTGTCGTATCCTTGTGACAGCATTTATTGACGGTGTTCAATATTGGCATCATATCCTATATCCTATTTGTCCGTTCTTTCTATCTTTAACTGTATTTTTTTGTATTCTAAAGTTGCCAATAAAGAATATGTCTGTGTCTATTAATAAAATTGTATTAGTAAATCTAAGAAATTATTCTGTTAAAGCGAAGCCCTTTTCTGTTCCTTACCAATCCATTACTGACTGAATACGAAAGTTTAAGGACATTTATTTAAATTTGTCTTGTAAACGTTCTTGAATGTGTCTTTGAGCACATTTGGAACATTTCCGAGCCTCTTATCGTACGAACTCTACGTATTAATAATTATCGATATGTATGCCATTGGATATCATTCCGATTCTAATCGATTTCCAATGCTACAATTGCAACGATATAAGCGCAAAGCAACACTCGGCGGGTCTCCACCCTTTCATAGTCGTCCGAACGAAGCGATTTGAGTCATCGTTCATCGTGCGTACAGCAAAGGAGTGAAATAAGATGCCGGCGTCAGTCTTTCCGTCCAAGTACGACGTGGGAGCCTTTAAGTGTAGAGTGAATAGGCACTTACTAAACTAACGCGTACTATCTTTCGACTATATCACCACTTAACACCAGGTGGGATCGTGGTCAAGCGCTAGTTTACACGCATAAAAAAAAACTCTGATGTGTTATCGATATATATAAAAGAGAAAGTGTGTGGGTTTGTTCCATACAGGCTCCGAAACAGCTGGACCGATTTCAATGAAACTTTCAGGGAATCTTCAAATTGACCTGGCGAGTAATCCTGTAAAATTTGCACTCCTCTTTTTGAACTGTCAAACAAGCCATACGTCGTAGTTTTATTTCTGACATTACCTTGAGCTCGATATGTTTTTGTATAAATGATAAGTATGGTATTTACTTATGTGTACAAGGGTGTAGGTAATGATCTTCACCCGCACGAGAGGAGAATAGAAGAGAATGAATACGGAGAGAAATGAATAAAATATATTGTGAGAGTTAAATTAAATATTTAATGGTGTAAGTTTATTGTTTAAATAAAAATAAAGTTAAATATATCCCGGCGAAGCGGGCTGGGTACGCTAGTTGGAAAATCAAATCGGTAACAACGTTTCACATCACTCACGGTCGAAAACAATTTTAATAACAAATGAAATCTTGGTTAATCTTTTTGGTTTGTTTGTTTTCAATTTAAATTGTTCTCTCGTTTGTAGATAAATGAATCCTTTATTGCACTAAAATAAACATAGACATTTTATTTATTGGTATCATAAAATACAAACACATTACATAAATGTACACATTACATAAATTATAGCAAAAAATGAAAATTAAAAAGAAAGAAGATAAACAAATACACAGACGCGTTAACAGCCTAATGGTTTAGGATAACGGTCTGCGAATCGTAAGGTCGTAGGTTCGAATCCACCATTCGACTATTGACGTGAACCATCTCCTAGCAAGCTTAAGCTAAGTTGAAACGGTTAACAAGAATGCTAGTAATATTTACCAACTGAGTTAAAGCTTTCTTCCAACTAACCTAAAACTCTTAAGGCCGCTAAAATAGCGTTTTAACGACCTTATATAGATAGAAATAATAAAAATAAGATCTCACTTCTTTTTAACCTAGCGAAGTAGACGCACAGCTTTCGTTGTCAGCTTTTCCTCAAGTTTAAGTCGCATATGTGTATAAATTTTTAGCCATCGGTCTTATGTTCTTTTCGTAAGTTTCTTATGTATATTTGTTTATGTATAACGTAAGTATATTAACGAGTAAAAACAAAAGCCGACTTCAAATTGAATTTTAACGTTAAAAGGCATTACGCGAACGTTCTCTTTGTATTTCCGAATTACTGTAGGAATGTTATAAAATACAATTTTTTTTTTTATAAAAAGAAAGCTAGTAAATTTTTTTTATTTTTTTTTTCAGAAATATTACTAACAATCTTGTTAACCATTCCAACTAAGTTTAAGCTTGTGCTAGGACATGGTTCACGGCAATAGTCGAATGGTGGATTCGAACCCACGACCTTAGGATTCGCAGGCCGTACCCTAAACCATTAGGCTATTGACGCTTCAAATTCAATTAATTAAATTCAAATAAACAAAACGTTACCAGTCCCAGTAAAAAACTAATCGACGAAGTATGTTGTCACAAATTGACAGTTGTGACAAATTGACGAATAACTTGTGGCGCTCATAAGGTTAAAGTTACAGCCTTTATATATGTCCCACTGTTGGGCGCAGGCCTTCTCTTTAAAGAGTGTATAAGGGCATAGTCCACCACGCGGCCCTAGTTCGGATTGACAGACTTCAAATGCCATAGAAAATTGTTCTAAGATTTATTCTATTTTTATTAATATTTATACATATATATATATATTTATATTTTATTCTATTCTATTCTATTCTAGTAGGTCAAGCCCGACATAACTTGTCCTCTTCCCCGGCGAGCACGTATAAATTACAGCATTTCCTCCTATGAAAAAAAAAGAGTTCCATTTTCAAATTTCGTATTCTGTTATTGTATCTAAATAATGGCGTTCGACTAACGTAAGGATCTGAATTCTTATCGTAAGAAATAAATCTTATCATGTTACTCGAGTAGAAAAACCGTATAAGGAAACTTAGACCAATAAAAGTCGAAGGGTGCCTCAGAATAGAGCCAATCGGAAAACTATAGAAGTTGAAGTGAGCGACTACGGATCCCATTTCTTTTTATTACAAAGAATTAAACTAAATAAAGCTTTTTTTACAACGCTCTCTTCTCTTATTTTCCCAATTTATTTATTTATTTATAAACTCTTTATTGTTTACACTTATGAACTAAAATAAAAAAAAAGAAAATGTAATTAAAATACATAAACAATGGGCGGCCTTTTCGCTAAAAGCGGCGGCGGATCTCTTCCAGGCAACCTTTGGATGGAGAGGAATAATAAAAAAGAAGCGGCGGGAGTTTAAAAAGTAGATATACTTAAATACTGATAATAAATATTTACATACAAACATACAAACATACATATAATATAGATAAAAATATATATATGTATATATTATGAAGAGACATAACGTGTGTAAAAGTATTACATATAATATATTTACATATATATAATAACGGTATAAATGATGTTAGGTGGACTTGTCTAAGTAAAACTTTTAACTTTGATTTTAAAAGTATTTATCGTCTGTGATTTCCTAATGGCCACAGGAAGAGAGTTCCACAGACGGACAGCGCGTACAGTAAATGAGTTACTGTAAAGTTGGTGTCATGCGGAGATATTTTTAGCATAAGATTCTCTTATGATCGCAAATTCAACGAATTCAAAATTTTCAATTTTCAATTCAAAAATGCAATTTATTGCATCTTGTTTAAGGAAAGACTTTAAAGTTACAGTTACAGCCTATATATACATTTATGTCCTGCTGTTACGCACAGACAGACGAGCCTGTGAAGAGGGTAAGGGCATAGACGGCCACGCAACCCTAGTGTGGATTGGCAGAATTCCACATGTCGGGGAAAAATTTTCTAGGACATGTAAGTTTCCTGACGATGTTTTCCTTCACCTCCAAGCGCGTGGTAAATCAGCACATAAAATTGCAACAACAAATTAATTGGTGCCGGCACCGGAGATCGAACTCGGGTTGCTAGCGTAGTATGAAACTTGAAGTAACCCGGACACTAAGCTACCACGGCTCTCTTTCTAAATTAGTGTATAAATTTATTATTAGTATTTAAGACTATATTTGCTAATTAAAAACTACCGTCTTTCTTATGACTTCACTCCGTCCAACGGTTGCCTGGTAGAGATCGATTTTAGAGATAAGGCCGGCAACCGTTGGTGCTGGCAGAAGTGGCCGAAGAAACTCCAGCAACTCCCAATCCTATCAAAGAGCCTTCCCATAAAATATCTTGCTTTAGTCGTCGAGTTACTAACGACCTAATAAAGTTACAGACTTTATAATGTGCCACTGTTGGGCGCAGGCCTTCTCTGTAAAGAGAGTATAAGGGCATAGTCCGCCACGCGGCCCTAAAAGCGTTGCTGGAGTTTCTTCGGCCACTTCTTCTCCCAGCGCTAACGCTTCCCGAAGTGGCATATAAGTTAGTTTAGCTTAGATTGTCCCAGTAGATTTCGTTAATAAAATAGCTACCGACCGAGTCGTGGTTCGGCCCTCTCGGGCACCCTCGGATCGGACTGCTAACGCGTGATAATGGTAACCGTCCAAGTCGAGGTTACCCCTCACCGGGGGGACCCTTGTGTCGAGTTACCACCTAATAGAGGTTCAGGCTAAGCGACCTAAGAGCTATGCCACCTCTCAAATACGGTGAAGCAGTAAAGGCCAGCTTCTCTGTGCCAACTGTGATAGATCGTCCAAAAAAAAAAAGAAAAAAAAAAAAGCGGCCCTAATGCGGCACACTACACATGCCGTAGAAAATTTTTCTCAAACATGAAGGTTTCCTCATGATGTTTTCCTTCACCGCCGAGCGCGTGGTAAATCAGCACATAAAATTGCAACAATAAATTTATGGTACCGGCACCGGGGACCGAACTCGAGTTGCTAGCGTACTAAGCAACTTGAGCCAACCGCACGGACACTGAGCTACCACGACCACGACCTAATAAGCTATGCTATAATAGAAGAATTGTTCTTCTATTATGGCATAGCTCATGTCAATGGGTATTTCAAAATCAGTGAATAACATGTGGGCGCTTTATTTATGTAACTGTCCGAGCCTACCTCAGAGGGAGCGAAGCTGGTGACTATGGTCATTCAACATTATTGACTTCGAAATAGAAATAGAAAAAACATTTATTCGGCACAAGAACACAGAAACAACAGGTAAAACAAGACAAAAAACAACATAAACAAAAGTAAACAGAAACAACATAAAAAAAAGAACAAAATAGAAATTGTGCCGAAAAGGGGTTGGCTCAGCATGTGCTGTGCTCACACATGTAGCACAGCGCTGGTTTTCAGCCAAAAAACCTGTGAAGACTAAGGCGGACACCATTCGGTTGTGTATTATTATAGTGTCGTTCATTTGATCCTATTTGCCTTCTCTTGCTTATTAAGTTAAGGGTGAGATGGGCCGAAAAAATGACAGCGTAGATCAACAGAGAGAAACGAAGCTTAATTTATAATCTTAAAGAAGAATCCGGTATGGTCTAGTGGCTAGGATACTTGGCTCTCACCCAAGAGGCTCGGGTTCGATTCCCGGTACCGGAAACGTTTTTTGAGTATTTTTCTTAAACTTTTTAATTTTACCTTTATATATATATATATATATATATATATAGGTAAAGTTAAAAATTTATGGATTTTAACCAATCAGATATTTTATTTACAGTTTTCTTGAAATTACGTATAACGCCGCACGTCACAGGTAGTTGTAACTAAAAATTTATTTATCATCATATTAATTTACAAATTTACAGTTAAAATGATATTGCTTATACAAAAATTGCCGATAGAAGTGTAAACTTGTAACTTACAATTTTAGTATTAAAATTTGAAACTACAAAATGTAATCAGGGTCTTTCCGATCGACTCGACCCTCTGAGTATGCGAAGAGATGTCGGTTCTCTTTGCATCCTGTATCGCATTTACCATGGGGAGTGTTCTGAGGAATTGTTCGGAATCATCCCAGCTACCGATTTCCATTACCGCACATCTCGGCAGAATTCCAAATTCCACCACCACCATCTTGATGGTTGGCGTTCAACGACTGTACGTTTTTCGCGTAACTTTCTCCCACGTACTGTCAACTTGTGGAATCAACTGTCGCCAGCGGTGTTTCCGAACGTTTACGATTTAGGGACCTTCAAGAAACGAGCCTATTCCTATCTCAAAGGTCGGCAACGCACCTACAGCTCCTCTGGTGCTGTGGATGTTCATTGGCGACGGTGATCACTTAAGATCAGGTGAGCCGTATGCTCGTTTGCCACTCCGTACAATAATTATAGAAATAGTTTATTTACAATTCAAATATATAACGGACTGTACCATGAATACATATAAATACTACATAAGCATGCAACGCAGTTAAAGAAGTTATCAATTGAAAAATTAAAGCCTTAATACATATATAAATATATGTCCCACTGTTGGGCACAGGCCATCTCTGTAAAGAGAGTATAAGCCAGTGGTGTGCAAACTTTTTGGTTGGCGGGCCACAAATTGTAAGAAATACTTTAGAAGGGGCCAAAATTTGACCGAAAAATTTATAAAATCTACTTAATAAAATAATTAAAAGCTAATTAAGCAAATTATACAAATTGTTAATGGCAATTATTTTTATGGCTTTTTACGTAAAAATTTATGACGTTATAATATTTTTTTAAACAAACCGATATATAAATACTACTGATATAAATAAAACAGAAACAATTTTACAATAACACATCAAAAATATAAACAAAACAAAGTCTTGGCGGTCCGGATGAAATGCTTTAACGGGCCAGATTTGGCCCGCGGGCCGTAGTTTGCCCACCACTGGTATAAGCGCATAGTCCGCCACGCACACGTAGTGCGAATTGGCAGACACATGTCTTAGAAAAAAATTCTAAGATATGTAGGTTTCCTCACGATGTTTTCCTTCACCGCCGAGCGCGTGGTAAATCAGCACATAAAATTGCAACAACAAATTTATTGGTGCCGGGTTGCTAACGTACCGTCTGAATACTGAGCTATCTACCATGGTATTGCGCTGATATAGATTTACAAATATGCAATAGAAGTACTTTCTTATATACATCACGTTGTTTATTCGAATGTCAAAGGGAATTCCAGAATAATATTCCCTCTTTTAAAAAAAATCATGCCGTTTGTTGGGAAGGAAATTTGTAATAACACAGACAGCATCCGACGACCAAGTGACAACGGGAACATTTCACGTTAATGAATAAATTCCGACAGTTCTTTAGACGGCTTCAATTTCTTTTATTTACCACCTTAATTATTTTCTTTAAAGAAAATATTAAAATTTGCATCGTAAGTACTTAAATTAATTGTGTTCATCAACCGACTTCAAAAAAGGAAGAGGTTCTTAATTCGTCTGTATGTTAATTTATGTTCCTTACACGTTTTAGAAGTAGAAGTAAAAGTCTTAACTTAACTTAACTTAATTAGTCAAGTTTTAACCCGTCAGCCTTGTAGTCCTGGGCTCTCAAGAATAAGACTGCGGTATCCCCTGCCTGTCGTAGAAGGCAACTAAAAGGGGCCTCGGGTTCACTAGGCGACAAGGGTGGGGGTCGTCCTCCAAGCGAAGTAGTAAGCGAGTAACTTCCCCCCCGGGACGTGCTCTCCTAACAGCACAGTGCAGAGGGGCTCCGGTGCGTTCGTCTGGAGATCCCGGCGCCCCTCACCATGCACCGAGGAAGGGCCGCCGGGGAGATTTTAGTGGGTCAAAACGCCACATAACCGCCGCCTTCCCCCCGGAAGGCGGAGCATCTTTTTGACGATTTCCTCCCCGATAAAAAAAAAGTTTTAACCCGTATCTATGCTGGTACAAATACTTTAAAGGGTCATAATAGAGGCAATATTTTTATGATAACTTACAGCTATATTGTAAACAAACAAATCTGCAACTTCACACCTTTAACCACTTGAAAAACCCTTCAGACGCTTAATAACAAATAGCTCTTACTCATTCAAGTTCTAAAACGAAACCCTTCACGGTTCATTGTTGAGCCACCACAAAGGTATTATTTCATTACAATATGCAATATTACATAATTTAGTAAACCCTTTAAATTTGTTTCATATAACTAGGCCGTCACACAGTATATTATACTTGTATTAGTGTATTTATTGTGTGACGACAAAAAGTGTACCGTTAACTTTGACAGTACACTTTTTAAAAATCTATATATATAAAAGAGAATGTGTGTTTGATCTGTATATGCTCCGAAACGGCTGGACCGATTTCAATGAAACTTCCAGGGAATCTTCAGATTGACCTGACGAGTAATCGTGTAAAGTTTGGTGACGATCGGAGCACTTCTCTTCATGGAATGTCAAATACAACTTTTATTTACTATGATGATATTCTATTGTTTTATAACCCGAATTTATAATGACACATGCGTTGTGTATATTTATGTCATTGTGAACGATGTTGGAGTAAACATTTTAGAGTATATAAAAATAGATACGGTGAATTAATAAAGAAATATATTTTTGTATTTGATATGTACATGGGTACATCGAGAAGAGAATGAATACGGAGAGAAATGAATAATTTAATATATTGTGAGAGTTAAATTAAATATTTAATGATGTAAGTTTATTGTTTAAAAAAAATAAAGCAAAATCTAGCCCGGCGAAGAGATCTGGGTACGCTAGTAAATAATAATTTATGGGCTAACAAATATTTCAACTAAATCAAATCTTATTTTATTTAAAAAAACCGATTTGATTTTTTATCAAAAATAAAGCACCGATGTTGGAGCCGTTGTTAGCTCAGTGTCCAGGCAGTCGCCTCAAGTTGCATAGTACGCTAGCAAGCCGAGATCGATCCTTGAATAAGTCAATGCCGGCACCAATGTTTTGTTGTAACAATTCATTGCATTCTTCTTCTGCCTAGCGACTTCTGCCTACCACCGGGGTCCGCTTTCCTGCTTAATCTTCTCCACTTTGCTCGATCTCCTCTCATCCTCTTCTCAAACATATCCGCCTTCACAACGTCCAGCCACCGTTTCTTAGACCTTGTAAATTGAAGACTAGACTATTTCCGACATAGGAGGCGTGCGGTATATGTGGTCTATTGGACACAACTTTCCTATATCATTGCAATAGTATATATATATAATATATTGCAGTACATTTGGACGTAATATAGCTATAAGAACTAAACTTCCTTCAAACGCATGACTCTCTCATACGTTGATTAACATTTAGTGTTATCTAGTAAAGATAACGCGAGAAGTTTAGGGTGACGGTCAGTTAATGTAATTGCGGAAGGGTAAACGAGATTAGACCAAAATGTTACTCAGTTTTAGAGCATTGCTAGGGAGTAGAGAATCTTGCGTATAAATGATGGAACGTAAACGCACAAACGTAACTTACAATTCTGTTATTCTTTGACAATCTTCTTCTGTTCTTAAGAAGTTATGTATACTAACTTTGATTATGTAATGGGGTGGAGGGTTGATTACTTGAGACACAGGATTCATACTAGTTCAAGTGTCAATCCAGCATAATGTAACTGTTATTATGTCTCTTCTTTCATATGTATATGAATCTAATTTTATAATTTATCATAAGTTTCTCCTGTTAATTATGGTGAGGAATATTATTCTGACACAACAATAATAAATAATGAAGTCACTCCTCTTTTGTGGTCCCCATACGCTGGCCAAGCTATCCGAAAGCGACAGGATACGAGAGGTGACACAGCTCTTTTTATTTCTTTTTTTAAAGATTGTTATCAATATTTTTTTTTACAAATATTACTAAAATTAACCATTCCAAATTTAAGCTTGTACTAGGAGATGGTCCACGTCAATAGTCAAATAGTGGATTCGAACCTACGACCTATGTTTAGATCATCCATTGCTGGACATAGGCCTCCCATACCGATTTTCTGCTGCTCCTGCGGACTTAATGAGGTCATCAGACCTCCTTGGAAGTCCTCCGCTGCGCTTGCCGGTCCGTGGTCTCCAATCAAGGACTTTACCCATCGGCCATCTGTTCTACGCACTATGTGCCCTGCAAATTTCCACTTCAGCTTACATAGTGGGCTATGTGGGCAGAGCGTAGCCCTCTCCATAGCGCGATGTGCGACTTTGATCTTACTTATGAGGCCCGTAGTAAGAGATCACGTTTAAGATACTGCGATACTTAAAATTGCAACAACAAATTCATTTGTGACGGCATCAGGGAATGAACTAGGGTACTAGCAAACTATGCAACCTAAGGGAAGACTTCAACAAGCTACCCCGCCTGCTGGGAAGGTCATGGTTCTTACGCACGGCGAGGGCCTTCTGTGGAACACACCGGAGCCGCTTTGTACTGTGCTGTCAAGCACGTCCCGGGGAATTTACTCCTTTCGCAGCACCCTTGCATTGCTAAGGTGACACGGGACCACCCGAGTCGCCTCCGTTCGCCCTTGTTGCCCATGAACCCTTTTTAGTCGCCATTTACAACAGGCAGGGGTTAGTTAGTTACAGCCTTTATATATGTCCCGCTGCTGGGCACAGGCCTTCTCTGTAAAGAGAGTATAAGGGCATAGGACATGCAGGTTTCCTCACGATGCTTTCCTTCACATGGTAAATCAGCATATAAAATTGGTTCAAATTCATTGGTGCTGGCACCGGGGATCGAACTGTTACCAGCGTGCAACTTGTAGCAACAGCCCGGACACTGAGCTACCACGGCTCCGGAAGGGATTACTGAATTCTTAAAAGCCCGGGCTTGTCCAACACTGAGCTACCACGGTACTATGTCGTTCAATTAAAACCCCTAATTGGTCAAAAACAAACGACCGTGAGGGTTTATTATATAGCAGTACAGTTTTATGTCTCGGGATCAACGTTGCGGTCGTAATGTAATTTTATTATCCAGATGTTACCTCCAGTCGCGCGATTTATTACCTTGATTCGCAATTTGTGAAAGATTTATTGCCGTTACATATTGCATCATTTCTTTCAATGCTTCAATTCGTTTCATCTATATATATAAAAGAGTGTATGTTCTATATAGGCTCCGAAACGGCTGCACCGATTCCAATGAAACTTTCAGGGAATCTTCATCTGGCGATTAGTCCTGTAAAGATTGGTGACGATCGGAATACTCGTCTTTTTGAACTTTTAAATACAGCTTTTATTTACTATGATGATATTCTATTGTTTTATAACCCAAATTTGTATTGACACATGCGTTGTGTATATTTATGTCGTTATGAATCTTATTGAAGTACAATGGAATTTAATTACATGTACATGGGTGTAGGTAATTATCTTCACCTTTGCCTTTGTACATATTCTTTGGTGCAAAAAAGGATTTATCTATCTATCGCTATCTAACATTGTGACACGAGAATGTTATATATAAGATAACATACAATGCTTTTGAATTCTACGGCAACAACGAAATATCCTTTGCTACGATTTCAGCAGAAAGGCAACGAAGCGAGTAAAGGCAATCAATTGTTTTGTCTTGTTTGCCACACGGACGGAGACTGCAATTTAGTTTCTTCCGTTCCATTTGCAGAATAAATCAGACTTCCAGCTAGACATTATTTACATTTCTAATGTAGGTTAAATTTGAACAAAGAAGTCTGACCTATTGACAGACTCGATGACAAAGATTCGTCAAACGTATGTACGTAACAAAATTGTTTTCTTAAATACATAACATTTTATTTAAATAATCTAAACATATAAATAAAATCGAAGTGTCCGTTTTTACATTAAAATAACCACGTTTCTTACACCATAATTATGTATATACAGTACACATACCAAAATAACATTTTTTACAAATGTAGTCTGTCTGTCAGTCTGTTCGTTCCGGCTAATCTCTAGAACGGCTGGACAGATTTTGACGGGACTTTCACTGGCAGATAGCTGATTTAATAAGGAGTAACTTAGGAGGACTTGTTATTTAACCGACTTCAAAAAGAAGTTTAGAACTGGTAATTGAGAGTTGTAGTGTATTAGTTATTATGGACTTCGTCACACAGAGCAGTCGCGCGCGGTACTCGACTAGCCACTGGTGGGAATACAAATTGAGTGCGATGGGGTGGATTGTAGTTTTTGTTGTGTTCTATGAATATTCATTGTAGAAGTCACATTGGTCGTGCGACGGGGCAATTTTGGCTTGACGCGACGCAAGGATTGTATTAATTTACAAAAATGTATTGGGGAAAAAGTCTTTTTCTTATATTATTTTATATTAGAGACCAATTATTGTATTTCGCTGAATCCGCTGTTATGGAAAGTGCAACGCCCTTATGCCCCATAAATATTAATATAATAAACTAAATTACTTCCACGCATAAATTTGTTGTTTCAATTTTATGTGCTGATTTCATCCTTTTGTTGTGAACATCCCTCAAACCCGAACGAAGCGATTTGCTTCGTCTTTCATTCTTCGTACAGCAAAGGACTGGAATGGTTTGCCCGCGTCTGTCTTTCCTTCCGATTACAATGTGGGTATTTTCAAGAGTAGAGTGAATAGGCATTTACTAAGCTAGTGCGCCTTACCATCTAGGACTGCATTTCCACTTAACATCAGGTGGGATCGTAGTCAAGCACTTGCTTAGAAATTATAAAAAAAAGAAAAAATGATTTACCATGCGCTCGGCGGTGAAGGAAAACATCGTGAGGAAACCTATATATCTTAGAACATTTTTCTAAGATATGTGAAGTCTGCCAATTAGCACAAGGGCCGCGTGTCGGACTATGCCCTTAAACTCTCTTAACAGAGAAGCCCTGCGCCCGACAGTGGGACATATTTATTGTCTATATAAAGGCTGTAACTTTAACTTTAGCGTTATATTAAAACCATAGAAATCTCCTTCATTTTCCAACTGCCAGCCTTTTGTATATAAAATTCATTATACACTTCACGAACAGACTTCAGTACCATTAATGTCATTAGCAATGATTGTGTAAAATGGAATGTTGAATAAAAGTGAATTACGTATTCGTAACTTTTGTATGCGTACTAAGAAATTAACGTAAAGTAACGGCTTAAATGATATCCCACTGCTGGGCACAAGCCTTCTGTTTAAAAAAATTAAGGGTATTACCCTCCAAGTGGCTTTAGTACGGATTAGCGATATGATATACAGTTCGAAAATTAATTAAAACTGAATTTCAGAATGTAAATTAAAATGGCGTCCTATTTGAACGTCGAGTTTGGCCGTGATACTTCGTGCCGAGGAGATAACGATAATTCAACTAGTTTTTCTGTTGAATTTATCGGATTTGTGTTGAAACAATTTCATTGCATTCGAGATGTGGTGCTGGAGGCGAAAGCTATGGAACTTGGACGGCAAAAAGCGCCAATACATCGACCCTGACGGAGCTGAAAAAGTCCACTATATGCCAACAACTAATCCTATTTCATTTCGGCAATACATTGCGCAGATGCGACGAAAGTCGGAGGACACTGATTGTTTTGGGAAAATGTTAGATACAAGTATATTTACGAGCAAAAACAAAAACCAAGTTCAAATTTTTCAAACGTTAAACGCTATTACTACCGAATTAATACCATCGATAGCTCAGTTGGTAGAGCGGTGGACTGTAGATGGCGTGTGACTGACATCCATAGGTCGCTGGTTCAAATCCGGCTCGAAGGAGTTATTTTTTATTATCCGTGAAATAGCTACCGACCGAGTCGTGGTTCGACCCTCTCAGGCGCCCTCGGATCGGAATGCTTACGCGCAACATAGTAACCGTCCAAGGCGAGGTTACTCCCCACTCGGGGGATCCTTGTGTCGAGTTACTAGCGATAGAGTTTCAGGCTAAGCGACCTAAGAGCTATGCCACCTCTCAATCCGGTGAAGCAGTCAAGGCCAGCTTCTCTGGCCAATCTGTGTAGTTCGTCATTAAAAAAAAATACCGAATTATCGTAGTAATATTACGAAATAGAATTAGTCAGAACCAAACTCTCATCAAACTTCTTTTGAAATACATGCTATCCAATAAAAAATGAATCTTCCTTCCAAATCCTTGCATCAGCATATGCTGAGACGGTGTCCGATATTGGCATCATATGTTATTTTTATTTGTCCGTGTAACTTTAACTGTAGTTAAAATAGTTGGGATGTCACCGTGAAATAGAGTTGCCATTACTGCCTTCTAAAAAAAGAAGGTATCGTCTCCCGGTGCCAATAACAAGGTCCACCTTTGCACAACGCCACTATATCTCTGTTGCACCACGGATATATAATAAAATCCCATTCGACCTTAATTATCTCACAAGGCTTAACAGTCGTAAGTTCAAGGGATTGTTATTAAAATGGTTGCAGAATCAGGACTACACCCAAATTGAAAATATATTATTAACCTCATGATAACCACACACTCACTCACACAAACACACACACTACACATTCGCATAACTTCTCAACTATGACTGTAGTTCTTTCCCTTTTTTTTTCCTTTTGCACACATTTTTGTTTTTTTCATATATTTTTAATTATTAATTATCGTATAATTTACTTAACTTATATTAAAAACTTATTGTACGCAGGACTTACTGTTTGTGACTCTGGAAGGCACTGTCTCCTGATACAGGTACACTGTACCTAGTTCAGGAAACAGAGCTCCTGTATATTTAACATGTTTGTTTTGTGATATTAATAAAGTTATAAAGTTATATAATAATAATAATAATAATAATAATAATAATAATAATAATAATAATAATAATAAAACTCATTTATTACCATCCTTATCCTTTGAAGAGAAAAAAAATACATTACATAGAATAAGATACAAAAAAATTATATAAAGAAAAAAAAATACATTACATAGAATAAGATACAAAAAAATTATATAAAGAAAAAAAAATACATTACATAGAATAAGATACAAAAAAATTATATAAAGAAAAAAAAATACATTACATAGAATAAGATACAAAAAAATTATATAAAGAAAAAAAAAAAAAAAAAAATACATTACATAGAATAAGATACAAAAAAATTATATAAAGAAAAAAAAATACATTACATAGAATAAGATACAAAAAAATTATATAAAGAAAAAAAAATACATTACATAGAATAAGATACAAAAAAATTATATAAAGAAAAAAAAATACATTACATAGAATAAGATACAAAAAAATTATATAAAGAAAAAAAAATACATTACATAGAATAAGATACAAAAAAATTATATAAAGAAAAAAAAAAAAAAAAAAAAAAAAAAAAAAAAAAAAAAAAAAAAAAATACATTACATAGAATAAGATACAAAAAAATTATATAAAGAAAAAAAAATACATTACATAGAATAAGATACAAAAAAATTATATAAAGAAAAAAAACAAAGAATAAAATAAAAAATAAAATCTCTTAGAAGAATGGTAAAAGGCAGTAGGCTCAGCGTGTACTGCGTGACATAACGTCACACAGTGCTGGTTTCAGCCTACCCTATGTGCCTATATTTCGGTATTGCCAGGAAATTTCCTTTCCTCCGGCGAGTATTGCGTAACTTTAGATCATAATAAACTCGGAGTTAGGTACAACATCTCCCTAATACAGGCTATGTATTAGTCTAGCAGGGAGATGTGTACCGAGGGACTGAAATATATGTTATAAACCCAAAAACTTTTATTACGAATTGATTGTTACGTGTAGATATAGTGAAAAAAGATTTTCCTTCGTAATTTTTCGGTAAATTTCTTATTTATCCCGCTCTCTCAAATAGCTCCATGTTAATGTATATGAAAATGTCACTCATTTAATATGATCATTCAGTATAATATATAACAGTTCGGGTGTCATCATATTATCATCATTATCATAGATCCGAGAAAATAATTTCCCACTACACCTGTACTTTCAAGGTCATAATGATAGAATACATAACATACAGACGAAAAGATGTTCAGTATATAACAAGATAACATGTAAATAGAACAGAAAATATAATTGATTATTGTAAGTAAGCATAGATAATAAAATCAGTTACTAACTTCTAAAATAAGTTTTAGTCGATAAAAAGTCAACAACTGATTCATATGTGTTCGATGTAGGACGGATCAAATATGAAACCTCTATCGAGGTTACTAAATTTGCGCCGCTTGAGGTTTTCTGCAGTTGAGCAGTTGATGATGTGATGGTGTCAACGGTGACGCATTTGGCGTCCTATACTATAGGCCGTCCGATTTTATTGTTAGTTTTATCAGCATTGGATTGTTCCTAAGGTATATCAGAAAACTCCTAAACATTGTATTAAAAGCTTCAATGATACGTTGCTAGCTTCTATCTTTTATATTTTATAATTTCAAAACAAGATGGTCGTCAACTTCAAAATATGTGATATAGTTATTATTTTAAGAAGGTTTATGTCTGTAATGTCTACATGTACTTGACTACGATCCCACCTGATGTTAAGTGAAAATGCAGTCCTGGATGGTAAGGCGCACTAGCTTAGTAAATGCCTATTCACTCTACTCTTGAAAATACCCACATTGTAATCGGAAGGAAAGACAGACGCGGGCAAACTATTCCAGTCCTTTGCTGTACGAAGAATGATAGACGAAGCAAATCGCTTCGTTCGGGTTTAAGGGATGTTCACAACAAAAGGATGAAATCCCGCAGTGCGTCTAGAAGTCCGATGGTGGAAAGGTAATGGGGGAATTAGATCATGTAGTACAGTGTACAGACAATAAAATTAAAATAGATCCATACATAACGAAGCTACAAGTGCTACGATGTAAATCTGATGAGTTAATAACCTCCTCATTTGATGTCGGTTAAAATTCGACTGATTTGCTATAGACGGTACAAGTTGACGCACTGTTACTTCCCATTACGAATAAAGCTTACAAGCGAACGTCGACATTTGATATTCTATACGACGTAATAAAATCCCTTTTCGTGACATACGAATGTAATAAAATCCACCCAACCTGTGTATTCGTAGCTTATACTTGGGAAAGAATTTTGTGAGAGCGTTGAGTCTATTATAGTCACTGAATTTTTCAACCGACTTCAAAATAGGTGGAGGTTCTAAATTCGTTTGTATGTTTGTTGTTACCTCATAACTTTCGACTGGGTGAACTGTTTTTGATGATTCTTTTTTCGATCGCTCGTTGTGCGACTTTCAGTTTGTGGACCAGCCCAACGGTCAGAGTCCAGGATTGGATATACTTTAAGAGAAAATTGTTTAATGTTTGGTTAGGATCTGATTAATTGTATGACGTATTATTACCACGATATATGAAATACAAAGACGGTATCTGCACGTTGGCGGTTTTTATTTTTGCTCGTGAATATAATTGTAATTTACGAATACCCTCCGAAGATTTAATTCACTTATAGCTTTGCTCTCGCCGACACGACTGGCTCGCTTATTACAGATAACAATAAGCGCTCGTCTGGAGCCAGTATGTAATTTAAATCAATGGACTCCACATACAACGAGGCAGCAATAACCATTACGTTCCCTAGCTTAATTTTCAGGGTTTATTTATTTATTTATTTATTACACCAACACAATGAACATTTCAACAAATAATACATAAAACAGTGAAAAGTTGTGAAGTTAATGCCATCGCAGTTATAGGCATAGACTGCAAGCAATTAATTGGCGAGTGACAATGTTAAGATAAAAATAAAAAGAACACAAAAGTAAAAATAAAACTAAATTTGAAATTAAAAATTAACTAATAAAAAATTAACTAATAAAAAAACTATTTGTAGATTAGTGATTGTTTATACATACTTATACTAGGAAAAAAGAGGTCGATATCGTCCGTTTTTGATAAAGAGTTGAATTCTATACTAATTCTATTTAAGGGCGCATTCTTACCTAGGTTCTATCTGAATAAACTGCTTCTCAACAATTGGTATCGTGAAGGTCTAGGTAACCGCGACGGTACAGTAAAAGCTACGGCGGAGAGAAGCTCAGGGGTGTCAAAAATGCTTTGCAACTTTATAGAGGAATGTGAGGGTTGACACATTGAATAAAACTACATTTTTATTCCCAGAGTGTCGAGTGCTCTAACGTACAACTTCCTTAAAACTGAACTGCAGAACTGCAGGTTCGTTACCGGGCTTTAAGCTCACTCATTTCTTATGTCTCTGTTGTATAATCCAAGTCTCAAATAATTTCACAAGTTTTTTTCATAAAAGCATGCTTGCAATTTTTTTTCGTAAATATTACTAAAATTCTTGTTAACCATTCCAACTAAGCTTAAGATTGTGCTAGGAGATGATTCACGTCAATAGTCAAATGGTAGATTCGAATGTACGACGTACGTGTCACAGACCGCGGGCAAAACCATTATGTTTTTGACGCTTATCACAAGTTGGTAAGTGCGCGAATAACGTATAATTGGGAACGTTAACATTCAAGATGGTATCGATGGAATTTGGAATTCTGCCGTGAAGTGTGGTAATGGAAATAGGTATCAGTGATGATTCCACACCATCCCTCAGAATAATCCATGGTAAATGTGATATAGAACATATACGTGTCGTGAGAAATGGTCTAATGTCAAACTAACTGCTAAGCAAGCAACGCCATGTACAGAAGTATACCTTGTATACCCTACACCCAGATAAAACGACATGTTCTAAAAATGAAACCTAGTTAGATCGATTTATCGCCTAACAAATCATCTGGAAGCATACTTTTATGAAGGTCGTTGGATCAGAGATTCAGGTTAAATACACTTGTGAGCAAAAATAAAGGGTCCGTTAACAAATTTTGAAAAAGATAAAGACGCTAGCTAACTGAAATAAATTGTGTTTGATAGACAATTAAATATTCTTAAAATCAAATAAAATATTTTTAATAATTTATTTATATATCATTAAAAACATAAACTTAAACGAAAAAGGATCACTTACGTAAACATGGATAATACAATATTTTTCATTAAATTTTATTTTTATTTAAATTTTAGTATAATTATAAAATTATAATAAAATATAAAAAAAAGTTTATATTTTTAATGAAATATAAATAAATTAATAAAAATATTTAATTTAATTTTAATGATATTTAATTGTCTATCATGCACAATTTATTTCAGTTAGCTAGCGTCTTATATCTTCCGAGATATTCAAACTTTCTTAACCGACCCTTTATATTTGCTCACGGCTGTATATACAAGAATTTTTTTATATGTTTATAAAATAGTGCTCGACTACAAATTGCTCGTTTTAAGATATTAGATATTTCGTTTGCCAGATTTATGTAATTGGACGCAAGAATATCGCTGTGCTTAGCGTTAGGGAATTAGGCCAATGCAGTAATCAACGTTAATGTACTACAATCTGTTTTTCCACATGAGTCGCACGAGCTTCGGTGGTCTTTCCTCCATTTGTTACAGTCGCCGTGCTGACGTCATGTAACTAACTCAAGAATTGAAACTGTGACAGTCATTTTCGAGGAATTAATCTCATGAACAACCTAATATGGTTTTCAATTTTTAAAATCATCGCAGAATTCTTCTTCTTGGTCGCTTCACTCTTGTCAGAGTGGTCGTGGTCATCATGATCCGGTGGGTTGGCGCACGACGTCTCGCCACCTCCACCTGCTGGTCGTCAATCGGGCACATTCGTGGAGGGCACCTGATCCAACCATCGCATTGGCGATCCTCCGTGTCTGCTTCCCTCGACTTTGCCCTGCACTACAAGACACTCTAACAATCGTTTCCACGACGGCTTATCGGAAAATATGTAACTAAAAATATGAAATGAAATATGAAATATTTATTTTACTTTTTACACACACACACATTTTATATTACCGACTTGCACATACACAAAAATATTAGATACATATTATCAAATGTTATTATACATATTATATAACATATTCTATAAACATTTTCTTACTACGTTTTCGACCTTCGGTACGCATCTCCTTGCTAGACTAATACATAGCCTGAATTTGGGAGATGTTGTACCTAACTCCGAGTTTATGAACTAAAGTTTGGTATATAGCTTATGTGGTACTCGTGTGTTTTTGCAAAGAATCGTGTGCGTGCGTGCATGCACTTATTTTATACTATGAAAAACTAAAAATATCAGAGCAAGTATTTATAGAAGCGGTACGTCTTTGGAATGCTCTGCCATAAAATGCACTAAATGCCCGTCTGCTTTTGGGCATAGTATAAAAGCACTTTCTCTTTGATTATAAACATATACGTGAGCAAAGATAAAGGGTCGGTTAAGAAAGTTTGAATATCTCGGAAGATAAAGACTGGAACTGAAATAAATTGTGCATGATAGACAATTAAATATCCTTAAAATAAAATAATATTTTTTTAATAATTTATTTATATTTCCTTAAATAACATAAACTTATAAATATAAATACATATACCTGTGTGTCCTGTATCACAAATCTTTAATTAAACCGAGTAATGCCGTCAGTCAACGTCTATATGAGAATTGTATTGAGAAATCTCAATTTTGTATTCTTCTTCTTCTTCTTCTTCTTCTTCTTCTTCTTCTTCTTCTTCTATAAGCTCTACAGCCCTTTGTGAGCCTTGGCTTGGTCAAGCAACATCCTCCACCTCGGTCTATCCATGGCCGCACTCCTCCAGGTTCATATGCCAATTTCTTTGGCGTCTCGATTTACACCGTCTATCCAGCGGAGCTTTGGTCTTCCCGACCTTTTCGACCTTCAGGGGTCCCTCGTCATAACTGCTTTGGGTATCCTGGCTTCATCCATTCTCTGCACATGACCAGCCCATCTAAGCCTGTTTAATTTGATGTGCCCAGCCACGTGCAGTTTCTGGTAGAGGTCATAAAGCTCCTCAATTCTGTATTGGAAGTAGTTATTATGCATAACAATAGCTGGGTGCCATGTGTTGCTAGCTGACAGGTAACATTACAGACAAATTGATAACCTTCTATTTCTAGTCGGTTGAAATTATCGGTATTCTTTTTGAAATATAATAAACTGTTTAGACATGGCACTCAAACTGTCACAATAAAATGATTTTTTTAGTATCCTTATTAATTTTGAATTCAATATTTTTTGGAAAAAAAAATTTCCTAACATATTTGAGCTTCAGATAGTCTGGTCTTTATGGCAAATTGGGAGACAGCAGATACATTTGTGCGCTTCACAGTCCACGGTATTCGTACCATTCGCCTCCAGCACCACATCAAATTAATTTAACTAATGGTAAATTATATATTAAATTAATTAATCGAGTTAATTAATATTATTTTCGAGTTATTTAATTATTAGTGATAGACGGAAAGTCCATCGCTATGAAAAACTAAAAATATCAGAGCACGCTACAAAATTTCCGAGCAAGTATTTATAGAAGCGGTACGTCTTTAGAATGCTCTGCCATAAAATGCACTAAATGCCCGTCTACTTTTGGGCATAGTATAAAAGCACTTTCTCTTTGATTATAAACATATACGTGAGCAAAAATAAAGGGTCGGTTAAGAAAGTTTGAATATCTCGGAAGATAAAGACGGTAGCTAACCGAAATAAATTGTGCATGATAGACAATTAAATATCCTTAAAATAAAATAAAATATTTTTAATAATTTATTTATATTTCCTTAAATAACATAAACTTATAAATATAAATACATATACCTGTGTGTCCTGTATCACAAATCTTTAATTAAACCGAGTAATGCCGTCAGTCAACGTCTATATGAGAATTGTATTGAGAAATCTCAATTCTGTATTCTTCTTCTTCTTCTATAAGCTCTACAGCCCTTTGTGAGCCTTGGCTTGGTCAAGCAACATCCTCCACCTCGGTCTATCCATGGCCGCAGTCCTCCAGGTTCCTATGCCAATTTCTTTGGCGTCTCGATTTACACCGTCTATCCAGCGGAGCTTTGGTCTTCCCCGACCTCTTCTACCTTCGGGGTCCCTCGTCATAACTACCTTGGGTATCCTGGCTTCATCCATTCTCTGCACATGACCAGCCCATCTAAGCCTGTTTAATTTGATGTGCCCAGCCACGTGCTGTTCCTGGTAGAGGTCATAAAGCTCCTCAATTATGTATTGGAAGTAGTTATTATGCATAACAATAGCTGGGTGCCATGTGTTGCTAGCTGACAGGTAACATTACAGACAAATTGATAACCTTCTATTTCCTAGTCGGTTGAAATTATCGGTATTCTTTTTTGAGAAATATAATAAACTGTTTACGCCAAAACACGATTTATTTCCTCAAAGTTCTCATACTCGCGTGTGTTTCGACGTCTGCTTCTGACGTCTTTTGTGAGCGATATTTCTTTTATGTACCCTCGTACACATTTTCCCCTGTTGACATTTAATGAGGTTCCTTCACATTAATATTTATACGTTATTAAATAACTAGATGTTAAAGTCAAGTAACATTAGCACTGTCATTACATTTGTGACGTAACCTTTTTTTTGTTAATTGGAAGAAAATCTTCAAAAAGATATCCCAACTTTTGGGGGGGTAAGCGGCGGTTATGTGGGGTTTGATCTGATAAAACCTTCCCGGTGGCCCTTCCTCGGTGCATGGTGAGTGGCTCCGGGATCTCCAGAGGAACTCACCGGAGCCCCTCTGCACTGTGCTCAAGGAGAGCACATCGCATTATTACAACCAACTGTAATCTATTAACTATATACTCTGCATGCATTTTTTAATACTTTCTAAGCAAGTGCTTGACTACGATCCCACCTGATGTTAAGTGGAAATGCCGTCCTGGATGGTAAGGCGCACTAGCTTTGTGAATGCCTATTCACTCGATACGTGAACCATCTCCTAGCACAAGCTTAAGCTTAGTTGGAATGGTTAACAAGAATGTTAGTAATGTTTTCTGAAAAAAAGTTAAATTGCTAGCTTTCTTTATATAAAAAATTCTCTGCTATCTTCTCTGGCCGACATATATAGATTCGTCAAAAAAAAGTACAAACATGTTTATATGGTTTATTTATTATTTAAATATATTACGGACTGTACAAAATCATGTCAAAATATAGATACAACATTAGCATGTCGGTGACACGGTCCCGTAATATTTTCCTTTTCAAAACTGTTCAACGCAGCTAAAGTAGTTTTCACTTCAAATAAGTCTTCGTTACAAAGGAACAAATGTCTGCTAGGTGAAAAGTCAAATTTCATTGCTTCACCTTTGAGCCTTGATGTGTTGACGCGAAAAATAGGCTCCATTAATCCGCTAGGGAGCGTCTTTAACATCCCTTAGGGATCAAAGATTGTGTTGTATTCGCTCTCTATTGTTAGAAATACGACCATTTTATTTGAAGAAAGGAGAGTATATTGCGTTTTATTTTTTTATATATTTATTTTAAGTTTTAGAATAAATATAAACCGTAAATTTACTGCGAAATTATGACACGAATTTTGCGATCGATGTTAAATGAAATGTGGCGCTAAACCGACCGTGAAGTTAACTTAACGGCTCGCTAGTTAAGGTCTTAACCTGTATAACCTGTAGTAACCTACGGATTACCTACTGTTTAGATAATTGTCACGTAGTTATATAATTGTGTGTAACAAGCTAAGTGATACACTCGTCAGTAAAAATAAAGGGTCGGTTAAGAAAGTCTGAATATCTCGGAAGATAAAGACGCTAGCTAACTGAAATAAATTGTGCATGATAGACAATTAAATATCCTTAAAGTAAAATAAAATATTTTTATTAATTTATTTATATTTCATTAAAAAACATAAACTTAAACAATAAAGGATATCTTACGTAAACTTGGATAATTCAGTATTTTTCTTGTGTTAAGAAAAATTACATGTTTCTGTTCTTAATGGCACCTCTTGTTAAAACGCCCAGTAGCTCTGTTCGTTTATGTCAAATATAAACATTGGCATACAAAGCAGCTTGGATCTTTGCCAAACGATTTCATTCCAACAAAGTGCTATGATTTCTTTACCTCTTTAACTAACTGTTTGACAACTATTGTGATTTGGATCAGAAATAATGACTGTAAAGGCACTGTAATGATTCTTAAAGTGATCTTTTGCCTTCTCTATCGTATTTAACACGGGGAGTGTTCTGAGGAATTGTACGACTCTCTCAGCTAACGATTTCCATTACTGCACATCGCGGGAGGATCCCAAACTTCATCGACACCATTGATGGTTGGCGTTTCACGACTGTACGTTTCTCGCGTAACTTTCTTAAATGCAAAATTCGTTTATGATTCGACTGGTTTAGGCTAATAGTAAACTTTTTTTGACGGGCGGAAATCTTCAAGAATATACCCCGACTTCTGGGGGATTCGATGTGAGGTTCTTACCCACTAAAACCCCCCCGATAGCCCTTCCTTGGTGCATGGTGAGGGGCTCCGGGATCTTAATTGCAACGTACTGGAGCAGGGTAACAATAAACTACATTCTCGTTGCTCTTTAAACACTTGTTGGTAGAGGAAACCTTATGAGTTCGCGTCACCGACATGCTAATGTTAATTGTATAGATATACATATAGAAATACTCGTAGATACGAGTATATCTATTAATCGAAATCTAAAGAAGTTTTTACTTCAAAAATGTATCAGATTATTTTAATCATGTTTCAAGCTTAAGTCAGGTACTTATTAAAATGTAGAAAAGCTTTATTATGCTTATGCTAGTTCGTAGAGCTCAGTAATTTAACTTGTCCACTCCAGTCCACGATAACTTTCCCTGCAGTTGGCGCACATTTTGAGAGCGCTGCGAATAATTGCTAACAGTGAAATAAAGAGATAAAACAAAAACCGACTTCAAATCAAACGTTAAACGCTACTAAGCACGGACGCTCTCTCTGTATTTCCGAATTATTATTAATATTACGAAATGGAATTAATCGGAACTTTATCAAACTACTCTTGAAGTACATAAAGTTAAAGTTACAGCCTTTATATATATAATATATATAGGCATAGTCCGCCACGCGACCCTAATGCGGATTAGCAGACTTCAAATGCCGTAGAAAATTTTTCTAAAACATGTAGGTTTCCTCGCGATGTTTTCCTTCACCGCCGAGCGCGTGGTAAATCACCACATAAAATTGCAACAACAAATTTATTGGCACCGGCCACGGGGATCGAACTCGGGTTGCTAGCGTACTACGCAACTTGTACCAACCGCACGGACACTGAGCTGCCACGGCTCTAACGGCTTAAAGTACATGCTTTTGCTATAAAAAGAAAATATTGACTTATTCGTCCGTTTGTGGCGCACCTACATGATGCAAATTTAAGAATTAAATCGTTTTCTCGTGAATGCCATTGTCAGAATTAGATCAAATTAAAAAATTAGAAATGGCACCACCTTCAAATAAAAATTCAATCATCGAAATATGTTCACCCTATTGAAAGTTTTTTTTAATGGGGTATAAACTAGTGCTTGACCACGATCTCAACTGATGTCAAGTGGTGATATAGTCGAAAGATGGTACGCGCTAGTTTAGCAAGTGCCTGTTCACTCTACTCTTGAAGGCTCCCGTCGTACGTCGTACTTAGACGGAAAGAGCCGGTAACTTGTTCCACTCCTTTACTGTACGGACGTTGAACAATGACTACTGAACAATTTGAAAAGTTTCGCTATGGTCTACGGGAAGCTACGAGAATGCTACGCAACCCTATATTACACCCTTATCGAGTCTCGTCCAGTATACATAAGCCCTTTTGATAATAATACAGGCTATATAATATATGCATGGATGACGAAATTATCTACGTAACTATTTTTGTAAAAATAAAACATTATTTTAGCATCGATTCAAATAATGTTACAAGTTTTGAATTTCTTCATTCCTCCCCGTTAACAAAAAAAAAGATTTATAACTTTTCGTTTCATGAAACAAAAGTAATAAATCAAAAGTAATATTGCATGATTTATTTATAGGTAATATTTAGTATATATGCTATATTAAATTCAAGCTCCCTCTCTCTTACCTCTAAGACTCTTGATGTATTTCTGTTAATAATATGATAAAATATAAAATATGTTGTGTGCGATGTTGAGCAAGTTAGCTCACAGTTGTTAGTATATTTATTGATTTGTAGAAGTACAGAAGTAAAAAAAAATATTGTTTTTTTTCTTTTTTGTGACAAACCCATGTCTGAAAGCTACATCAAAAGCTACGTAAAAACTATGCACACCTTCAGGTCTTTGAATGTTTTAACGTAAATTAAATTTTATAGCACAGCCGTTACCGCAACCCTCGTTATTTATTACTTCGATACGCAATTTGCATATTTCAAATAAAATACAATAATTGTAAATTCGTGTTGCCACAAATATGATTACATATGTAATTTCCAGCCTTAATATACTGTAGAGAAAATGACAATGCAAGTAAGAGCAATGGTAACTTCCCATAGGGGCGACCGAGGCGAAGTGTTGGCGCTGGGAGAAGAAACCCAGCCCCGTAGTCCTGGGCTGATAGAATAAGGATATGGTCCGCTCGCAGCCTAACGTAAAGGCGACTAAAACTCAGAAGGCAGGGTATCTTTTTTGAAGAATTCCCCCGTCAGTAAAAAAGGTATATTACGAAATAGAATTAAATAATATAATAAATAATATAAATAATATAATATAATAAATAATATGAATAATCAAACTGTCATCAGTACAAAGTATGATTTTTATTATAGTGTTATAATTTGTAGGTCTCGTGGAATAAAATAGTCCAATACACTCGCTTTATTGAGACAGCGTAACGTTGTACAAAAGAATTATTTATAACGAATATCGTCACAACTGCGCGTCCTCACAAACTTTATACAAAATTAATTAGAAGTCAGATTAGGAACTAATAAAGTTCTAAACTAAAAACTATTGTTTACAATGCCAAGTTAATGTGACGATCAACTAAATTATTAATTATGAATTAAAGATACAATAAGGTTCAGGTTTAAGATATCATTGCAAGTAGTTATTATGCATAACAATCGCTGGGTGTCATGTGTTGCCAGCTAACAATAGATTTTTTTGAAATAGTTTTTAATCGCGGTTAACGCCGCGGGGCGTAGCTAGTAAATAACATAATAATGATGTTTCGTTTATTGCTAAAGCCTCTGATGAATCTCAATGTAGTTAATTAATCCTTGTTTACATTGAACAAAAGGAAAGATCAAATGGCTGTTTACTCCGTAACTTTGTTTCATTAGTTTTGTTTGTATACCCAACGTCGATCACTGGAAACGTCATGACACAATTGGGACACGCGTCGGCTCTGTTATTTGTATGGGTTAAATATAGCATTCATAAGGAACTTTTATACCTTCTAGAAAGGAAAATAAAGTGAACTTTAGTATCATAGAGATCCACCCCGATTTTACACGGCCAGCATTTATTAGTAAATAGTTCATCAAAATTTCAAAATCAAAATTTTGATGATTTGATTGTGAGTTACCTTGCTCAACATCGCACACAACATATTTTATATTTTATCATATTATTAACAGCAATACATCAAGAGCCTTAGAGGTAATTTAATAAAGACTTACTGACTTTGTTTCAGAGATTCACTTGTAAAGGGCTTTTCCTCCAGCATAACTCACTTGTTCTAAACTGTACACTAATTGTCTACAGAGAGAGTCCTCTCCTTTTTATCCTAAATTTCTAGTATATGCCATCTCTTTCAAAGACGGAAGCGGCCTTGGATGCCGACAACCGATAAAAGTACTTTAGTTGACTAAACTAATGCACTTTTATAGTCAGTCCATTAGTTTATAGATTATAATATTCAGTAGGACCAACTGTCGCCTAACACGATCTATACAAATGTTTCGGAATACGTAGGGAACAATTAAACACATTTCGATTTTTGGAAATATAAATGTCCAGCGTACCCAGCCCACTTCGCCGGGCTAGATTTTGGTTTATTTAAACAATAAACTTACATCATTAAATATTTAATTTAACTCTGTCAATATGTTAAATTATTCATTTCTCTCCGTATTCATTCTCTTCTCAGCGGATGAAGATTATTACCTACACCCATGTACATAATAGGTTGGGGAAAAAGTTTGTATGAACTTGTAATAAAATCTTTTTGGCTGTATTATTTTGATATGGTTGGTTTTGGTATCATTGAAAGATTTAATTTTAAAGAACATAATTCCGCATTAACTTGGCATTGAATAACTTTTTTTTTTTTGTTATCGAGGAGGAAATCTTCAGAAAGATACCCCCTTCTGGGGAAGGCGGCAGTTATGTGGGTTCTTTCCCACTAAAACCTCCCCGGTGGCCCTTCCTCGGTGCATGGTGAGGGGCTCCGGGATCTCCAGTGGAACGCACCGGAGCCCCTCTGCACTGTGCTCATAGGAGAGCATCTCCCGGGAAAGGTCTCCGTGCAAAGAATTATTTATAACGAATCTCGTCACAACTGCGCGTCCTCACAATCTTAATACAAAATTAATTAAAAGTCAGATTACGAACTAATAAAGTTAAATTATTGTTTACAATGCCAGGTTCATGTGACGATCAACTAAATTATTAATAATGAATTAAAGATACAATAAGGTTCAGGTAAATCACTAAGATTTCATTGAATACTTCCAATCGTTATTATGCATAACGATCGCTGTCATGTGTTGCCAGCTACTTTTAAAAATACCCTCATTGTTACACATATATTTCCATTTGTAAAAAATTACTATCCATCTGTCTATGTGTAAATTTTCAGAGCAAGTGTCAACTTAGTGCAGTTGGTAGCATTTAATTCAACAACTAGACAATAATGTGATTACGTTCAAGCGCCCAGTCCACTGCAAAGCCTTACGCTAAGTTCAAATGCAACCCATACATAATGCATTTTGATCAAGATAAAACTTTCGTGTAAAACTTTCAATGTAACACAAGTGTTACTTGAAAGATGTGAAACTTCTATATTGCTACTGATAGTATTAATAATAGAGCGATCAGTGTTGGGTGGTTGCCTCAAGTTGCATAGTACGCTAGCAACCCGAGTTCGATGCCCGGTGCCGGCACCAATTAAAAATAAATTTGCTGTTGCAATTTTATGTGCTGATTTACCACGCGCTCGGCTGTGAAGGAAAACATCGCGAGGAAACCTGCATGTCCTAAAAAAATCTTAAGACTACGCCCTTATACTCTCTTTACAGAGAAGGCCTGTGCCCAGCAGTGGGACTTATATAAAGGCTGTAACTTTAACTTTATATCTGGTTTGCTTTGATATGAAGAAGATTTTTTTTACTTGTAAATATTGTTGTGTTAGCGACAGTTAGTCCTACTAAATGCCAATTTAGTTTTAAATATTATAATCTATAAAATATACTTTTCAATTGGAATAAGTTAATGGACTGACAAATATAAAAGTACTTCAGTTTAGTCAACTAAAGTACTTTTATCGGTTGTCGGCAACCAAAGCCGTTTCCGCTTCCGTCTTTGAAAGAGATGCATATTCCAGAAATTTAGGATAAAAAGGAGAGGACTCTCTCTGTAGATAATTAGTGTACAGTTTAGAACAAGTAAGTTATGCTGGAGGAAAAGCCCTTTACAAGTGAATCTCTGAAACAAAGTCAGTAAGTCTTTAATAAATTACCTCTAAGGCTCTTGATGTATTTCTGTTAATAATATGCTAAAATATAAAATACGAGTATGTTGTGTGCTCTTAAGAACAAGACTACGGTATCCCCTTCCTGTCGTACAAGGCGACTAAAAGGGGCCTCGGGTTCACTGGGCGACAAGGGTGGGGGCGTGCGTCATCCACCAAAGTGGACCCGGGAAGAACGGGACGTGCTCTCCTTGAGCACAGTGCAGAGGGGCTCCGGTGCGTTCCACGTGAGATCCCGGAGCCCCTCCTCATGCACCGAGGAAAGGGCCACGGGGGAGGTTTCAGTGGGTAAGAACCCCACATAAGTTGTTAATGGTTAATGGTAACCCCACGAAGTGTTGGCGCTGGGAGAAGAAACCCAGCCCCGTAGTCCTGGGCTGATAGAATAAGGATATGGTCCGCTCGCAGCCTAACGTAAAAGGCGATTAAAAGGGGCCTCGGATTTGCAGACGAAAAAGGCTGGGGGCTTACAGCAGACCCGGGAAGAAGACACTGTTCGTCCAGTGGAGAGGAAGAAGTAACCGAGACGTGCTTCAGAGCACAGTGCAGAGGGGCTCCAGTTCTGGAGATCCCGGAGCCCTTGCATCGAAGAGGGCCACCGAGGGTGTTTTAGTAGAGCCTCACAAAACCCCATCTAGAAGACGTATCCAGAAGATCTGGTATGCCGACTTCCATTGCGTGAAGCAGTCAAGGCCAGCTTCTCTGGCCAATCTGTGTTCAGTTCATCATAAAAAAATACATATCGAGGTTCGAATTAAAGATTACTGTGGCTTTCATTGATAGATCTTTCAACAAAAACTAATTAATTCAAACGATATCAATGAAATATACGATATGAAATATTCATTGAATAAAACCAATTATTCAACGGATTTCATTGCTTTACAGTCTTATTATTGAATTCCCGACTCGCCGAACTCTTTACAGCGGTCATTCCCACGGAGGGTACTGAAAATATTTCAGAGCTTTTTATTCAAACATAAAACCGTGTTCTTTTACAAATACGGATTTCGCGTGTTAAGGTTTAACTCTGCATGCATTTCAATAGTGCTTGACTTTTGGACGTATAATGAACTGGCGAGCACAATTTTGCTACACGGACGAAGACAATTATTATGTTTTTTTTATTTAGACATATATCATTCTTGTTAACCATTCTAAGTAGGAGATGATTCACGTCAATAGTCAAATGATGGATTCGAACCTACGCAGACCGTACCCTAAACCATTAGGCTATTGACGATTGTGATTACAAGTATATTTACAAATACAAATAAAAACCGATTTATAAACAAACTTTAAAGGCGGAGACCCTTTTTGTATATCTGAATTATCGTAAGTATATTACGAACAGCTCTGTTGTTGTGGGCTCGTAGAATAAGGCTGCGGTATCCCTTGCCTGTCGTAAAAGGCGACTAAAAGTGGCCTCGGGAAGTAGGCGACATCGGCTGGCCCGTGTCCACTGAGATTCCGGAGCCCCTCACCATGAACCGAGGACGGGCTGCCGGGGGCCTTTTAGTGGGTAAGAATCCCACATAACCCCGTCATCCCCTCAGAAGGCAGGGTATCTTTTTGAAGAAATCCCCGTCAGTAAAAAAGGTAAATTACGAAATAGAATTAATCAGACCCTAATCAAACTGTCATCAGTACCCTTGATTTTATTATAGTGTTATAATTTGTAGGTCTCGTAGAATAAAATAGTCCAATACACTCGCTTTATTGAGACAGCGTAACGTTGTACAAAGAATTATTTATAACGAATACCGTCACAACTGCACGTCCTCACAAACTTTATACAAAATTAATTAGAAGTCAGATTACGAACTAATAAAGTTAAACTATTGTTTACAATGCCAAGTTCATGTGACGATCAACTAAATTATTAATTATAAATTAAAGATACAATAAGGTTCAGGTTTAAGATATCATTGCAAGTAGTTATTATGCATAACAATCGTTGGGTGTCATGTGTTGCCAGCTAACAATAGATTTTTTTTAATAGTTTTTAATCGCGGTTAACGCTGCGGGGCGTAGCTAGTAAATAACATAATAATTATGTTTCGTTTATTGGTAAAGCCTCTGATGAATCTCAATGTAGTTAATTAATCCTTGTTTACATTGAACAAAAGGAAAGATCAAATGGCTGTTTACTCCGTAACTTTGTTTCATTAGTTTTGTTTGTATACCCAACGTCGATCACTGGAAACGTCATGACACAATTGGGACACGCGTCGGCTCTGTTATTTGTATGGGTTAAATATAGCATTCATAAGGAACTTTTATACCTTCTAGAAAGGAAAATAAAGTAAACATTAATATAATAGAGATCTACCCTGATTTTACAGGGCCAGCATTTATTAGTAAATAGTTCATCAAAATTTTGATGATTCGATTGTGAGTTACCTTGCTCAACATCGCACACAACATATTTTATATTTTATCATATTATTAACAGCAATACATCAAGAGCCTTAGAGGTAATTTAATAAAGACTTACTGACTTTGTTTCAGAGATTCACTTGTAAAGGGCTTTTCCTCCAGCATAACTCACTTGTTCTAAACCGTGCACGGATTGTCTACAGAGAGAGTCCTCTCCGTTTTATCCTAAATTTCTAGTATATGCATCTCTTTCAAAGGCGGAAGCGGAAACGGCCTTGGATGCCGACAACCGATAAAAGTACTTTAGTTGACTAAACTAAAGTACTTTTATAGTCAGTCCATTAGTTTATAGATTATAATATTCAGTAGGACCAACTGTCGCTAACACGATCGATACAAATGTTTCGGAATACGTAGGGAACAATTAAACACAATTCGATTTTTGTAAATATAAATGACCAGCGTACCCAGCCCACTTCGCCGGGCTAGATTTTGATTTATTTAAACAATAAACTTACATCATTAAATATTTAATTTAACTCTCACAATATATATATATAAATTATTCATTTCTCTCCTTATTCATTCTCTTCCCAGCGGATGAAGATTATTACCTACACTCATGTACATAATAGGTTGGGGAAAAAGTTTGTATGAACTTGTAATAAAATCTCTTTGGCTGTACTATTTATATGGCTGATTTTGTTATCATTGAAAGATTTAATTTTAAAGAACATAATTCCGCATTAAAATTAGGAAAATGTGTGATTTTCATTTGTTTTTCGTACTGTCAAGTTGAGTGAATCTAATGAAGAAATTCGATACATTTTAAAATTTTACTACAAAAAAGGTTAAAATTCAATGCAAGCCATGAAAACAATTTGCGATGTTTATGGATCTATTGAAGTTTCTGTGAGATTAGCACAAATTTGGTTTAAGCGTTTTCAATTCGGAAATTTTGATGTCAAAGATGCACGTCACTCTGGTCGTCGAATACACATAAAATGGATGCCATTTTTGAAAAAGTGGAGCGATATCGGCGTATCAGTAGTTATGACGTAGCTGAAGAACTGAGAATTGACCACAAAACAGTTTTGGCGCATTTGAAAAAATCTGGGTACACAAAAAAGCTCGGGTAAATATTTGGGTACCTCACGAGCTCTTTTTTTATATGAAAAGTGGCAAATGAGCATACGGCACACCTGATCTTAAGTGATCAACGCCCATGAACATACACAGGACCAGAGGAGCTGTAGGTGCGTTGCCGACCTTTCAGATAGGAATAGGCTCGTTTCTTAAAGGTCCCTAAATCGTAAACGTTCGGAAACACCGCTCGCGACAGTTGATTCCACAAGTTGACAGTGCGTGGGAGAAAGTTACGCGAAAAACGTACAGTCGTTGAACGCCAACCATCAAGATGGTGGCTCACTGAAAGAAACATAATGAACCGTGTACTCGTTTGTGATTCTTTATTTCAAGGTAATGAAACCGAGCCATTTTTGAAGAAGTTGGTAACTGGTGATGAAAAGTGGATCACTTACGACAAGAACTTAATAAAGAAAAATAAGAAATTATTAATAAAATGCAGGAAGGTCATGTAGTTGGCATTATATTTCTGTCTATCAATAAGTAACCATTTCACTAGATTTTTTTTTACATTATGATTAACAAACCACACTCTCTTCCATGTTAATGACTAACAATTAATCTCTGCCTGTAAATGTCGTGAGCATTTTAATGGAAGACACTTGAAAGCACTTGTACGCGTCAGAAACAAAGTCGTAATTAATTACAGCTGAATTAAATATGCTCCCTAATTGTATGGGTTCCTTACATCTTGAGTAAGATTGTCCTACTGTTTGTAGATTTATAAGTGAAAACGCTGTGTGTGATAAATTAAATAATATTGCGATAGAAGTGCTTGTAACTTAGAATTTTTGTAATTTCTAATTTGAAATTTCGTAACGTTTAAATTAAAATTATCAACATCAAGCTGGTTTTCACATCTATTTACGTTTATACGTAACGTTTATAGTAACAATTATATGATATAATAAGTTAAAGTTAGTCTAAAGTATGTCTTTAAATGTTATATATCGACGCTGGAAAACAAAAACGTTGTAACGCTCAAAAATGAAATTGTTCACCAGAGCCGAAAAACATTTCAAAAAGTATTGTACCACGTCGTTAACCTAGAGTTTTCCTAAAAGAAAATCGGTTTACGGTACAAATTACTAGCAATATTTCTTTTTTTTATTTTCAGAAATATTACTAACAATCTTGTTAACCATTCCAACTAAGCTTAAGTTTGTGCTAGGACATGGTTCACGGCAATAGTCGAATGGTGGATTCGAACTCACGACCTTACGATTCGCAGGCCTTACCCTAGACCATTAGGCTATTGACGCTTGATGGCTATTGTTACAAGTCATATATCATTCGACGCATCTTTTTTTCTGATTACAACGATGTAAAAAAAATGAAAAAGGCCATATGTATCACTTACTACGTTTTTGCTTTCCAGCGTCGATATTTCTCACTGTTGGGCACAGGCCTTCTACTGTCGAGAGATTATAAGGCCATAATCCGCCGATCGCGTGGTAAATCGACACTTAAACTTGCAGCAAACAATTTTATTGGTGTCACCGAGGATCGAACTAGTTGCTAGCGTACTATGCAGAGGCGACCACCCGGACACTGACCTACCACGGGTCTACAAAATATATAAGATTTTCCCTTAAAAAAAGTCGTCGACGCAGCTAAATAATTTTCACTACAAAAACAACGATTTTGAAATAAGCAAATATAGTCTTCTCTTATTTGTCGTTGCCTCATTTCTGAGGATCGTGGTCACTATAGCCCCTCAAATGAACAATCTGCCTCCATCGGTTTCAGTCCGAGGCAGCCCTCACCAGCTGGTAAAGATTAGGAGAGGAAGATTTTACATGGTCGGACCGTCGTATTGGCGACTGGAATCTTGTTTCTCCTTCTGTATTCCCAACGATGACCACCTTTTCATGGTTGCCATCGCCTCTACGCATTGCTTGCCCGAAATATGACAGTACGCGCTGTAGACACGTTGTCGATAGTCTGGTCTTTATGGCGAATTGGGAGAGAATAGATACATTTGTGCGCTTGGCGGTCCACGTTATTCGTAGCATTTGCCTCCAGCACCACATCTCAAATGCATCTATTCTCTGTCTTTCTCTTGGTCGAATTGGTGCAAATAAAGTATTTTCTACTTAACACCAGGTCAGTCTAGCGTCAAAGGAATCGAATACCATTACCGCACCTTCTGTAAAAATACCTGAAATGATCTCAAAAATATTTCCATGCTAATATTCCGAGCGCGTCACAGAAGTTTGTTCATTAAACTTTGTCAATTTAAGTTTTGTTAATAAGTCAGTTGTGCCTTTGAACGAATTCGTGAAATGAACTTGTGTAATTTATTAAAATTTCGTCATAATTTCGGCCGTAAAACATCCACTGCTCGACATAGGCCTTACACAACGATTTCCAAAAGGACCGGTTATAAGCGGTTTGCATCCAGCTGCGTCCTGCGACCTTTAAGATGTCGTCAAACTACCTTTCTTGTGGTCGTCCTACGCTACGCTTGCCGTGGTCTCCAATCGAGAACTTATCAGCCCCATAAGCCGTTTGTTCTACGCGCTATGTGCCCTACCCATTGCCATTTCAACCTGCTTACCCGGCGAGCTATGTCGGTTACCTTCGTTCGTCTACGGATCTCCTGATTCCTGATATGATCTGATAGAGATACTCCGAGCATAGCCTTCTCCATAGCTCGTTGTGCAACTTTGAGCTTGCTTATGAGGCCCATAGTGAGAGACCACGTTTCTGTGCCATTTGTCATCACTGGTAACACACACTGGTCGAAGACTTTCGACTTCAAGCCCTGAGGTATTTTGGACGAGAATACATTTCGAAGCTTCCTGAACGAATTGGATTCATCGATTGACCTTTTTTTAATCTTTACAAGCTGTCATTTATTTAATCTTAATTATAGTATAACGAAGGGTAGACTAGCAGTCGTATTTGACCCACGTGTGACAGCTGTTGTGCCCCTTATAAACTTGAAGAATGATGATAGTGATTATTGTCTTTGTCAATTAGGGCCAAAGTACGTGAAAGCCTATCTTAGCATTTATCATACCCTAAAGCGTAATTTACGCAACAACAGAACATTTAACACAGTTGAGAGCTTTTATAAACAAAATGTGCCTTCGTTAGCACATACCTAATAACTTAAGTTTTAATAACAATTCCTGTACATAAGTTAGTTACAGCCTAATTTGAAAGTTAACATTTAGTGAGCAAAACTTTTTACAACCCTAGCTATATGAGCTATAATTTAGACTATATTATTAACGTCAAAGTAGAATGAAACTCTTTTCAACCGACTTCAGAAGGAGGATGTTCTCAATTCGTCTGATTTTTTTTGTTTGTTTCGGTATAACTTTGGATTGGGTGAACCGATTTTGATGATTCTTTTTTTATTTGAAAGCCGGTGCTTCTTGGTCCAATTCTGACATTAAGAAAATATTAAAAGTCTTACATTGTCATTAAATATGTGCGCTATAAATGAACGAATGACTCAATATCACGCCAACCGATTTCGAGGATTCATTTTTTATTGGAAAGGATATACTTACTTCAAGAGTAGTCTGATGAGAGTTTAGGTTTAGGGTTTGATTAATTTTATTACGTAATATTCTAACGATGAATCGGAAATACGAAGACGGCGTCCGTGCATAATAGCATTTAACGTTTCATTCGATTTGAAATCGTTTTTTATTTTTGCACGTAAATACCTGTTATCTACACTCGTGAGCAAAAATAAAGAGTTGGTTAAGAATGTTTGAATATCGCGGAAGATAAAGATGCTAGCTAACTAAATTCATATCCATAGGTTACAAGTAATTCAGAATCGTGTTTTGCGACTACCAACGGGTGCGCCGTGGTTCGTACATAATCGCGAGCTCCACGTTGATATAGGGTTACCGACAATAGCCCAATTCTTTAAGCAGGCATCTCGACGGTTTTTCGAGACTGCCACCAAACATTCTAACAAACTTCTTGTAAGTGCCGCCACTTATAAGCCTTCCTATACTAAATTCCGTCGCGTCGCCTGGAGGCCGAGACACGTTCTTGACGATCCGGACGACGCGATTACCATTGCACAGGCTAGATCTTTACAAATCCACAAAGTGTCCATTCGCGACCGTCGGAGGTTGCAAATAATCCTCGCGCGTTACCGCTATTTTATGGGCAGGCCCCACCCCTTAGATATTAGAAGCGTTATTGGAGTTTCTTCGGCCACTTCTTCTCCCGGGGCCAACGCTTCCCGAAGTGGCACTCAAAGCTAGTTTAGCTTTTGAATGTCCCTCAGATTATCCGTAAAATAGCTACCGACCGAGGATAACTTACGTAAACTAAGATAATACAGTAATTTTCATTAAATTTTATTTTTATTTAAATATCAGTACTTAGTGTTGCCTGTATGTGGCCACATTAAGTACTAAAATTTAAAATGTAGTTTATATTTTGTTTTAAGTTAAATTTATGTTTTGAATACGGAGAGAAATGAATTATTTAATACATTGTGAGAGTTGAATTAAATATTTAATGATGTAAGTTTATTGTTTAAATAAAATAAAGCAAAATCTAGTCTGGCGAAGCGGACTGGGTTGGGTACGTTAGTGTGTATATGAAACATCAAACAACGAAGACATCCAATATATTATATTTAGAGATTAGACATAGACATAGACATTTATTTATTGGCATCACAATACAAAAACACATCACAGACTGAATATAACACACATTAAAAAAGAATGAAAAATAGACAAAACACAGTTAAAGTTACACGGACAAATAATACAAAACATATGATGCCAATATCGGACACCGTCTCAGCATATGCTGTCACAAGGATGCGACAGCGCTGATTTTCAGCGGTGCCCGGGACTACCTAAAGACGTGCACGCGCAATACTAATTTTATATGGAATATTATTATACAGACAGTAAGAGTATAATAAATATGATACATAAATAAAACAGTTATGAGATTAAATATATTTTAAACAATAAAATAATAGATGAAAAAAAAATATATAAATATTATTGAGTCAAAAATAAACTAAAATAAATAATATGATAATTAAACGTATAAAGTTTAAATTATATAATTAAATATTGAAAATATTGGAAACAACAAGCCACCGATGTCGCGGGGATATTATCTTTTTGTATCTTTAACATCAGGTGTTTTAATTTATTTTTAAATGCGTTTACAGATTTACTCTCTCTTATGGGCGGTGGCAAATTATTCCAACACTTGGTGGCCAAGTATCTGAAACTGCCCCGGAACGCAGCAGATCGGTGTAGCGGAATTTGTAAAATGCAGTTTTTAGCTCTAATTAAACAGCTAGTATCTTCATTCCGCCATTTCAACTTTTCGTACAGATATTTAGGCTGTTCCGTGTTTATGATTCCAAACAGAAGTGTTGCAAAATGCAAGTCTTTTCTGAGGGACATTCATTACATCTATTCTTATCGATGTCCTCATTTCATCAAACTTTATCAAATTACAGGCATTCACATAAAGATGTACAATAATTGAAGAGCAAAAGGGAAACTCAATAGCTTTGGGTATGAATCTCTTAAAATACACAATGTAAATCCACCTTTGATGATCAATTCGTTAGTTAATATTTATAAGGAGACTGTTCTTTGTGAAACATGCGGGCGATGTACAAAGCTAAGACGATCGGAATACTAAGCGGACTTAATTTAATATATTAAAACCAACTTCAAAAGGAGGAGATTCTCAAATTGTCTTTATTTTTTAATGTTTGTTACCGCATAGCTTTGGACTGGGTGAACCGATTTTGATGATTTTTTTTATTTAAAAGCTGGCTGACAATGGGATCCATGAGAAAACCATCATCATCATCAGCCTGTGTCTATCCACTGGTGGAAATAGGCCATCTCCAATGCCTTCCACCACATACGATCCTTCGCTTTCCGCATCCAGCCACTTCCGGTTATCCTTAGAAGGTCGTCGGTCCATCTGGAGAGCGCCCACGCTTCTCGGACCTATGCGCGGCCTCCATTCCAAGACTTTCTTCCCCCATCTACCGTCACTGACTCGGCAGACCACTTCAACTTGCTGACTTTAAGAGCTACGAGTATGTTGACTACCTTTGTTTTCCGTTGAATTTTTTCGTTACGGATTCTATTCCTTAGAGAAATACCGAGCATAGCTCTTTCCATCGCTCGTTGTGCGACTTTTAGCTTGTGGACCGGCCCAACGGTCAGTGTCCAAGTCTCTGTACCGTAGGTCATGGCTGGGAGGACGCACTGGTTGAAGACATTGAATTTGTTTATTGTTAAATTAATTGATCATTTGTGAAGAGAAAACCATATAAGTCTTAAATTAGCATCAAGTATATAATTTGCACCACAATTGCCCTAATAACTCAAAGTCACGCTAACGGATTTTAATGGTTAATTTTTTATTGGAAAGGATCTACTTCAAGAGCAGTTTGATGAAAGTTCTGATCGGATGTTTTTACTCGTAAATGTACTTGCTTATTGCGCTGTATATATAATATTTATATTATAAGATATATTTGTTTACTATATATTTGTTTGAAATAAAAGACTAAATTGCGTTTCTTTATAATATTTAGAGAAACAACATTAAATGTCCGTATTTCAATTCTATCTATCATATATAAATGTCACACATTTCATTGACATTTTATATTTAAAATTATAAAAATACAAAAAGAAATAAATTTAAGTAAAGAGGTTTCATATCTTTACTTTACATATATATTATCAAATATATATACATATATATATAAACATAAATAGAAAGCTAGCAATTTTTTCCCGTCCCGTTTGTTTGCATCACACCATTTCATAATTCGTAGAGCAAGGGACTGGAATAATTTAACCGCGTCTGTCTTTCCCTCCGATTACAATGTGGGTATTTTCAAGATTAGAGTGAATAGGCATTTACTCAGCAAGAGCGCCTTACCATCCAGGACTGCATTTCCACTTTACATCAAGTGGGATCGTGGTCAAGCACTTTCTTACAAAGTTTTAAAAAATTACCCTATATTATATTTATCTGTTTATTAGTACAAAGATATTTGTGCTTATCTCTGTCTTTGTTTTATTTGTTCCTACAATTTATGTTTCCTATTTGTGTAATGAAATAATAACAATCTATTCTATTACTATTCTCTTCTCGAGCGGGTGAAGATCATCACCTACACCCATGTACATATCAGTAAATACAATATCATTCTTATCATAAATACAAAACATATCGAGCTCAAGTTTATGTCAGAAATAGAAGTACGACGTATGGCTTGTTTGATCGTTCAAAAAGACGAGTGCTTCATGGTCACCAAATTTACAGTACTGTACAGGATTACTCGCCAGATCAATCTGACGATTCTCTGAAAGTTTCATTGAAATCGGTTTCGGAGCCTATATGGAACATACCCACACACTTTCTCTTTTACAAATATAGATTATTATGCACCTTTTATATATAAGGCGGACTTACCACCTGTCATATAGAGACCTAATAAATTTGATTGATATTACAAGAGATCTTATAATTCGCCTTTTCTCTCCGGTTTGGAAATGGAAAAAGATACTCTGATAAAGAAGAAAAATGGACAATAATATATCTTGCCTCGAAACATAGAAAGATGTTATTGATAAGCTAAGTATCATTGTACAGAATTTGAAAAGGTGAAAAGCGGAAAGGCTCCTTAACATTTTTTTTTTAAACGAAAGCTAGCAATATTTTTTTTTTCAGAAATATTACTAACAATCTTGTTAACCATTCCAACTAAGCGTAAGCTTGTGCTAGGACATGATTCACATCAGTAGTCGAATGGTGGATTCGAACCCACGACCTTACGATTCGCAGGCCGTACCCTAAACCATTAGGCTATTGACGGTTCAAATATTCATATATTCAAACCTCAAATACGACAATGTATTATTCAATGAGAATACTTACTTTAATATCTTTCAACAAAATCACTAAATAACCAAAGATTAGATAATAACATAACCATCGTGATCCACTTTCAAATTTTTATTTAACAGGCAAATTACAACTGACAATAATAAAATTTAGAATTACAAATATATTTACGATTAAAAACATAAATCGATTTCTAATCCGACTTTCTTATTTGTATTTACGAATGATCGTAGTAATATTACGAAATAGAATTAATCAGAACTAAACTGTCAACAAACAAATGTCAATAACAAAGACTGAACATCTAAAGGTCCTCGGTTCAATTCCGGTTTTCGGCACCAAACTTTGTTCAGATAACGCAACACAATGAAAAAACACAAAGAAAATATTGAAAAACTCTAATTATAATGCGTTACAATATCTTTTACACTTGAACATGCACTGACAACTAATTGACAACTCAAAGAAAAAAGACCGAAAGTTTGAGATTACGATTCTTTTTTTATTTTTATGAATTATCGAGATCGGTTGGCGAACTTGAGTTATTTATTCATTTGTGGCGCACACACTTGATGCGAATTTAGGACTTATATGATTTTCTCAAGGATACCTTTGTCCATGGGACCACATGGGAAGCATTTTTTTTCTCTTTATTTGGGACAATAAACAATAGCACAATTGATATTATAAAAGACATAATAGAAATAAAATATGTAACTGCACTACCAACAACATTATCCACAAATTATTATCATTATTATTTTAACGTGCAACACTTAAAAAAAACGAAAACACTATCAACAAAATTAAGAAGAAGAATAAGGAAATAAATGTACTAATAAATACTTATTAACTAAATTAACTAAATAAGCTGCCTTTAATACATTTTCTAAATTTAGTAGTAGGCAATGAAAACAAATCAACATCTGCGAAGTACTTATTGTATACTATTGTTGCATTAGTTTTCCAATTTTCGTTAACAATAAATAGCAAATAATACAGTCGAATTGAGAACCTCCTCCCTTTTTGAAGTCGGTTAAAAATCGATTCATAAATGGCAACACCATGAGTGCATAATCATTTAAAAATATTCACGAATTAAATAATTCTTTTGTTTTTAAGTCGGTTTAAAAAAAACAAGCAATGGGCAGCAATTTGTTGCACATATATAAATTGTCGGCACAGCAGCACAACATAAACATGACAAACAAATTGCAAATTAAAGAGCTATCTCGCTCCCGGCAGTGGCGGCTAATATATCTTTTATATTTTCGGCTCGAGCCTGTAATTATTTCGATGAGATCGAGATCTCCTTTAAGTATATCGTAAATTATAAGGCCGATTATCAGAATCGCTTCAAGATCCAAGAGCAGTTATTATTGGCGCAAAGGTATACATTTTGAGAGCAATTAGTGTTCGCTCAGGCTATGATGAATGACTCCCACGGGCGACGGGGGAGGCTTTGTCGTCCTTTACAGTGGACCCGGGAAGTCGCACCGGTGTCGCCTTTACACATCGAGGGTGCTGGGGGAGGGATTAACCTCAACGGTACATGCTCAAAAGCACACTGAAGAGAGCTACCGGGGGAGTTTTAGTAAGAACTTTTTTTTTGAAGGAGGAAATCTTCACAAAGATACCCCGCCTTCTGGGGGGAAGGCGACGGTTATGTGGGGTTCTTACTCACTAAAACCTCCCCGGTGGCCCTTTCCTCGGTGCATGACGAGGGGCTCCGGGATCTCACGTGGGACGCACCGGAGCCCCTCTGCACTGTGCTCAAGGAGAGCACGTCCCAAGGGGAGGTTACTCCCTCCCCGCTGTGCCCTCGCAGCGCAAGGCGACACGGGCCAGCCGATGTCGCCTTCTTCCCGGGTCCAATTTGGTGGACGACGCAGGCCCCCACCCTTGTCGCCCAGTGAACCCGCGGCCCCTTTTAGTCGCCTTGTACGACAGGCAGGGGATACCGTAGTCTTATTCTTGAGAGCCCAGGACTACAGGGCTGATCTTACGTAAACTTGGATAATACAGTATTTTTCAATAAATTATATTTTTATTTAAATTTTAGTACTTAGTGTTGCCTCCATGTGGCGAAATTAAATTTTTTTTATTTTTTTATTTTAAGGATATGTAATTGTCTATCATGCACAATTTATTTCAGTTAGCTAGCGTCTTTATCTTCCGATATATTCAAATATTCTTAACCGATCCTTTATTTTTGCTCACGGCTATATTTGACGTATTTGGTAATGATAGAATGGTAATTTATATAACTGTAATACATCGGTTTCATAATGAAACTCACTAGCAAATAGTCTAGAGGTCCCGGTCGATCGTTTGGATGCTCGAACGACTGTACTTTAAAGTGATTACGGGTGAAGTGTGGGTCATTAAATAACTTACATTGCGCAGACATTGTGTCCGTTGTATTATTACAATTTAAAGAGGGCAACGCTTTAAATGATCGCACTTGAATGGCCCATTTCAGGTTTAACTGGGCTGTAAATTAATATTCTATTGGGTTAGATAAGATAACAGTGCAAGTTAGAAGTGATTTTAGTTTAAACCGCTAATTCCAGTATCAGTCGCGAATGGTTGTTGAGTATTAAAATGTTTTAGTGTTTGTGTCTAATGTTCTCTAATGGTGTTGTATAATAAGAATATTAGTTGGCATTATATAGCTTATTTTCGGACTGAAATAAGAGATTTTGTTATAGTATATAAACTAGTACTTTTTTTTGTTAACAGGAGGAAATCTTCACAAAGATACCCAGCCTTCTGGGGAAGGCGACGGTTATGTGGGGTTCTTACTCACTAAAACTTCCCCGGTGGCCCTTCCTCGTTGCATGGTGAGAGGTTCCGGGATCTCCAGGGGCACATCCGGCGGGGGCGGGGGTAGATTACTCCCTCTCTTCCTGTGCCCTCGCAGCGCAAGGCGACACGGGCCAGCCGATGTCATCTTCTTCCCGGGTCCACCTTGGCGGACGACCCTTGTGGTCCAGTAAGCCCGAGGCCCCTTTTAGTCACCTTCTACGACAGGCAGGGGATACCGTAGTCTTATTCTTGAGAGCCCAGGACTACAGGGCTGATCTTACGTAAACTTGGATAATACAGTATTTTTCAATAAATTATATTTTTATTTAAATTTTAGTACTTAGTGTTGCCTCCATGTGGCGAAATTAAATTATTATATTTTTATTTAAATTTTAGTACTTAGTGTTGCCTCCATGTGGCGAAATTAAATTATTATATTTTTATTTAAATTTTAGTACTTAGTGTTGCCTCCATGTGGCGAAATTAAATTTTTTTTATTTTTTTATTTTAAGGATATGTAATTGTCTATCATGCACAATTTATTTCAGTTAGCTAGCGTCTTTATCTTCCGATATATTCAAATATTCTTAACCGATCCTTTATTTTTGCTCACGGCTATATTTGACGTATTTGGTAATGATAGAATGGTAATTTATATAACTGTAATACATCGGTTTCATAATGAAACTCACTAGCAAATAGTCTAGAGGTCCCGGTCGATCGTTTGGATGCTCGAACGACTGTACTTTAAAGTGATTACGGGTGAAGTGTGGGTCATTAAATAACTTACATTGCGCAGACATTGTGTCCGTTGTATTATTACAATTTAAAGAGGGCAACGCTTTAAATGATCGCACTTGAATGGCCCATTTCAGGTTTAACTGGGCTGTAAATTAATATTCTATTGGGTTAGATTAGATAACAGTGCAAGTTAGAAGTGATTTTAGTTTAAACCGCTAATTCCAGTATCAGTCGCGAATGGTTGTTGAGGATTAAAATGTTTTAGTGTTTGTGTCTAATGTTCTCTAATGGTGTTGTATAATAAGAATATTAGTTGGCATTATATAGCTTATTTCCGGACTGAAATAAGAGATTTTTGTTATAGTATATAAACTAGTACTTTTTTTTGTTAACAGGGAGGAAATCTTCAAAAGATACCCCATCTTCTGGTGGGAAGGCGGCGGTTATGTGGGGTTTGACCCACTGAAACCTCCAGTGGCCCTTCCTCGTTGCATGGTGAGAGGTTCCGGGATCTCCAGGGGGCACATACGGCGGGGGGGGGGGTAGATTACTCCCTCTCTTCCTGTGCCCTCGCAGCGCAAGGCGACACGGGCCATCCGATGTCATCTTCTTCCCGGGTCCACCTTGGCGGACGACCCTTGTGGTCCAGTAAGCCCGAGGCCCCCTTTAGTTACCTTCTACGACAGGCAGGGGATACCGTAGTCTTATTATTGAGAGCTCAGAACTGCAGGGATGCGGGCCGGTCTGGCCGGTCCATATAAACGATTGTTGCACTTGTGCACGATCCCACCTGATATTATGTGGTGATATAGTCGAAAGATGGTACGCGATAGTTTAGTAATGCCTATTCACTCTACTCTTGAACTCTACTCTTTTTGTGGTACTTTTAGCTAAGTATAACAAGATAATATAAATACAAACTATACTAACAATCAATAAAAAACAAACTAAAACTCAACAGGAGATAAAAGTCAAATAAGATAAAATTTGGAAAGCGACTGTACACCAGGCGAGAGCGGGGTGTGGTATCGGTGCGCGGAGCAGAGTACCACAGGATAGCCAATAAGCGCTTGAGCATGTCCGCCCGCGTCCCCTTCACTCCCCTGTGACGTTATTTTCGACTTCTAACGGTTATCACTAGAGTTATTTGCCGCCAACTATACGTCAAATAAAACCATAGTGTTTACCTCCCCGCTAAACATTGCGGTAAAATGGCATTTAAAATTTCAATAAACGATTTGAGACGGCGCCGCGTCATGATCTTAGTTTGCTAGCGATCTACCGCGACCTATTTAATAGAAGTACAGATCATTTATTTTATATCTGCACGAGACAGAGATATCTTATTTCGTGTTTCTTGGCGTATGTATTATTCATTATTTTATTAGGTCGCATGACGTATTGCTACGAAGTAAAAGAAAACTAGATTGCTATTGCTCTAAATACTTTATTTATCAAAGTAAATATAGTATCGTAACGGTAGATATTGCGTTATTTACTAAGTCAAAAAAATTGGCAAACGTAGGAACTGCCGATAGAAGTGAAACTTTCACCGCCTAGGCTGAAAAGAATTTTTACAAGCTTCGTTATAACTATCTAATCTATTTTGGGCCTTATGCTATCTCTATATAATCTAGGTCTTTTACTATGCGGTAACTATATTCGCACAACGAGCGATGGAAAGAGCTATGCTCGGCATTTCTCTATGGTACAGAATCCGAAACGAAGAAATTCGACGGATAGCAAAAGGTAGTCGACATAGATATTACAGGCAGCAAGTTGAAGTGGCAGTGCTGGCCACATTTGCCGAGTCACTGACGGTAGATGGGGGAAGAAAGTCTTGAAATGGAGGCCGCGCATAGGCCGGAGAAGAGTGGGGCGCCCTCCTTCCAGATGGACCGACGACCTTATAAGGATAGCCGGAGTTTGGCCGGTGGAAGGCATTGGGGAAGGTCTATTTCCAACTGTGGATAGACACTGGCTGATGATGATGACGGGGAAGTAAATTCTATTTAAATACTAATTACAAATCCTTATACTCTAATATCCTTATTATTTTGTTATCTATTTATCTATTATTTCTTTTTGTGGGACGCTGCACGTATTACAAAAATACGTGTAATTTCTTATCATTGCTATCTTGTAAAATTTAAGACACCTCTTGTTCGTGTCCCTGCTGCCGATTAGGATAGTTAAATTGCCTCTTGTCACCTCTGTGCCCGTGTAGTTTTCAATGAAGGCTCGACATTAAAACTGCACATTACTGTTGACTGAGCATTCTATCAACAGACGCAGTATGCTTTTGTTGACTGTGTCGTCACAGACGCACGACGGGCTCTCCTTGCACTTGAAACGGGTCTTATTAGGGTTGCACGGACAGTGACAGAACATAGAGAAGAATTAGATTACCAATTTTGAAACAAAAAGTGTAATCACTCGGTCAACGCTAAGAATCACTATATGAAAATAACCGAGCAAAGCTCATTCATCCAAGTACAAGACCTAAATAAGAAATATTAAACACCACAACAAATAACATTAAACACCAACATTTTTACACAAGTTACAATTAAGTAAATAAACGATCTAAAAATGATATGCTACAAAATCCCTTCGGGAATGTGAATTTCGTGTTTTAATATTCTGTAAGATAAAGAGAAATGAACATAATAAAGCGTTAATGATAAGAAAATCCACAGAAACCTGGAACAAATGAACTCGTTCTAGCTTGTTGTGATGAGAAACGACGGCGTTAAGCAATTTATTACAATATCACGTCGCTTGAACGTAATAGCTTTTGTGTGCTACATGCACGGCATATTAGACATTTTAGCGTAAATTATATTTAATGTAGTAACATTGTATACATAGCACTAGTCATGTTAAACAAGGCATACGTAATATATCAGTCCTGTAGTTCTGGGCTCTCAAGAATAAGACTACGGTATCCCCTGCCTGTCGTACAAGGCGACTAAAAGGGGCCTCGGGTTCACTGGGTGACAAGGGGCCTGAGTCGTTCACCAAAGTGGACCCGGGAAGAGGGCGACATCGGCTGGCACGTGTCGCCTTGCGCTGCGAGGGCACAGGGGGGGAAGGGGCAACCTCCCACCCGGGACGTGCTCTCCTTGAGCACAGTGCAGAGGGATTCCGGTGCGTTTCACTGGAGATCCCGGAGCCCCTCGTCATGCACCGAGGAAAGGGCCACCGGGGAGGTTTTGGTGGGTAAGAACCCCACATAACCGCCGCCTTCCCCCCGGAAGGCGGGGTATCTTTCTGAAGATTTCCTCCCCGTCAACAAAAAAGAAAGGCATACGAATTTGTAGACGTAGAACCTCGAACAATTAATAAATACAAAAATAATAAAAGTGACATTTTGTATTCTTATTGTATAGAGTTATCAATATTTTTTTTCTGTGGCTTCCCTAATGTCTCTGTTTATTACCTTTTTTTTTTGTTAATGGGGAGGAAATTTACTCCCTGGCGGCCTTCCACGGTGCATAGTGAGGGACTCCGGGATCTCCAGTCGAACGCACGGAGATCCTTACCACCCTGACACACGACACGAGCCAGCCAATGTCGCCTTCTTCCCGGTTTCCCTGTACCGGACGACAAAGGCCTTCATCCTTGTCGCCCCGGGAACCCGAGGCCCCGTTTAGTCGCCTTCTAAGACAGGCAGAGGATACCGTAGCCTTATTCCACGAGCCCAGTACTACAGGGCTGACTCTATCGATGACCTAATTCTATGTCAGAGTCAAAAATGACATTGGCATAACCTTCTAAGCCGGTCCCCTTTCGGGCGTTTAAGCTGGCTGAGTGACCTAAGAACTTTTCCACCTTTCAAACCCAGTGAACTGTTGTATTCAGGTTGTATGGTCCATCAGCGTAAGATCATAACAAAAAAAGTGTTTTTTTTTTTAAAAAGAAAGCTAGCAATATTTCTTTTATTTTTCAGAAATATTACTAACAATCTTATTAACCATTCCAACTACGCCTAAGCTTGTGCTAGGACATGACACGGGAATAGTCCAACAGTGGATTCGGACCTTACGATTCGTAGGCCATACCCTAAACCATTACGCTATTGACGCTTCAAATCTTCAATATGAAAGAACTTATTTTCAACTGACTTCGAAAAGGAGGAGATTCTCAATTCGTCTGTATGTTTTTTTATTTGTTACCGCATAACTTTTGACTGGGTGAATGAGAAAACCATATAAGACATAAATGTGCATCAAGTGTGCGCGACAAATGGACGAATAACTCATTATTACGCCAACCGATTTAGGTGATTCATTTTTTATTTAAAAGCGATGTACTTTAGAGATAATTTGATGAGAGTTTGGTAATGTTTTTATCAATTCTATTTCATAATATTTCTATTCTATTTGAAGTCGGTTTTTGGTTTTACTGCTAAATATACTTGCGTAGAAATTATTTTCCCAGACGGCTCTTTAAGGGATAAAAAAAATACCAGATTTGTTTAGCATTGTTTATTAAGTCATAAATAAGTTACAAATGTAGCTTACTACATGAGTGGGTAAAAATATTAAGTGTTGACATACAAACATCTTTTTTTTTGGTTAGCTGCCAAGCGATCCAATCTCGCAAGTGCCAACTTTGCTTTATCTTTTCAGCCTGTGTATCTTAAGCCTTTTCGTGATACTTAGATTGATTTGATATAGATAAATTCTTTATTGCACTAAAATACATGTATGTTGGCGTTCAGTATTTTTTTCCAGCAAACTTTTCGTTTTTAAGAGCAGACAGTGCCGCTAAAAATAAAGTATTAGGATTCTTATATACCCTCTCGGGCGCCCTCGGATCGGCATGCTTACGCGTAACATAGTAACCGTCCAAGCCGAGGCTACCCCTCACCGGGGGGACCCTTGAGTCGAGTTACTAGCAATAGAGGTTCAGGTTAAGCAACCTAAGAGCTATGCTACCTCTCATTCCGGTGAAGCAGTCAAGGCCAGCTTCTCTGGCCAATCTGTGTAGTTCTTCATAAAAAAAAATGGAATCTTATATAGATAAATATATACACATTTACATACAGAGATAACGTCTATATAAATATAATAATATACACATAATAAATAAACGATAATATAGCCGTGAGCAAAAATAAAGGGTCGGTTAAGAAAGTTTGAATATCTCGGAAGATAAAGGCGCTAGCTAACTGAAATAATATGTGAATGATAGACAATTAAATATCCTTAAATAAAATAAAATATTTTTATTAATTTATTTATATTTCGTTAAAAAAATATAAACTTAAACTATAAACTAAACTAGCGCGTACCATCTTTCGACTATATCACCACTTAACACCAGGTGGGATCATGGTAAAGCGCTTAGTTTACACGCATAAAAAAAGGATATCTAAGGTAAACTTGGATATTAACTTAGGTAAGGATATTTAATTGTCTATTATGCACTATTTTTTTCAGTTAGCTAACGTCTTTATCTTCCGAGATATTCAAACTTTCCTAACCGACTCTTTATTCCGACCCGTTAGTTTGTTAACGAGTGTATAAATATCAGTTTGCCATTTTCATTGAGAAAAAAGTATTTATTTGATTTCAAGACATAGTTGAGGAAGCCTCTCTAATCATTCTTACGCGCTATGCAAGAGGCTTGAGTACAAACATTTCTTTAATATAAAACACGTTTATGATTATAACTAAATAATAAGAAATAAATAATAAAATATTTATTATCAGATAAATTAATCTATAGAATTTGTTAGTAACAAAATAATTTAAGAACTATGTTAGTATATACAATTTAAATAAAAACTAATGCGTTGTCCATCAGGGACAAACCAATGAGGTGCTTTATGAGCCGCGAGTCATACCGCTCTGCAACAGTTATGATGGCGTTGGAGCTGTCCCTCATTCTGCAGAGCAAGGAGGCCGCTTTTTTCCTGATGATGGCACAGAATCCATCAGTATGTGCCTTGGCGAACATTTCGGATGCACTGCAGAACTTGGGCAGCCCTATAAGCATCCTAAAGCCGTTATTATATTGGACCAGTAAGGCGCTCGACCACAGACTGCACGTGTAGAAAACTTGGCAGAAGGCCTTAAACAGTGTAATTTTTGCCTCTTCACTACAACGTGCAAACCTGCGTGCCAGCATGTTGCAACGCACCGCCAGCGCCCTACGTTCCCTTTGTATGTCAAAATGGTACCTAAGGCCGTTCGTTACATAGTGCCCTAGGTATTTAAATCATGCTTATTAGTAAAATTATGCTAATTATCATTATTGATTAGAATCTATTTATATATATGTACTAGTATGGAATGACCTTAAAACGTATTGAAGCGTTCGAGATGTTGGCTTATTGACTATTGAATGGTCTTCGGTTCGGCGAAGATTCAACCAGAACCGCCAACGATTACTGTCAAGTTGACAAATATTGTACTTTGGTCACGTGCTAAGGCACGAGAGATATGTGCTTTTAATTTATGTGGGGTTTTTACCCATTAAACCCCTACCCCCCCCCCCCTCCGGTGGCCCTTCCTCGATGCATGGCGGTGCTTCCTCGGGGCTCCGGGATCTCTAGAGGAACGCACCGGAGCCCTCTGCACTGTGCTCTTCGGAGAGCAACTCCCGGGGAGGGGGAGGTTAATTCCTCCCCCTGTGTTCTCGCAGTGCATTGCGCCACGGGCCAACCGATGTCGCCTTCTTAACTGGTCCATTCTCGTGGGCGACAAGGGCTCCGCCCTTGTAGTCGCCATCTTTCTACGACAGGCAGGGGATATCGTAGTGTTCTACGAGCCCAGAACTACAGGACTGACGAGAGATATGATAGATATGATCTATTTCCCATCAAGATATGTTGATCTTGATGGGAAAATTGGCTGGCAAAATAAGGGTTGGACGCAGAAGGAAATCATGACAGCGTAACATTAGAGAGTGGGCCGGAATTGCCAGTTACAACGTTTCGCCTCGCAAGAGACAAAGAGTTCGCTAGACATAAGTAACATTCTACATTGTAAACTTTTATGGCGACAGGGCCTTGTTGCCCGTGAAGCCGATGGCCCTTTAACGACAAGCGGGGGCGTATCCCCTAAATCCTACTGAGATGAAGAGAACAAGTTATACATATTTAAGCGAAATTATCTCGTAGATAATGTGAATTATTCCAACGGTATCCAACGACGAGAGCTAAGCGAATATTTTACGTTTATAAGCAAATTCCAGCTTTGAGGGTGTAAGTAAATGCTTTTACACTCTCTTAATAGACATAGATATAGACATAGACATTTATTTATTGGCATCACAATACAAAAACACATCACAGACAGAATATAACACACATTAAAAAACGAATGAAAAATAGACAAAACACAGTTAAAGTTACACGGACAAATAATACAAAACATATGATGCCAATATCGGACACCGTCTCAGCATATGCTGTCGCAAGGATGCGCTAGCGTAGCTAGCTAGCATCGTAGTGTATTTATATATCAATATATAAATACGCTACGATGTATATATTAATTCACAATATTCTATATGGAATTTAAAACTTCTAATATTAAAACGAGAAACTCACTCAAGTACTTTGAACTGGGATTGGGGAAACAGAAAGAGGCGAACAATATATACACTTTAGACTGAATTTTTTAAAGAGAATTTACAAATATTAGTTATAATAGTTGACTTTAACATAGGAGTACACGATAGATATCGATATTACATAAAATATCTCTTCAATCCTATATTATAGAATCATCTAATATCGATATATTTCATCCGATATACGAAATATCGTAAGAAATTAAATAAAAAAGCATTCCATTATTTCTTTTATTTGTGGTTGACAACTTGAATAAAATAAAACCCTTACTTGCGCTGCCATCACAAAGAGTGTAGTGTAGTATGTTATTACACTCATTACGATGGCAGGACTCGTTTTATAATCTATGCATGTAGTTTGTACTGCTAGTAGAATCAAATCAAATCAAATAGTCTGGACTGGTATGCGCCGTGTACTCTAATAGTACAAAACTTTTTTAACATTTAATATTAAGCGCTTATTAATTATAAACAATTCGATATATGAAAAATATCGATATATTTGTTCAATATATCGCGTAGTATCGATACAACCTCCCGATTTGTGATATCGAAAAATATATCGATATATTTTTGGCATGAACATTGACATTAACTTATATGACAGGTAGTTAGTCAAACGCCACACATTTGAAACTAATATTTGTAACAGATTTTTTTTCAAAGAAAGGATCAAATATTCTTTAGCAGGTCACCAATCTGGTTGTATATCTTAAAAAAAAATTCTAACACATGTAGTTTTTGTTGAGATGTTTTCCTTCACCACCACGTGGTGAATCTCCACTTTCAATGATCTTAATACAACTCACAGAAACAAACAAAAAGACTCCCTATAATTATATTTACGAGCAAAAACAAAAATCGACTTGAAATCGAACCAAACGTTAAACGCTATTACACGCGGACGCCCTTCCAACTATCGTAGGAATATTAGGAAAAGGAAAGAATCAGAACCTTTTTTTTTTCTTTGACGGGGAGGAAATCTTCAGAAAGGTACCCCGCCTTCTGGGGAGAAGGCGGTGGTTATGTGGGGTTCTTACCCACTAAAACCTCCCCGGTGGCCCTTCCTCTCATGACGAGGGGCTCCGGGATCTCAACGTGGAACGCACCGTAGGCCCCCTGCACTGTGCTCAAGGAGAGCACGTCCCTCCCCCCCGTGCCCTCGCAGCTCAAGGCGATACGGGTCAGCTGATGTCGCCTTCTTCCCGGGTCCAATTTGGTGGACGACGCAGGCCCCCACCCTTGTTGCCCAGTGAATCCGAGGCCCCTTTTAGTTGCCTTGTACGACAGACAGCGGATACCGTAGTCTTATTCTTGAAATCCCAGAACTACAGGGCTGGAGAAGAATCAGAACCTAACCTAAGATTAAAGAACAATTTCATAACGACGAAAAAAAACTTTTTAACCACTGTAAAATCTTACCAATTTGTACAAAAATAAAATACATTACGTTAAAAGAATATTTTATTAACGAAAACATTTTAACCAAAATGGAACAACCTATATACACACGGTCGATATCGCTAAACCAGTTTAATACGATAGGCGTAAAAAATGTGTACGGCGAGATACATAGTGCCTAGGTTAATTAATAAACTACCCCCAGATATAATAAAATGTATAACTCCAAAAAAACATTAAGCACATTTTAAAACATTATTTAGATACATAAGGCGGACACTTTAGCGCTAGTGACAAACCACTGCGGTTTATATAGCGATAAGTTAGATATATACGGTTTGAGAGAATTTTATTTCCTTAATAAGAATTACAAAAAATTCACTTACTTAAGGAAAATACACTAATATACAATTTTAGGCTAAGCGTTACAGTTCTAGGAATATGTTTATAAAATAACAATAGGTTTAACACATCCAGGAATGATATCAACATTTTGTTTTGAATAGTGGGTTATTGGACATTGCAAGGTGATTTTGTAAGTAAATATTATAAAAGACGGTGTTCGTGTTTATGACCAAAGATTTAGAGAATAGGTGCGCTGCGGCCATACTAGATGTGTCATACTGTGAGCGTTTTAATTATTATTAATGACATGCTTTTTTAATATTTTCTTAAAAGTATATATAGACTTAATATTTCTTATGTCGTTACGAAGTTTATTATAGATATTTACACCTTCACATTCAATTGTTTTTTTGCCATAATTTGTTCTTCGGAATCTAGACATTAAATTATTAGCATTTCTTAATTTAATTTTCTGTTGGTGATGTTTTTTTGAAAATGTTATTTTTGTATAATAATGTAATGTCTTTATGTATTTATTGTAAAATTGTTTTTATAATAAATTAAAAAAAAATTCTCATCAAACTACTCTTGAAATATATTCTTTGCAAAAAAAAATCAATCATTGAAATCCGTTGGCGTGATATTGAGTTATTCGTACATTTGTGGCGCACATACTTGATGCATGTTTAGGACATATATGATTTTCTCATTGATTCCATTGTCAGAATGGAAATCAATTCAAATTTCAAATGAAAAACAATTATCAAAATCGGTTCATCCAGTCCAAAGTTATGAGGTAAAAAGCATAAAAAAAGAAAAGAATACAAACGAATTGAGAACTCCTTCATCCTTCATCCTTTTTTGAAGTCAGTTTATTAAGTCAATAAGTCAGTTCCTTTAAACCCGAACGAAGCGATTTGCTTCGTCTTACATTCTTCGTACAGCAAAGGACTGGAATAGTTTGCCCGCGTCTGTCTTTCCTTCCGATTACAATGTGGGTATTTTCAAGAGTAGAGTGAATAGGCATTTACTAAGCTAGTGCGCCTTAACATCCAGGACTGCATTTCCACTTAACATCAGGTGAGATCGTAGTTAAGCACTTGCTTAGAAATTATAAAAAAAAAATTAAGTAAGAGATTTAGAATACTATAATATCGTATTTCTTACAATTTCAATCAACTACGAAGATATAGTAACATTATGGGTTACAATAACCTTTAAAATTGCGGTATACAAGAAAGGAAATCTGATATTTTATGAAAATATATCGTTACAAATACTAGACATTTGCCTAGCGGTATAACTTTAATATCAAATAACATTTTAAATAAGCTTTTCAATCACCAATCAAGAAATAAGTATAGTGGGAGCTTTTGTATACAGTAAATAATAATAGAGCAACGACAGTTGAGGGAGCTTTATGAAAAATTCTCGTAGCAGTATGCTCTACGGTTTCTTCTTCTTGGTCAAAGCTATAGTTAAAGCTTATTGTTTTATAGAAAAAATTATGCAGATAATCTTTTTAATCTAGAATTTCTCTTTAATACAAATCTGTGAAAAACATTTTTTTAATTAATTTACATCTTCACCAAAAAAAAACAATTAGAAGTGCAAATGAAAAAACTCTACTGGCTCATTGGACGGAAATCCCAACTCTCTCTTGAGAATAAATTCTTACTATCTAAAGCAATATTGAGACCAAAATGAAGACATAGGATCCAACTCTGGGGAACGGTTTCCCGCTCCAATTTTGAAATACTACAAAGGTTCCAAAACAAAACATTGCGAGTGATAAACAACGCCCACTGCTTTGTCCCAAATAAACTAATACATACCTCAATATCCCTACAGTTCAGCAGGAATTAGTGCGCTATATCAAGACACACAAAGATCGTATAGCGAACCACCCCAATGTATTAGCACAGGCATTAATGGACATGTAACAACCAACTAGACGTCTCAAACGAGAAATAGCGCAGAACTTTCTGAAGCAGTAATTTACTGAAAATAATATCGCATTCAACACAGGTTGAATATCGAACAAGACAATGAATTCAAATGACACACATACTGTTGATGTTGATGTCCCTTCTGAAGGAGACAGATTGTAGTAAAAAAAGAGAACAAAAATTACTTAAATAGGAAAATGTCACTCGAAAGAGCTTTACTTCGTCTGTCCTTGGATGTCCTCTACGAATATTGCCATTAAATTTTGAGTTATATTATTTGTCTCTTTCTTAATTACTTCTTTTATCCGATTAGACTTGGGAGCTTTTAAGAAACGAGCTTTCTGAAAGGTTGTGTATGATCATCGGCGACGATAGTCCACTGAAAAGCCGTAAGCTCGTTTGTCCCATTGCCTACGAAGATTTAGTTAAATTTCCTTGATGGTGCTGATTCATTTGTGCGACAATAAAAGCCGATACAGTGGCCTTGCTACTGTTGAACGATTTAGATAAAAAGATAAACAAATTCTTTATTGCATCAAAATACATGTACAAAGGCGTACTTAATGCTATTTAGCATTTTCTTCCAGCTATATATGCTATGTATTCAGATACGATTCCAAGATCCTGATTCCAGATTCCAGCAACCGATTCCAGGGTTTAATTGCTGTGCAAGTATCTCTCTCTAGTGTCAGTCCCTCATGTCTGAGCATCGTGGTCACCATTAATGTTGCATCTGGAGCGGATGATTTGCGTCCACCGGCTTCTGTCCAGCGCGTCTCTTACAGCAGAGTAAAAATTGGAGGACAACGAGTCTTTTATCTGATCGGACCACCTTGTTGGTAAACGGCCGCGAGATCTTTTTCCTGCGGTGTTCCCAAATACGATCAGTTTTCTAGACTTTCGTCGCCTCTGCGCATTGTATGTCCGAAATACGCCAGGATTTTGTGGAAGTATATAGCCGTAGAAATTCGTGTGATACTCGGTTTAACGTACGATACCGGAAAAGGAAAAAATAAATTTACGTACGTATATAATAAAATCCCATTCGACCTTAATTATCTCACAAGGCTTGACAGTCGTAAGTTCAAGGGATTGTTATTAAAATGGTTGCAGAATCAGGACTACACCGAAATTGAAAATATTTTATTAACCTCATGATAACCACACACTCACTCACACAAACACATACATTGCATAACTTCTCAACTATGACTGTAGTTCTTTCCCTTTTTTTTCCTTTTGCACATATTTTTGTTTTTTTTTCATATATTTTTAGTTATTAATTATCGTATAATTTACTTAACTTATATTAAAAACTTATTGTACGCAGGACTTACTGTTTGTGACTCTGGAAGGCACTGTCTCCTGAGATACAGTTACACTGTACCTAGTTCAGGAGACAGAGCTCCTGTATATGTAACATGTTTGTTTTTGTGATTTTAATAAAGTTATAAAGTTAAAGTTATATTATTATTTTTCTTTTGTATAACAGAATAAATATTTTATTTATTTATTTATAAACTCTTTATTGTTTACACTTATGAACTAAAATAAAAAAAAGGAAAATATAATTAAAATACATAAAGAATGGGCGGCCTTATCGCTAAAAGCGATCTCTTCCTGGCAACCTTTGGATGGAGAGGAATAATAAAAAGAAGCGGCGGGAGTTTATAAAAAGTAGATATACTTAAATACTGATAATAAATATTTACATACAAACATACATACATACATATAATATAGGTATAAATATATATATATATATATATATATATATATATATATATATATATATATATATATATATATATATAAAGATAGAGACAAAACGTGTGTAAAAAGTATTACATATAATATATTTACATATATATCGTAACAGTATAAATGATGTTAGGTGGACTTGTCTAAGTAAAACTTTTTAACTTTGATTTTAAAAGTATTTATTGTCTGTGATTTTCTAATGGCCACAGGAAGAGAGTTCCACAGACGGACAGCGCGTACAGTAAATGAGTTACTGTAAAAGTTGGTGTCATGCGGAGATATTTTTAGCATGAGATTCTCTGATGATTGCAAATTCAACGAATTCGAACCGTGAAGGAATTGAAAACGTTCCTTTAGATAAGATGGATATGACGGTGTAAATAGAATGTTATAAAGAAGGGAGAGTATATGACAGTTCCGGTTAATATGTTAGATATATACATAATTCTTTGACTATAAAGGGAAGAATATTTAACGAGAAATCTGAATTATACAAACGCTAAGTGAAGCAGTAATATCAATGAGGCATAAATATAGTCCCGTAATATTTGATCCTTCGATGATTTCATTTCGCCTTCGACACAAAGCGGAGTTACGAGAAATATGAATATGGATTCAATATTTATGTTAATATGAAGCTCTGTTATAGTAGAAATGCTAATGAAAATAGACAACAAAAAATTTTGACGCAAAATATATATGATGATATTTTTATGTCTGTTACTTCATAACTTTCTTCACATTAGAGTGCCATTAAAATATCCAAGGAGTCGTTGTTGTAGGATTTTTGATGTCAGCCCTGTAGTTCTGGGCTCTCAATAAGACTACGGTATCCCCTGCCTGTCGTACAAGGCGACCAAAAGGGGCCTCGGGTTCACTGGGCGACAAGGGTGGGGGCCTGAGTCGTCCACGAAAGTGGACCCGGGAAGAAGGCGACATCGGCTGGCCCGTGTCGCCTTGCGCTGCGAGGGCACAGGGGGGGAGGGAGAATCCTCCCCCCCGGGACGTGCTCTCCTTGAGCACAGTGCAGAGGGGCTCCGGTGCGTTCCACTGGAGATCCCGGAGCCCCTCATCATGCACCGAGGAAAGGGCCACCGGGGAGGTTTTAGTGGGTAAGAACTCCACATAACCGCCGCCTTCCGCCCAGAAGGCAGGGTATCTTTCTGAAGATTTCCTCCCCGTCAACAAAAAAAAAAAAGGATTTTTGATGTGCCGCAATCTAAAACCAACCTTCTATCACACTCGCCCTTGCCAAGGATTTCCGCTACATTTAACCTCCTTAACACTAAGTCCACGTCGGTTGACATTTTTTCTAATTCACGCAAGCTCTTCCGCACCTTTAGTGTAAAAAATTGTGCAGTAATTTTGGCTAATTTAATTAATTTAGTAGTGATATTTCTATTACTTTATCATTTATTAAAATATTTTTGTAAGTATTAATAATAAAATCGTTACGTTTCTTTATAGCGAATGTTGTGTACACCTGTAATTGGCATACACAACAGGACTTAGTTTGTAAACTTGATTATTACAACAATGTATGCTTGTGTGATGCTGTTGGTGTATCTTATTAAATAAATAAACTTTAGACTGGGTAAACCGATTTTTCTCATGCATCAATGTGGTCCCATTTCCAGAATTTCCAATTCTGACAATGGCATCCATGAGAAAACCATAGAAGTGTTAAATTTGCGTTAAGTATGTTCGCCACGAATGGGTAAATAACTCAATATGACGCCAACGGATTTCGAGGATTTATTTTATTGGAAATTCGAAAATCGAAGCGTCAATAGCCTAATGGTTTAGGGTACGGCCTGCGAATCGTAAGGTCGTGGGTTCGAATCCACTATTGGACTATTGCCGTGAACCATGTCCTAGCACAAGCTTAAGCTTAGTTGGAATGGTTAACAAGATTGTTCAGCCCTGTAGTTCTGGGCTCTCAAGAATAAGACTACGGTATCCCCTGCCTGTCGTACAAGGCGACTAAAAGGGGCCTCAGGTTCACTGGGCGACAAGGGTGGGGGCCTTTGTCGTCCGCTACGGGGGGCGGCACAGGGGAGGGAGTAACCTCCCCGGGACGTGATCTCCTTGAGCACAGTGCCTCTACACTGGCTCCGGTGCGTTCCACTGGAGATCCCGGAGCCCCTCGTCATGCACCGAGGAAAGGGCCACCGGGGAGGTTTTAGTGGGTAAGAACTCCACATAACCGCCGCCTTCCCCAGAAGGCGGGGTATCTTTGAAGATTTCCTCCCCGTTAACAAAAAAAGGTTAACAAGATTGTTAGTAATATTTCTGAAAAAGAAATATTTCTAGCTTTCTTTAAAAAATTCTTTTAGTTTAGTATGTAGTAGTTTGAAGAAAGTTTGGGCGCATAATAGCTTAACATTTGATTTGATTTGATTTGATTTGATTTGATTTGATTTGATTTGATTTGATTTGATTTGATTTGATTTGATTTGATTTGATTTGATTTGATTTGATTTGATTTGATTTGATTTGATTTGATTTGATTTGATTTGATTTGATTTGATTTGATTTGATTTGATTTGATTTGATTTGATTTGATTTGATTTGATTTGATTTGATTTGATTTGATTTGATTTGATTTGATTTGATTTGATTTGATTTGATTTGATTTGATTTGATTTGATTTGATTTGATTTGATTTGATTTGATTTGATTTGATTTGATTTGATTTGATTTGATTTGATTTGATTTGATTTGATTTGATTTGATTTGATTTGATTTGATTTGATTTGATTTGATTTGATTTGATTTGATTTGATTTGATTTGATTTGATTTGATTTGATTTGATTTGATTTGATTTGATTTGATTTGATTTGATTTGATTTGATTTGATTTGATTTGATTTGATTTGATTTGATTTGATTTGATTTGATTTGATTTGATTTGATTTGATTTGATTTGATTTGATTTGATTTGATTTGATTTGATTTGATTTGATTTGATTTGATTTGATTTGATTTGATTTGATTTGATTTGATTTGATTTGATTTGATTTGATTTGATTTGATTTGATTTGATTTGATTTGATTTGATTTGATTTGATTTGATTTGATTTGATTTGATTTGATTTGATTTGATTTGATTTGATTTGATTTGATTTGATTTGATTTGATTTGATTTGATTTGATTTGATTTGATTTGATTTGATTTGATTTGATTTGATTTGATTTGATTTGATTTGATTTGATTTGATTTGATTTGATTTGATTTGATTTGATTTGATTTGATTTGATTTGATTTGATTTGATTTGATTTGATTTGATTTGATTTGATTTGATTTGATTTGATTTGATTTGATTTGATTTGATTTGATTTGATTTGATTTGATTTGATTTGATTTGATTTGATTTGATTTGATTTGATTTGATTTGATTTGATTTGATTTGATTTGATTTGATTTGATTTGATTTGATTTGATTTGATTTGATTTGATTTGATTTGATTTGATTTGATTTGATTTGATTTGATTTGATTTGATTTGATTTGATTTGATTTGATTTGATTTGATTTGATTTGATTTGATTTGATTTGATTTGATTTGATTTGATTTGATTTGATTTGATTTGATTTGATTTGATTTGATTTGATTTGATTTGATTTGATTTGATTTGATTTGATTTGATTTGATTTGATTTGATTTGATTTGATTTGATTTGATTTGATTTTAAACAGACGGACAGCGCGTACAGTAAATGAGTTACTGTAAAAGTTGGTGTCATGCGGAGATATTTTAGCATGAGATTCTCTGATGATCGCAAATTCAACGAATTCGAACCGTGAAGGAATTGAAAACGTTCCTTTAAATAAGATGGATATGACGGTGTAAATAAAATGTTATAAAGAAGGGAGAGTATATGACAGTTCTGGTAAATTTGTTAGATATATACATAATTCTTTGACTATAAAGGGAAGAATATTTAACGAGAAATCTGAATTATACAAACGCTAAGTGAAGCAGTCATATCAATGAGGCATAAATATAGTCCCGTAATATTTGATCCTTCGATGATTTCATTTCGCCTTCGACACAAAGCGGAGTTACGCGAAATATGAATATGTATTCAATATTTATGTTAATATGAAGCTCTGTTATAGTAGAAATGCTAATGAAAATAGACAACAAAAAATTTTGACGCAAAATATATATGATGATTTTTTTTATGTTTGTTATTTCATAACTTTCTTCACATTAGAGTGCGATTCAAATATCCAAGGAGTCGTTGTTGTAGGATTTTTGATGTCAGCCCTGTAGTTCTGGGCTCTCAAGAATAAGACTGCGGTATCCCCTGCCTGTCGTACAAGGCGACTAAAAGGGGCCTCGGGTTCACTGGGTGACAAGGGTGGGGGCCTGAGTCGTCCACCACAGTGGACCCGGAAAGAAGGCGACATCGGCTGGCCCGTGTCGCCTTGCGCTGCGAGTGCACAGGGGGGGAGGGAGTAACCTCCCCCGGGACGTGATCTCCTTGAGCACAGTGCAGAGGGGCTTCAGTGCGTTCCACTGGAGATCCAGGGCCCCTCGTCATGCACCGATGTATGCTTGTGTAATGCTGTTGGTGTATCTTATTAAAATAAATAAACTTTAGACTGGGTAAACCGATTTTTTCATGCATCAATGTAGTCCCATTTCCAGAATTTCCAATTCTGACAATGGCATCCTAGAGAAAACCATACAAGTATTGTACAATTTGAATAACTCAATGTTGCGCCAACGGATTTTGATGATTCATTTTTTATCAGAAAGGATGTACTTAAAAAGTAGTTTGATGAAAGTTTCTTCAGGTTCTGATTAATTCTTTTACAATTTCTTTTTATTCTTACGATAATTCGGAAATACAAAGACGATATATTTTAGCCATATGTATTGCTAAATTAAGAACTCTTTCGAACAGTATCCATTGTTTTGTAAGTCATTTCTCATCTAAGTAAACACAATTTGCAACTTCGACAGCGAAGCTTTACAGGAAGTATCGCCGTAGTCTTCGACATTCAAAACTCTATAGAGATGTATTTTGTAAGCATCACCTCAGTTCTCTGTCGGATCTGACACTTCAGAGACTCCGAGCATAGCGCTTTCCATAGCTCGTTAAGCGACTTTTAGCCTGTAGACCAGCCTAACGGTGTCTACAATCTTATTTTCTTGTTACTCCTGTCACTAATTGAGACAACGGTGCTAATGATTATCTCGGTTACCTATACCATCAGGTTATCAATTGTTAAGAAGAAGTTCAATAAATAAATAAATAAATAAATAAATAAATAAATAAATAAATAAATAAATAAATAAATAAATAAATAAATAAATAAATAAATAAATAAATAAATAAATAAATAAATAAATAAATAAATAAATAAATAAATAAATAAATAAATAAATAAATAAATAAATAAATAAATAAATAAATAAATAAATAAATAAATAAATAAATAAATAAATAAATAAATAAATAAATAAATAAATAAATAAATAAATAAATAAATAAATAAATAAATAATTGTACGACTCGAGCATAGCGCTTTCCATACCTTGTTAAGCGACTACACCAGCCTAACGTCTCTACAATCTTATTTTCTTGTTACTCCTGTCACTTATTGAGACAACGGTGCTAATGATTGTCTCGGTTACCTAGACCATCAGGATATCAATTGTTAAGAAGAAGTTCAATAAATAAATAAATAATTGTACGTCTTCGATATTATTACAAGGACACATGAAACGTAACGAGACGGTAAATAATTGGGACAATTTCGTGTTCTGTACTCATTCACTCGGCCGAGCGTTTACAAATTACAATCTTGACTAACGAACTGAACTTCAAAGCTAATACTCGTATGTGTTATTACTTATATCTGATTCAAATAATATTTAAGATTCAAATGTATGTAATATCGTTAAACGGGTAATTCTTTAATATATATTTTTTAGGTTCGAAAATGGAAAAAGCTTTTAAAATACAACTTTAAAACACAAAATGGCGGCTGCCTACACACAGGACAAGTCAGTTACAATGAATAGCTAAATGGCTCACAGAGATCTAACCCTCAGCTGACAGGCAAATGTCCCTGGCGCCGGATTACTGTTCCTAAAGTGTTGGAATTCGTTGGTCACTATTTTGCTTATAATAAATAATCTGAATATCAGAAACGACTCCAAAAAGGAGATTCACTAATCGTATGTATTTTTATTCTTCTATACAAATAAATAAAATTGGTGTGTATTTTTGTAATATTAAAATAACCGTTTTTACTACACGCATAAATGAATGTATGTATTTATTTATTCTTTATTTGCACACAATACAAAAAAGGTACAAATAGGCGGACTTAATCCCAGTAGGCATTCTCTGCCAGTCTACCTTGGGGTTGTGAAGAGACAAAGTAACAGGTGCAAGCTATGTGAGAAAATAATAAATACATATATATATATAATTATAGATGGATAGGGACAGCAATTGACAAACTATTCCTTGCTTAGGTAAAAGCTTCCATAGTAAATGTTTGAAAGTAGATTTAGTTCCAGCTGTACGTATATTTGTTGGCAGCGCAAGACTTTAGAAGTCTTATTGCGGTAAAGGTAAAAGATTTATGCATAAAATCAGTGTGACAGGAGGAAATATGGAAAAATTACTATCAGTAGAACTAAGACAACGGTCGTGTGAATCACCCTGATACTGAAATTTACATTTCAAGTGTTCAGGTGCAAATGGATCACGTAAAATAGAAATAAAATATGTAACTGCACTACCAACAACATTATCCGCAAATTATTATCATTATTATTTTAACGTGCAACACTTAAAAACGAAAACACTTTCAACAAAATTAAGAAGAAGAATAAGGAAATAAATGAACTAATAAATACTTATTAACTAAATTAACTAAATAAGCTGTCTTTAATACATTTTCTAAATTTAGTAGTAGGCAATGAAAACAAATCAACATCTGCGAAGTACTTATTGTATATATCCACCACACGTCGAAGAGGTGAACGCACACCAACATTGGAACGACACGACGATTTAAAGAAAATAAATTAAGGCCAGCTTCTCTGGCAAATCTGTGTACTTCGTCAAAAAATTGGCAACGGTTAAGTAACTATGATAAATTACGATCGTACTGCTGGCCTTGACTGCTTCACCGGATTGAGAGGTGGCATAGCTCTTAGGTCGCTTAGCCTGAACCTCTAACCGTTGCCAAACAACCGTACCATAAGTCAGTATTTTGTTTGTCCAAAATGAAGTGGCAATTTATGTTTATACATATATAATATTTTTTATATTTGTCTTATTTTGCTTTTTTATTTTCTAAATTTAGTAGTAGGCAATGAAAACAAATCAACATCTGCGAAGTACTTATTGTATATATCCACCACACGTCGAAGAGGTGAACGCACACCAACATTGGAACGACACGACGATTTAAAGAAAATAAATTAAGGCCAGCTTCTCTGGCAAATCTGTGTACTTCGTCAAAAAATTGGCAACGGTTAAGTAACTATGATAAATTACGATCGTACTGCTGGCCTTGACTGCTTCACCGGATTGAGAGGTGGCATAGCTCTTAGGTCGCTTAGCCTGAACCTCTAACCGTTGCCAAACAACCGTACCATAAGTCAGTATTTTGTTTGTCCAAAATGATCAATGAGCTATTAACAATATATTACATATAAGCTCTTATGTCCTTTTAATTTAGCGGGGTAAATACAAAAGCTTTACAATAAGAATATGGGACCCAATTTGTGACCCAATCACCATACACATTTTATTTTTTATTTACTGTTTATATTATGTACCGTTTAGCTACTCTAGGGTACCATGGCTTAACATATTATAGTGATTAAAAAAAATATACGAAATAATCCGTAAACAAAACACGAACCTTAATAAGTAAAACTCGATCCCACTACGATTCGAAATCATAAAATTTATATCCTGAGACGCCCCCCCACCTATTATACTAAAATCACTTAAAGTAATCATAGCATAAATAATCTTTACTTTAAGTAAGAGAAAAGTAACTTACTAAATGAAGCTCTCGTACGCAAACTCGAGATATGTACTGAATAAACATGAGGAACGCGTAAATATTTGCCAAATCAATATTCATCTATACGAACATTCATTAGGAATTTCATCTGCAAAAACTACAGTGAACAAAATTTCTCTTTTTCGAAAATTTTTACGTATGGTAATTTGAAATGTAAATTTAAACGCTCAATTTCGAATTTTATAATAAGCTTTTTAATGATTATTCGTAGCAGGCGTAGCAAGTTGTAGCAACTATTCTTTTTTCCTCTTTATTTGGGACAATAAACAATAATAAATTGATATTATAAAAGACATAATAGAAATAAAATATGTAACTGCACTACCAACAACATTATCTGCAAATCATTATCATTATTATTTTAACGTGCAACACTTAAAAAACAAAAACACTATCAACAAAATTAAGAAGAAGAATAAGGAAATAAATGAACTAATAAATACTTATTAACTAAATTAACTAAATAAGCTGTCTTTAATACATTTTCTAAATTTAGTAGTAGGCAATGAAAACAAATCAACATCTGCGAAGTACTTATTGTATATTTCCACCACACGTCGAAGAGGTGAACGCACACCAGCATTGGAACGACACGACGATTTAAAGAAAATAAATTAAGGCCAGCTTCTCTGGCAAATCTGTGTACTTCGTCAAAAAAATTGTCAATGGTTAAGTGACTATGATAAGTAATGATCGTACTGCTGGCCTTGACTGCTTCACCGGATTGAGAGGTGGCATAGCTCTTAGGTCGCTTAGCCTGAACCTCTAACCGTTGCCAAACAACCGTACCATAAGTCAATATTTTGTTTGTGCAAAATGAAGTGGCGAGTGATAAATTCATATATAATATTTTTAAATTTGTCTTTTTTTGCTTTTTTTTTTCTAAGCTTGTACCCGTGACTTTCTACACAACGCTAAGTTAGACTGGCAGAGAATGCCTCTGGTATTAAGTCCGCCTTTTTGTACGCTCTTATTTTGTTCAAATAAAGATTAAATAAATAAAATAAATGACAAAGATATAAAAAATAGATGGACGGTTATCGGTAAACTCTGCCCACCTCTAAGGTCGATGGCGTAATACTTTTATTTTTAATAAGTTCAAATTGCTGCTCCTTATAAAATTGGAAAATATTTTTAACCAAAATATTTTGTTTATTTAAACCTCATTTCCCAATGGCTAGTACATAAATTTAGGGCTGGTTTTGCTGTAAATGGATGCCAGCTTAGTATTAGAATTTACTGTAAATTGGATACTGGCAAAGTTGCTTAGTTCTTCCTTTCAGATTTAAAATTGCTTGCGTGGAATACGATAAAGGTATGCTTGTGAATGAATTAATATGACCAAACGACTTCAAAAGGAGATTCACTAATCGTATGTATTTTTATTCTTCTATACAAATAAATAAAATTGGTGTGTATTTTTGTAATATTAAAATAACCGTTTTTACTACACGCATAAATGAATGTATGGTTTGATGTTAGACCAAGCAAATCAAATGTTTACGAGTACATCCTCTAGTGTCAGTCCCTCATGTCTGACGATCGTGGTCACCATCAGGGTTGCGTCTATAGCGGATGATCTGCCTCCACCGGCTTCTGTCTAGCGTGTGTCTTACGAAAGAGTAAAATTTGGAGGACGACGAGTCTTTTATGTGAACGGACCACCTTATTGGTGAACAGCCGCGAGATCTTTTACCTGCGGTGTTCCCAACTATGATCAGTTTTTGTAGACTTTTGTCGCCTCTGCGCATTGTGTGTCCGAAATATGCCTAGATTCGTTGTCGGTATATGGTAGACAAACGAGTCTTAATTTGTAATTGGCTTAGGATCGATGCATTGGTGCGTTTCGCAGTCCAGGGTATCCACGGCTAGCACCACATCTCGAATGCATCGATCCTTTGCCTCCCTCTGGCTGGGATTGTCCACGTTTCCACTCCATACAGGGAGATAGGGAATACGAGTACATAAATTATTTATAAAATACATATGTCATATGGGTGTTTAGTGATGAATCAATAAAGTAGTAGTAGTAAAAATCAATAAGGTATTCACATCAAAAAAAAGACACAGAGCGTGGACATAGATCTTATTGGGTTGATCACAAATCGTTAAAAGCTGGGAAACACTAACGGTTTCGAAGAGCGAGTTGGATCTAGACTAAGCTATACTAGGACTAACCATAAAAATATCGAGCAAAGCTCTGTCATCCAGATTATTTATGATTTAAACAATATAATACATTTAAGCTTTTATGTCCTTTTAACTCTAGCGGGGTAAAAAGAAAAAGCTTTACAACAAGAATATGGGACCCAATTTGTGACCCAATCACCATACACATTTTTATTTTTTTATTTACTGTTTATATTATGTACCGTTTAGCTACTCTAGGGTACCATGGCTTAACATATTATAGTGATTAAAAAAAATATACGAAATAATCCGTAAACAAAACACGAACCTTAATAAGTAAAACTCGATCCCACTACGATTCGAAATCATAAAATTTATATCCTGAGACGCCCGCCGACCTATTATACTAAAATCACTTACAGAAATCATAGCATAAAAGAAATTAATCTTTAATTTAGGTAAGAGAAAAGTAACTTACTAAATGGAGCTCTCGTACGCAAACTCGAGATATGTACTGAATAAACATGAGGAACGTAAATATTTGCCAAATCAATATTCATCTGTACGAACATTCATTAGGAATTTCATCTGCAAAAACTACAGTGAACAAAATTTCTCTTTTTCGAAAATTTTTACGTATGGTAATTTGAAATGTAAATTTAAACGCTCAATTTCGAATTTTATAATAAGCTTTTTAATGATTTTTCGTAGCAGGTGTGAGATAATTGTAGTATAGTTGCTCTTTTGACTATCGAATGATTCGTTTCCGATGTTTAGATTATATGTCAAATGCAGTTGCCAGTTACTCTTTGTTTATAACAGTTTCATTTCATTGGACACTTATAGTATATATGTGTTAAAATACGAATAATTAGTTATTAATGTATGTGCTATTACAACCAAAGAGTATTAAATATGTAAAGCATTGTGAGAAGTAGTGTTGTTGACTCTACATAGTATAAGAGCAACGGTACAGTTCAAAGAGTCTCTTAGAGTTGTTCTTCGGTGGCGTCGCTTAAGTGTTGTTAGTGTTATTCGTCGGTAGTGCCTCTGTATATAAGTTAAGTACTACTGTTATTTACCTTGTTTTATATATTATACATGTACTATGAGTAAGGTGATATACGTATATTTATGGTGATGTTGTTAATATGTTATTTATTTACTAAAGTATATCTGATGTATGTGTTACAATGAATATGAAAGTATCAAAGTGAAATAAAACGATAATACTGATAATAAATATATTATTAACTGCTCCTGATTCTAACACAGGCGTAGCAAGTGGTAGCAACTATCCTATTAGGATATAAAATTCAGTTTCTCAGCTCGGCGGGGGAATTCGAATGAAAAGAGAATTGTCAAGTGTTGGATATATCAGGAGTTAAAAGAGAAAAATTCGTTCAAGGTCGTTAATTTAATTAATTTTTACTTCAATTTGTTACATATTTTATCATTTTATTAATCTTGAAGCAAAAACTTTGGCGGGTCATTACGAAAATTACGCGGACGATGGAGTATGAAATTTCCCACTCTCACAGTTTATATAGAGGAGGAGAGGAGATTATCTTTAAAACTGTACATACATACATAACATACATAAAATATATTCGACAACCAAAAACTGATATAAAACCAATCAGGATATTGATAGATAGATAGATATAACTTTATTGTACACCAAAATCAAACAGAAGGCATTACATAAGTAAGGTTTTACAGTTTGTTGTACAATGGGCGACCTTATCGCTGAGAGCGATCTCTTCCAGGCACCTTGTGTATGGACAGGAAACATATGAACAAAACAGGACGATGGCGTTAGAAATACAAATAAGATAACAATACATATAATTGACAACCTACACTAAATATACCTACATAAATAATTTATCATTAAATATACTAATACATAAAATATTCATATATCATAGTTCCGACGAAATCGATTGATAATGTTGCGCTAGCAAATTTTTAAAAGCAGGTAGGGATTTAGCAAGCCGAATGGAATTTGGTATTATAAACTGCCTTAAAACAATGAACTATGAAGGTTGTCAAAATATGTTAAACGTGGTCAATTTACAAGCATACAATTAACACACTCACTCACACACACATATATAAATTACACTAAAAAATACACAAATAAGGAAGGACTGCCAACAACACAAGAAGTTCCTAGATTAAGTGGCACTGAGACATTAATTATATACCGAAACAAGAATGATAAATGGTTATAATACATATAGGATTTAATAATTGTAACTAGTATTTCTGTTGTTTCTATTATTCCTTATTTAATAAAGAATTATTCATAATTAACATTATTACAAACACCAATAACCGTTGCCGAATAACCGTATACTATCAGCAATATATCGCACATACACGCTTATAGTATACGGTTATTTGGCAACGGTTAGAGGTTCAGGCTAAGCGACCTAAGAGCTATGCCACCTCTCAATCCGGTGAAGCAGTCAAAGCCAGCTTCTCTGGCCAATCTGTGTACTTCGTCAAAAAAAAAAATTGTCAATGGTTAAGTGACTATGATAAGTACAACCAACCATACCATAAGTTAATATTTTGTTTGTGCAAAATGAAGTGGCAATTTATGTTTATTTTTTATGTATAAACATAAAAAATAAAAAATAAATAAAAATAAGACAAATTTAAAAATATATTATATATGTTTATACATACTTATTTTTCTTTTTTTTATTTTCTAAATTTGCAGCCGTGACTTTGTTTCTACACAACCCTTTTTTTTTGCTAACGGGGAGGAAATCTTCAAGAAGATACCCCGCGAAGGCGGCGGTTATGTGGGGTTTTTACCCACTAAAACCTCCCCGGTGGCCCTTTCCTCGGTGCATGACGAGGGGCTCCGGGATCTCCAGTGGAACGCACCGGAGCCCCTCTGCACTGTGCTCAAGGAGAGCACGTCCCGGGGGGGGGGAGGTTACTCCCTCCCCCCCCTGTGCCCTCATAGTGCAAGGCTACACGGGCCAGCAGATGTCGCCTTCTTCCCGGGTCCGCCTTACTTCGGACGACAAAGGCCCCCACCATTGTCGCCCAGTGAACCCGAGGCCCCTTTTAGTCGCCTTATACGACAGGCAGGGGATACCGTAGTCTTATTCTTGAGAGCCCAGAACTACAGGGCTGCTTCTACACAACCCTAAGGTAAACTGACAGATAATGCCTTCTGGCATTAAGTCCGCCTTTTTGTACGCTCTTATTTTGTTCAAATAAAGATTAAATAAATAAAATAATTGACAAAGATATAAAAAATAGATGGACGGTTATCGGTAAACTGCCCATCTCTACGGTCGATGGCGTAATACTTTTATTTTTAATAAGTTCAAATTGCTGCTCCTTATAAAATTGGAAAATCTTTTTAACCAAAATATTTAGTTTATTTAAACCTCATTTCCCAATGGCTAGTACATAAATTTAGGGCTGGTTTTGCTGTAAATGGATGCCAGCTTAGTATTAGAATTTACTGTAAATTGGATACTGGCAAAGTTGCTTAGTTCTTTCTTTCAGATTTAAAATTGCTTGCGTGGAATACGATAAAGGTATGCTTGTGAATGAGTTAATATTACCTTTTCAACTGACTTCAAAAAAGGAGATTCATTAATCGTATGTATTTTTTATTCTTCTATACAAATAAATAAAATTGGAGTGTATTTTTGTAATATTTAAATAACCGTTTTTTTTTTTAAATAATTTCTAAGCAAGTGCTTGACTACGATCCCACCTGATGTTAAGTGGAAATGCAGTCCTGGATGGTAAGGCGCACTAGCTTAGTAAATGCCTATTCACTCTACTCTTGAAAATACCCACGTTGTAATCGGAAGGAAAGACAGACGCGGGCAAACTATTCCAGTCCTTTGATATACGAAGAATGAAAGACGAAGCAAATCGCTTCGTTATGGTTTGAGGGATGTTCACAACAAAAGGATGAAATCCCGCAGTACGTCTAGAAGTCCGATGGTGGAAAGGGGATGGGGAAATTAGATCATGTAGTTCCTGAGCACACTCTCCAAAATGCAATCTGTAGAAAACCGAAAGGCTAGCTACCTTACGCCTGTGCTCAAGACTGAGCAGATTGGTTTCAGCTGCGTCACCAAATAGCCTCTTAGCCCGCCTCTCCACCGTTTCTTACTATACGCATAAATTAATGTACAAGTTTTACAATTTTTGTCCGTTTGTTTTGGCTAAGCTTTAGAACGGCTGGACTGATTTTGACGGAACTTTTAATAGTAAACGCCAGAATAGCTCGCTGATGGCAGATTTTTTTTTCCCACTTATCGTTATATTTTGGTAACTTCACACTATATCTTTATAAATTATAGCCTATGTTACTCCTGATGTGTAAACTTTTTAATTGTAAAGTTTCCTCAAAATCCATTCAGTAGTTTTTGCTTGAAAGAGTCATACTTCAAATCCTAACACTAAAAATGTAAATTGTGTAATGTAGAGTAATGTAAAGTAGAGCTATGTAGAGTAAAAATGTAGAGTAATGCTGATAGAGAAGAAAAAGAAAGAATAGTAAGTGTAATTGTAAGTGTATGAATTTATTGTAAGTGATGAATGAAAGTTAATACTAGAAAATCCCTAACCACCCACGATGGGGGTACTAGAGAATGACACATCGGCTGACGAGAGAAAAGACAAAGGGTTTTACAACTCTCAAATTATATACGAGTATAATTCAGTAGTAAAAGCCGTTGTGACACTTAAAAAAAAACACTTCAAATCCATCCACACAAAATTACAAACTTTTGCGTTTTTTTTTATACTTTCTGAGCAAGTGTTTGATTGTTTTCGGAAGGAAAGACAGACGCGGACAAACTATTCTAGTCCTTTGCTGTACAAATAATGAAAGACGAAGGAAAGCGCTTCGTTCTGGTTTGAGGGATGTTCACAACAAAAGGATGAAAAAGAAGTCCGATAATGGAACAGAGATGGGGGTATTAGATCATGTAGTTTCTAAGCACACTCTCCAAAATGCAATCTGTAGAAAACCGAAAGACTAGCTACCTTACGCCTGTGCTCAAGACTGAGAAGATTAGTTTCAACTGCGTCACCAAATAGCCTCTTAGCACGCCTTTTCACCGAGTTCAAAGCTGCGAGATTATATTATTATAGCAGGAATACATAGAGATAATTTAGACGAGTAATGCCGAGTTCCATTATATAAAAAGCTTATTTACGTAACAACAAATTAGGTGCTTGGGGGAATATGCAAATTGTAAGATTGTTGTCTCTACGTTGTTAAGCTGGCGTTTGAATATATTACATCTTACGCAGTCGCTACTTACGTAAATAAAACAAACTCGTTCCAGGAACAACTTACTACCGTCTCCCACACACGAAATAACAAGATAAGTAACAGTATTTATAACTTCTATCCTCTATCTTATTCTTTTTAAGCTAAACTTACGCACGTTTCACTTCGGAGTGAATGCATTACGAAAAGTGTGATTGGGCGAGACAAAGGATGTTAAGATATAAATTAGTGACGGTAGAAAGATGGAGATATATGTTTCGTATATTACTGCAGGGCTAGAGATAATAGTGCGCGCATTTTTTTTTTTTGTTGACGGGGAGGAAATCTTCACAAAGGTACCCCGCCTTCTGGGGGAAAGGCGGCGATTATGTGGGGATCTTACCCACTAAAACCTCGCCGGTGGCCCTTTCTTTGGTGCATGACGAGGGGCTCCGGGATCTCACGTGGAACGCACCGGAGCCCCTCTGCACTGTGCTCAAGGAGAGCACGTCCCGGGGGGAGGTTACTCCCTCCTCCCCTGTGCCCTCGCAGCGAAACGCGACACGAGCCAGCCGATGTCGCCTTCTTCCCGGGTCCACTTTGGTGGATGACGCAGGCCCCCACCCTTGTCGCCCAGTGAACCCGAGGCCCCTTTTAGTCGCCTTGTACGACAGGCAGGGGATACCGTAGTCTTATTCTTGAGAGCCCAGAAGTACAGGGCTGAACTTTAACTGTAATAGCGCGACCAGAGCGACGTGCTTATTTGGCATCATAAATTCCGGATTGAAAACGCTTAAATTAAATTTGTGCTACTCTCAAAGACACTGCAATGGTCTATAAGCATCGCAATTTTTTTTCACGGCTTGCGTTTCGTTTTTACTCTACATTTTTTGTAGTAAAATTTTAAAATGTACCGAATTTCTTCATTAGATTCAATCATCTTGACAGTACGAAAAACAAATGAAAATCACACATTTTCCTAATTTGAATTCAAAATCAAAACCAGCCAGATTCCAAGAACGGGGTTGTACTCCACATGGTACTCCTGTAGTATTATAAAAGCTCATGATGTGCTGAATATCGCTTAAAGTTGAACTGGATTACCTTTTGCCGTTATATTAAACAAAATCGATTCAACCACATTGAACTGAATGCAATCATCTCCAATAAGTCAGCCACTCAGTAAAGGCGGCCACATATAATGCTGCTATTATGCTCTGTTACCCTGAAAAAGCACGTTTCCTCCCCCTATTAAGTGGTAGATCCACTCGACTATGTACTTTATCGACGCTTTAGCTGCAGTTTACCACTTCGACGTGTAGATCACTTATCTATCATATATCGCTTAATAACTTAGCTGTTGGATAATCAAAATGGAACGATTCTTGACTTGATGAACGATAATACTATAATGCTAATATGTTTATTTGTGTTCTAATTGAAAATATTAGTTAGAAAGAGCATACAGATACTAATTAGTCTGACAATACCCGAATAAAAACTGTATCACAGTTATTAACGTCCATCTACAGAGTATTAGGCATATTTACTTAAGCTAAAAACAAATCATATGTAATACAGGGTGATTGGAAGAAAAATAAGTATTATGTGGTTAAAATTGTTTGTACGAGTGTATGTGTGGAGAGCCAAGTTGCTTAGTATGCGCTAGCAACCCGAGTACCGGGGGTACCGGTACGATTAAATTTGCTGTTGCAATTTTATTTGCTGATTTACCACGCGCTCGGCGGTGAAGGAAAACATCGTGAGGAAACCTTCTTCTTCTTCTTCGTTCCCTCACTGCTGAGGATCGCGACCACGTACAAGCAGCCTCCATTGAGTGCGGTCATAGGCGGAGTGGACCGCACGCTGCATGCTGCCTCCCACCGTCTTCATGATCATGTGCGACCATTTTGTAGGCGCCCTACCCTGAGCACGTTTGCCGTCCATTTTGCCTAAGATGATCTGCTTCTCCAGACAGTGCTTGGAAGACCGCATGATGTGTCCAAAGAAGCTGAGGGCTCTTTGGCGGCAAACTTCGGATAGACGTGTGGAGATCTTAAGCTCCTTCAGTACTCGTTGGTTCTCATGGCAGTCCAAGGTAACCTACATGTCTTAAAACATTTTTCTAAGAAATGTGAAGTTTGCCAATCCGCACTAGGGCCTTATACTCTCTTTACAGAGAAGGCCTGTGCCCACGAGTGGGACATATACAAAAGGCTGTAACTAACTGTGGGTGAGTGTGTTGGAATATGTGTATAAGCATGAGTGATGGGTGGAGTTATTCTAGTGTATAATATTGTGCTTTTCAACCGACTTCAAAAAGTAGGCTGTTCCCAATTGATCTGTATGTTTTTCCATTTTTGTTATCTGATAACTTTCGATTCGGTGAACCAATTTTGGTGATTTGAAAACTGATGCTTCCCGTGTGGTCCCATTAAATTTATCTAATTTCAAATTTGATCCAATTCTGACAGTGGCATCCATAAGTAAACTATATAAGTGTTAAATTTGAATCACGTATTTATTATAATTTGCACGACGAATAACTCAATGTAACGCCAACGGATTTCGATAGTTCATTTTTTATTTGAAAAGGATGTAGTTTAGGAATAGTTTGGTCTAGTTCTGATTAAATTTATTTCGTAATATTCCTATGATAATTCGGAAATACAAAGAGGGAACAGAGCGCAAGTTTTATTCGATTTGAAGTCCGTTTTCGTCCGTTTTCGCTTGTTAGTATACCCGTGAAACAACTTATATTGAATGAAAATGCATGGTGAATTCTAAGGAAGTATTTGTTAGCGACAGTTGGTCCTACTGAATGCCAACTTAGTTTTAAATATTATTATTAGCGACAGTTGGTCCTACTGAACTAAAGTACTTTTATCGGTTTTCGGCAACCGAGGCCGTTTCCGCTTGCGTCTTTGAAAGAGATGCATATACTAGAAATTTGGGATAAAAAGGAGAGGACTCTCTCTGTAGACAATTAGTGTACAGTTTAGAACAAGTGAGTTATGCTGGAGGAAAAGCCCTTTAAAAGTGAATCTCTGAAACAAAGTCAGTAAGTCTTTAATAAATTACCTCTAACGCTCTTGATGTATTGCTGTTAATAATTTGATAAAATGTAAAATATGTTGTGTACGATGTTGAGCAAGGTAGCTCACATATTGCGCAGCGCCATGACATGGTATCTGCCATCGGTGGTGTAGACCTGTCGCTTCCGAGCCTCTTGCGATGGTCTCGAGCGACAGGTCTTGGACGGCGGTCGCCTCCTTCTGCGAGACGGTCATGTCCCAGAAGGAGGCTGACGAGCGGGTCAGGGAGGGGAGCGCAGAGGCTCCCCCCCACCGCAGGCGGCGTATCGGGGTGCGCAGGAGGCGTTACGAACGCCTCCTCTTGGCGCCCCCGTAATCCGAAGCGGGGCCAGGATGGGTACCTGGCCCCAGCATGCTTCGGCGTCGTCGGGACTTCTCTGAGTGCCGGAGAAGTCCCCTTTGAGGATTAAGTCCGGTATTTGCCGGGACCGGCCGGTCGTTGGGGTGTCCTGTCGCTGACAGATCCGGGGCACCCCGCTCATAACGGCTGATGGCATTCGCGGAAGGTTTAGTGGGTAGCGGCTGCCCAGGCCGAGTCGCACACATCCCTTCGGGCCCACCCAGGGTACCGGAGGATGGTCTATAAAAAGATTCCCCCGCGTGAACAAAGAAAAAAAAGGTAGCTCACATATTTCTTTAAATTTAAGCCTATGCTTTCCCAATTTGTTTTTATAACACAATTTATTTGACTACCTACGTATATTGCATTTTAAAATACCGTACAATGAGGCAGTTAGGCCATAAAAGGTTCACCAGGAATCCGATCCAATCGCCACAAATTACATTAAGGTGAGCAGTTTGGCCGCTTTTACAAGCCGATACTGCTTTAGGGGGTAAAGTTATTGCACCTTTTTCTTAGTGTACTCAGATATACTTAAACAAATAATGTGCTGCGATGGGACACAGGGCAGGATTGAAGTTCGATATTTGAACGAAGATAATATAGAAGCAACACAATTTCCAAAAAACTAATCGATTGCCGATTAGTTTTTTTTAAAGTACATAAAATTATTTTGGAAATTTAAAAGTAAAAAATAATAATTCAAATTATTGAAAAAAATCTCTTTATTTTTTTTCGAAAATATAAAATTACATCAATACTTATGAATAATTCATAAAAGCGCCACCTGTGATTAAAGTTGAACTACACGGTTAATAGTCACGCTATTGGCCACCGTGTATACGAATATAGCACTTCCGTTATATATTTTTCTTACGGTTTTAGTATCACATTTTTTCACTTTGGTCCTCCAAGCCTGCCGTAGGAAACTTCGTTCCAATAATATGTATATGTTAACATTGATCGCCTGGTGACTAAGGAATTACAGTCTGATTGTTTTTTAAATATTCTAGTCGATTTCTAGGCGAATTGAAAAAAAAATCTCCACGTCCTTTTAACCCTAGCTGGTTCACCAAGTTTATTAGGACTCGTATGTCACGGGGATGAGCCTGTCGTCTATATTCCCCGGGCATAAAATTATATTATATATATTAAAGTTTTACAAATATTATAATTATTATGATTGATAACTTAATATTTTTGAATTGATTTTTATTGATATTCACTATTAATATCAAGTACGTGAGTAAGAGAGAAAGAGAGAGAGAGGAAATGTGTGCTCGGAACTTTCTCTTAACCCTACATTAATAAACGAAACATAACTGTCTAACTTATACACGCTCTGACCTTGGTAAGTCGCCCGTTTACACTTTTCGTAACACGGTTTCACTTCGCGCTTTACTCCCCTAGTAAAGCGCGAAGATTATACTTCAAAAAACAAAAGAGAATTCATTCGTAGAAGTCCAGTGGGGTTTCAAGGGGAACCTAGCCTTTAGGCTATCAACACTGTATAAATTAAAACTTAAACTGTGAAATGTAAAACGAACATCGAAAACCAAAAGCTACGGCGCAGTAAATAAGCCAATGAACATTCCTGAACATGGGAACTGTGTAACATCGTTAAACAAGTGGGAACAAAAGTTAAATTTCGAGCGCTGCGTTCGAGTAGCCGCCTGTTGTTGGCCATTTTGTTTTTATGACGTCACGGGATTTCTGTGATTTTTTTGTCCTCCCCTTGTATAACTAGAATAGAATAGAGAAAAGTTTATGGTCAAGTATGATTACAAAGAAACAAAACAGATGTTTAAAAGAGAAAAAAAGAACAGAAACAATACCGTAACAATGACATAGTGTGACGAAAACAAAATGGACGGCGCTCAGAGTATTCTTATGGAATCCCATAACACTGGATTTTAGCTCGGCCTCTCCATCCCCTAAGCCGATAGTGCCAGGACACTAGCTCTTACTAACAATAATAGTCTTCTATATATATAAAAGAGAAAGTGTGTGGGTATGTTCCATATTAGCTCCAAAACGGCTGGACCAATTTCAATGACACTTCTAGAGAATTTGCAGATTGACTTGGCGAGTAATCTTGTAAAGTTTCGTCACGATCGCAGCACTCCTCTTTTTGAATGTCAATACAGCTTTTATTTACTATGATGATATTCTATTGTTTTATAACCCAAATTTGTATTGACACATTCGTTGTGTATATTTATGTCGTTATGAACCATATAAAAGTACAATAACAAAGTATACTGAAGTATATTAAAGATAATTATTAAGGATTTTGAAGTAATCAAGGTAAGTTATAGCGCCGCGAATGTACCCGTTTACTGATGCTGCTGATATATACATGGGTGTAGGTAATGATCTTCACCCGCTCGAGAAGAGAATGAATATATATTTTTTTTAATATTTTCTAAGCAAGTACGATCCCACCTGATGTTAAGTAGAAATGCAGTCCTGGATGGTAAGGCGCACTAGCTAGTGAATGCCTATTCACTCTACTCTTGAAAATACACATTGTAATCGGAAGGAAAGACAGAGGCGGGCAAACTATTCCAGTCCTTTGCAGTACGAAGAATGAAAGACGAAGCAAATCGCTTCGTTCGGGTCTGAAGGGTGTTCACAACAAAGGATAATATCCCGCAGTGCGTCTGAAAGCCCGATGGTGGAAAGGGATGGGGAATCAGATCATGTAGTTCCTGACACACTCTCCAAAATGCAATCTGTAGAAAACCGAAAGGCTAGCTACCTTACGCCTGGGCTCAACACTGAACAGATTGGTTTCAGCTGCGAGGGGAGAGAAAAATAAATATGGAGAGAAATGAATAATTTAATATATTGTGAGAGTTAAATTAAATATTTAACGATGTAAGTTTATTGTTTAAATAAAATAAAGCAAAAGGTTAGTTAATAATAATAATTAATATTCTAGATTATTAAGATACTGCTAATTGCTAATCTTAAATTGCTATTGACACTTCTGCCTTATGTAACGTAAGCTTTTGCATGTGACGATGTTTAAGCGTCCAAGCCGAGGTTACCCCTCACCGGGGAGACCCTTGTGTCGAGTTACTAGCAATAGAGGTTCAGGCTAAGCGACCTAAGAGCTATGCCACCTCTCAATCCGGTGAAGCAGTCAAGGCCAGCTTCTCTGGCCAATCTGTGTAGTTCGTCATAAAAAAAAAAGCTTTTGCATGTCTCTTAAATCACTAATTATGTAATTATCTTTTAAAATTATATTACCTGAATCTACCGTGTTTTAGCAAATATTGTATTCTATTAATATCGTTAACAATTCAAGGAAGATTTGATTTTTCCTTACATATTAGAATATACTTTTCGTAGTTTAAGTTACGACTATGTATATTACTACTACCAGCCCTGTAGTTCTGGGCTCTCAAGAATAAGACTACGGTACCCCCTGCCTGTCGTACAAGGCGACTAAAAGGGGCCTCGGGTTCACTGGGCGACAAGGGTGGGGGCCTTAGTCGTCCACCAAAGTGGAAACGGGAAGAAGGCGACATCGGCTGGCCCGTGTCCGCCCCCGGGACGTGCTCTCCTTGAGCACAGTGCAGAGGGGCTCCGGTGCGTTCCACTGTAAGAACCCCACATAACCGCCGCGTTCCCCCGAAGGCGGGGTATCTTTGTGAAGATTTCCTCCCCGTCAACAAATAAAAAAAAAGTTACCACTATTTACTAACCGGTTTTATTACGTACAGCCGTAACTCATCATAACAAGGAAATAAGACTTACTCCGGAATAAAAGCCATTTTAGCCGTTTAATATACCGCAATAAAATAAAATGGATTGCTCAATAAAGCAACGTTCCAGCTGTTACTTAAATTTTAGTCTATTCTACGAATATTTACCTCAATCTAAATATATAATGATATAATACTTAGCTTAATTTGAGCTAGCTGGATTCAACTGAGCATTAACTTAATATTGTTGGAAGAGCAATGGTAGACTAATTTTTTATTACCAAGTTTCCATTTTTAACGGATTAAAACTGTATAACCTAGATGAATTAATTAATCTTAAATTTTAGCTTAAATTATATTTACAGCACAGTAACGACAAAAAAAATCGCAATTCCTTTTAAATCCTTTTTAAATGAGGTTAGACAGAGATAGAAATCGGTGTACAGATATGTTAGGTTATCACTGCTCCCCTGCCTGTCGTAGAAGGCGACTATTAGGGGCCTCGGGTTCACTGGGCGACAAGGGTGGAGGCCTCTGTCGTCCGCTAAAGTGGACACGGGAAGAAGGCGACATCGACTGGCCCGTGTCGCCTTGCACTGCGAGGGCACTGGGGGAGGATTAACCAGGAAGGGTCCCAGGACATGCTCTTCGAGTACAGTGCTAAGCAGCGTGTTCCACTGAAGATTCGGAGCCCCTCACCATGCACCGAGGAAGGGGCCACCGGGCGGATTTTGGGCATCGACTTGCCCGTGTCGCCTTGCACTGCGAGGGCATCAGGGGGGGAGGGAGTAACCTCCCCCCCGGGACGTGCTCTCCTTGAGCACAGTGCAGAGGGGCTCCGGTGCGTTCCACTGGAAATTCCGGAGCCCCTCACCATGCACCAAGGAAGGGGCCACCGGGCGGATTTTAGTGGGTAAGAATCCCACATCCCTTCTGGAAAAAGCGGGGTATCTTGTTGAAGATTTCCGCCTCTTTGCTTAAAATACTAAAATAAATAAAAAAATGGGTACGCACGTGAGAAGTTATACTTCTATGGCATTATTAAAAAATATTTTATAATTATATGCAAATAATGAATTCCAATAAACAATAAAAGGACTGGAAAATGACAGCCAATAAAATTCAAATAAAATTTGAAAAATTAAATAAATTAATATAGTAAGGAAATCCTACTAGAAGGGTATAAAACCGCGTCGGAGGTTGCGAATAATCCTTGCGCGATACAAGTATTTTATGGGAAAACCCCACCCCTCGATAGGATTAGGAGCGTTGCTGGAGTTTCTTCGGCCACTTCTTCTCCCAGCGCTAGCATATAAGTTAGTTTAGCTTAGATTGTCCCAATAGATTTTTGCTAATAAAATAGCTACCGACCGAGTCGTGGTTCGGCCCTCTCGGGCGCCCTCGGATCGGACTGCTAACGCGTGATAATGGTAACCGTCCAAGCCGAGGTTACCCCTCACCGGGGGGACCCTTGTGTCGAGTTACCACCTAATAGAGGTTCAGGCTAAGCGACCTAAAAGCTATGCCACCTCTCAAAAGCAGTAAAGGCCAGCTTCTCTGTACTTAACTGTGATAGTTCGTCCAAAAAAAAAACCGGTGCGGGCGCATTTGTCGGTTGTCATTCGTTGTGGTGACATTCAAGGACTCTAAGTGTTAGTGTTTTAAGTGGGTACATTCGAGACAATTGTGATTGTTACTTAGTCTAATTTCCTTATTGTTTTTTTTTTATGTGATCTTTATTAAATTTCCTAAATATATTATAATGTATAAATTATTTTTTATATAAAAAATATTTTAATTTATATCAATAAATAATACATACGGATAGTTAACCTCAATTATATTGGATCACTTGATAAGAAATATAAGCACAATTTGTTTTCACTGCAGCTTCAACTTTGCTGTTATTTTTTCATAACACGCCTAAAGAAGAACTAACTTGATTGAATATATATGTCGTTATGAACCATATTAAAGTACAATAACGAAGTATACTGAAGTATATTAAAGATAATAATTAAGGATTTTGAAGTAATCAAGGTAAGTTATAGCGCCGCGAATGTACCCGTTTACTGATGCTGCTGATATATACATGGGTGTAGGTAATGATCTTCACCCGCTCGAGAAGAGAATGAATATATATTTTTTTTAATATTTTCTAAGCAAGTACGATCCCACCTGATGTTAAGTAGAAATGCAGTCCTGGATGGTAAGGCGCACTAGCTAGTGAATGCCTATTCACTCTACTCTTGAAAATACACACATTGTAATCGGAAGGAAAGACAGACGCGGGCAAACTATTCCAGTCCTTTGCTGTACGAAGAATGAAAGACGAAGCAAATCGCTTCGTTCGGGTCTGAAGGGTGTTCACAACAAAAGGATGATATCCCGCAGTGCGTCTAAAAGTCCGATAGTGGAAAGGGGATGGGGGAATCAGATCATGTAGTTCCTGAGCACACTCTCCAAAATGCAATCTGTAGAAAACCGAAAGGCTAGCTACCTTACGCCTGGGCTCAACACTGAACAGATTGGTTTCAGCTGCGAGGGGAGAGAAAAATAAATATGGAGAGAAATGAATAATTTAATATATTGTAAGAGTTACATTAAATATTTAACGATGTAAGTTTATTGTTTAAAAAAAAAATAAAGCAAAAGGCTAGTTAATAATAATAATTAATATTCTAGATTATTAAGATACTGTTAATTGCTAATCTTAAATTGCTATTGACACTTCTGCCTTATGTAACGTAAGCTTTTGCATGTGACGATGTTTAAGCGTCAAGCCAAGGTTACCACCGGGGACCCTTGTGTCGAGTTACTAGCAATAGAGGTTCAGGCTAAGCGACCTAAGAGCTATGCCACCTCTCAATCCAGTGAAGCAGTCAAGGCCAGCTTCTCTGGCCAATCTGTGTAGTTCGTCATAAAAAAAGCTTTTGCATGTCTCTTAAATCACTAATTATGTAATTATCTTTTAAAATTATATTACCTGAATCTACCGTGTTTTAGCAAATATTGTATTCTATTAATATCGTTAACAATTCAAGGAAGATTTGATTTTTCCTTACATATTAGAATATACTTTTCGTAGTTTAAGTTACGACTATGTATATTACTTCTACCAGCCCTGCAGTTCTGGGCTCTCAAGAATAAGACTACGGTATCCCCTGCCTGTCGTACAAGGCGACTAAACGGGCCTCGGGTTCACTGGGCGACGAGGGTGGGGGCTGGTCAAATGCCAAAGTGAACCCGGGAAGGAAACATCCCGGCTGGCCCGTGTCCCCAGGACGTGCTCTCCTTGAGCACAGTCCAGAGGGCTCCGGTGCGTTCCACTGTAAGAACCCCACATAACTGCCGCGTTCCCCAGAAGGCGGGGTATCTTGTGAAGATTTCCTCCTCGTCAACATAAAAACCATACCACTATTTACTAACCGGTTTTATTACGTACAGCCGTAACTCATCATAACAAGGAAATAAGACTTACTCCGGAATAAAAGCAATTTTAGCCGTTTAATATACCGCAATAAAATAAAATGGATTGCTCAATAAAGCAACGTTCCAGCTGTTACTTAAATTTTAGTCTATTCTACGAATATTTACCTCAGTCTAAATATATAATGATATAATACTTAGCTTAATTTGAGCTGGCTGGATTCAACTGAGCAGTAACTTAATATTGTTGGAAGAGAAATGGTAGACTAATTTTTTATTACCAAGTTTCCATTTTTAACAGATTAAAACTGTATAACCTAGATGAATTAATTAATCTTAAATTTTAGCTTAAATTATATTTACAGCACAGTAATGACGAAAAAAATCGCAATTCTTTTTAAATCCTTTTTAAATGGGGTTAGACAGAGATAGAAATTGGTGTCCAGATATGTTAGGTTATCACTGCTCCCCTGCCTGTCGTAGAAGGCGACTATTAGGGACCTCGGGTTCACTGGGCGACAAGGGTAAGGGCCTCTGCCATGCTAAAGTGGACACGGGAAGAAGGCGACATCGACTTGCCCGTGTCGCCTTGCACTGCGAGGGCACAGGGGAGGGATTAACCAGGAAGGGTCAGGACATGCTCTTCGAGGTACAGTGCTAAGCAGCGTGTTCCACTGAAGATTCCGGAGCCCCTCACCATGCACCGAGGAAGGGGCCACCGGGCGGATTTTAGACATCGACTGGCCCGTGTCGCCTTGCACTGCGAGGGCACAGGGGAGGGATTAACCAGGAAGGGTTCCGGGACATGCTCTCCGAGAGTACAGCGCAAAGCGGCGAGTTCCACTTTAGATTCCGGAGCCCCTCACCATGCACCAAGGAAGGGGCCACCGGGCGGATTTTAGTGGGTAAGAATCCCACATCCCTTCTGGAAAAAGCGGGGTATCTTGTTGAAGATTTCCACCCCGCCAACAAACAAAAAGGCTCCATCTCTGCTTAAAATACTAATATAAATAAAAAAAGGGTACGCACGTGAGAAGTTATACTTCTATGGCATTATTAAAAAATATTTTATAATTGCTTGCAAATAATTAATTGCAATAAACAATAAAAGGACTGGATAACGACAGTCAATAAATTTGAAAAATTAATTAAATTAATATAGTAAGGAAATCCTACTAGAAGGGTATAAAACCGCGTCGGAGGTTGCGAATAATCCTTGCGCGATACAAGTATTTTATGGGAAAACCCCACCCCTCGATAGGATTAGGAGCGTTGCTGGAGTTTCTTCGGCCACTTCTTCTCCCAGCGCTAACGCATATAAGTTAGTTTAGCTTAGATTGTCCCAATAGATTTTGTTAATAAAATAGCTACCGACCGAGTCGTGGTTCGGCCCTCTCGGGCGCCCTCGGATCGGACTGCTAACGCGTAATAATGGTAACCGTCAAGCCGAGGTTACCCCTCACCGGGGGGACCCTTGTGTCGAGTTACCACCTAATAGAGGTTCAGGCTAAGCGACCTGAGAGCTATGCCACCTCTCAAAAGCAGTAAAGGCCAGCTTCTCTGTGCCAACTGTGATAGTTCGTCCAAAAAAAAACCGGTGCGCGCGCATTTGTCGGTTGTCATTCGTTGTGGTGACATTCAAGGACTCTAAGTGTTAGTGTTTTAAGTGGGTACATACGAGACAATTGTGATTGTTACTTAGTCTAATTTCCTTATTATTTTTTTATGTGATCTTTATTCAATTTCCTAAATATATTATAATGTATAAATTATTTTTTATATAAAAAATATTTTAATTTATATCAATAAATAATACATACGGATAGTTAACCTCAATTATATTGGATCACTTGATAAGAAATATAAGCACAATTTGTTTTCACTGCAGCTTCAACTTTGCTGTTATTTTTTCATAACACGCCTAAAGAAGAATAACTTGATTGAATATATAGATTGTAACTTTAACTTTTATAGTTGTCACTTGTAGCGATGGCAGTTAATTGAAATGTTAGTTAATTGAAATTGTCACTGTAAGAGTAAACTTCAGTTACGCAACAATGTTTTTAGGTCAGTGTTCATCAAAACTACTCGACACCGACGTATCATCAAGAGTACTATATTTATGCTTTTAGTTTATTAAAATAAAGTAGAACCTTGGTAATTTGGTATAACGGTGATAGTAAAATAAACTTCTTTATCTCCATCGTTATTTATATTTATATATATATTAAATATTCTTAGAAATCAGAGGTGTTTAAAATTAAAACAAACATTATTTTGATAAGTTAAATCGCTGGCAAAAGAAGTGGTCGCAGCAAGAAGTCATAGCTGCGGAACATAAGAGAGTGGATCGGAATTGCAAGTGCCACTCATCTGTTTCGCCTCGCAAGAAACAGAAAGAACTGACACTCTCCAAAATGCAATCTGTAGAAAACCGAAAGGCTAGCTACCTTACGCCTGTGCTCAAGACTGAGCATATTGGTTTCAGCTGCGTCACCAAATAGCCTCTTAGCCCGCCTCTCCACCGAGTCCAATGCTGCGAGATGACATTTAGCAGCGCCTGCCCAAATGTGACAGCAGTATTCTACTTTAACTAAACTACTTTAATTAAACTTTATTGTACACCAAAATCAAACAAAAGGCATTACATAACTAAGGTACATTTTACAATTCGTAGTACAATGGTCGACCCTAAAGATATCTATCTTTTCTTTTTTCCATTTCTCTGAAAAAAATAAATAACAAAAATCAGCCTGTATAAATGAAGGTTAAAAATTCATTTATATGCAACCGGTTATACCACAAAAGCTATTATGTTACACTGGGGTAATACTCATTAGTGTCAGAGGTAACGCCTACAAATTTACGTCATAATTGGCTAGAGCGAGATAATTGTTTCGTTTCCAGATATTACATGCGGTTTCTAGTTGCCAGTAATTTGGCTTATGCTTTATTAATTTTTTGAATAACTGGACATTATTATATTACGTCAATACCTAAAAATAGTTTAAGGTACCTCGGTTCAAACCCACCTTTCGACTATTTACGCTCCTGGTATAAGCTTATTTGGAATGGTAAAATATATCGCTTCCACATGTGGGACTTAAAGTTAGTTTAGTTTTTGAATGTCCCTTAGATTATTCGTGAAATAGCAACCGACCGAGTCGTGGCTCGGTTCTCGGGCGCTTACGCGTAACATAGTAACCGTCTAAGCAGAGGTTACCTCCCACCGGGGAGATGCTTTTGTCGAGTTACAAGCGATAAAGGTTCAAGCTAAGTGACCTAAGAGCTATGCCTCCTCTCAATCCGTTGAAGCAGTATCGGCCTGTCTGTGTAGTTCGTCAAAAAAGGTAAAAAATTTTGAACATCCAAACGCAGCGTTATTCGTACGGCAAAGGACTGGAATAGTTTCCCCGCGTCTGTCTTTCTCTCTGATTACAATGTCAGTATTTTCAAGAGTAGAGTGAATAGGCATTTAGCTAGTGCGCCTTACCATCCAGGACTGCATTTCCACTTAACATCAGGTGGGATCGTAGTCAAGCACTTGCTTAGAAATTATATAAAAAAAGTGTTATATTACATACTACACAAAATACTGCATAGACAAGACAACTTTCTTAGGCTTAACCATAGACTCTTAACTACAATGGCAACCACACATTAACGATTTGTAAAGTCGTAGGAGTTCCACTGTATTTGCAATCCGTAAAATTAGGCAATTGACTGATGTGGCAACAGTTAAGTTGGTCTACTTTGCGTATTTTCATAGTTTAATGTCCTAGTGCATAAATTAATTAAATAATCGAACAACTCGTTAAGTATTGTTCTCATTATAGGTTATTATAGTTTTCTGCAAATAAATACCAGGTCGCTCAATAAATGGAAAGATAGAAATTCAAATACAATTTCCGATGTAACGCTCAAGCAAGAGGAGGGAAGGGATTTATTTCGTTTGTTTTTCTCGCTTCCCTCGACAACGACGGGAAATAAAACGAACTCGATTGTTGCCCCGAAGATTTTCGTAGCGCGCTCTGGTTTAATTTGTATTATTTCACTGGTATTGTATAGTAATAGCAAGCGCAGTGTGGGAAGTCCACCCGCAAGGTGGTCTGACGACCTCATAAAGGTCGCTTTTTTTTTAATGACGAACTACACAGATTGGCCAGAGAAGCTGGCCTTGACTGCTTCACCGGATTGAGAGGTGGCATAGCTCTTAGTTCGCTTAGCCTGAACCTCTATCGCTAGTAACTCGACACAAGAGTCCCCCCGTAACCTCGGCTTGGACGGTTACTATGTTACGCGTAAGCATTCCGACTCGGTAGCTATTTCACGGATAATCTAAGGGACATTCGAAAAGCTAAACTAACTTTGAGTGCCACTTCGGGAAGCGTTGGCGCTGGGAGAAAAAGTGGCCGAAGAAACTCCAGCAACGCTCCTAGCATCTAAGGGGTGGGGCCTGCCCATAAAATAGCGGTAACGCGCGAGGATTATTCGCAACCTCCGACGGTCGCGAATGGACGCTTTAATGGATTTGTAAAGATCGATCGGTTGGCGTTATATTGTGTTATTCGTCAATTAGTGGCGCCCATACTTGATACAAATTTAAGAGATATGGTTTTCTCATGGATCCCATTGTCAGAATTACATTACATTGGACCTACTGTCACAATAATACACAGAGATAGTACCAGTTTTCAAATAAAAAACACAGACGAATACAGAACCCCCTCCTTTTGAAGTCAGTTGAAGATATTCCTGACATCTATTGGTGAGTATAGTAGTAATTAAATAGTAATTGTATAAAGTAGTATATAGTAATGAGTGAGTACTACAACTAACTTCAACAAAGAGATCGATAGACGCATTCGGCTGGGTTGGGCGGCATTCGGAAGACTCCGCACCATCCTCACTTCGCTGAAGACGAAGGTCTTAAACCAGTGCGTCCTCCCAACCATGACCTACGGTGCAGAGACTTGGTCTCTGACCGTTGGGCTGGTCCACTAGCTGAAAGTCGCACAACGAGCGATGGAAAGAGCTATGCGGGATAGAATCCGAAACGAAGAAATTCGACGGAGAAGAAAGGTAGTCGACATAGCTCTTAAAGTCAGCAAGTTGAAGTGGCAGTGGGCCGGCCACATCTGCCGAGTCAGTGACGGCAGATGGGGGAGGAAAGTCTTGGAATGGAGGCCGCGCATGGGTCGGAGAAGCGTAGGGCGCCCTCCCTCCAGATGGACCGACGACCTTGTAAGGATAGCCGGAAGTGGCTGGATGTGGAAATCGGAGGATCGTATGTGGTGGAAGGCATTGAGGAAGGCCTATTTCCAGCAGTGGACAGACACAGGCTGATGATGATGATGATGCTACTATATTTACTAAAAAAAATATACCGATACAACGTCTTATACCTATATGTTCCTATAAGACGATGTATTACCAAAATTTCAATAAAGCTTAGGCAAATTGCGTATCAAGTAAATTGTACTGTAATAGTGTTATTGTACGTAACGGTAATATGCGGGAATAAAATTTTATCGCTATTGAAACATGGAAGTCTTACCGTTACCCTTATGCTTCTTATAGCTAGAGATATAAAGGCAATGAACAGAACAATATGTACAAAAAATATTAGATCTAATTATGAGCCGTGATAGCTCAGTGTCCGGGCAGTCCAGATCCTGTTGCATAGTACGTTAGCAACCCGAGTTCGATCCCCGGTGCCAATAAATTTGTTGTTGCAATTTTTTGTCCTGATTTACCTCGCGCTCGGCGGTGAAGGAAAGGTAGAATTTTGCCTTGCATTTTCTAAGATGTGTGAAGTCTGCCAAACCACACTAGGGTCACATGGTGGATATGCCCTTATACTATCTTTACAGAGAAGGCATGTGTCCTGTAGTTGGACATATATAAGATAAATATCGAGGCTCACATTAAAAATACTTAATTTTACGGATTTTATCGATTTAATAGCCGTGATCAAAAATAAAGGGTCGGTTAAGAAAGTTTGAATATCTCGGAAGATAAAGATCCTAGCTAACTGAAATAAATTGTGCATTACATATACGTAAACTACTTACACTAAGTACTAAAATTTAAATAAAAATAAAATTTATTGAAAATACGTTACGCCAAGTTAACGTAAGATATCCTTTTCCGTTTAAGTTTATGTTTTTTAGTGAAATATAAATTAATAAAAATATTTAACTTTATTATTTATTTATTTATTATACACAAATAATAAATAAATAAATAATAATAAAGTTATTATACAAATAAAATTTAATTATTATTAAACAATAATTTCAGTTAGCGTCTTTATCTTCCGAGATTTTCAAACTTTCTTAACCGACCCTTTATTTTTGCTCACGAGTGTTTTTACTCTTAAATTACTTTTTAATAAAAAAAATAGTATCTGAAATTATATTTAATATATGAAAGTAATTTTCATAAAAAAAAAGTAATTTAACATCTGCTACGTGTTGGGGCAATAAATTACGCGGGATCCGGTAACGGCTGCGCAATAAAATTTAATTTCGGTTAAAACAGCCCATAACGAGAAGGTAGCACGTAGATTATAACATGGACGTATTATAATTTTTCCATTGTGCTCAAATGTTTTTAACGTTTTAGATGATAAATTAATAAGATATAAAAAATTAAGCTCTCATATCCTATTAACCTCAGCGGAAAGACGAAGACAGCTTTCGCTATCCACATCCCATCAAGGTTGTCCGGTCCCATATGTCTTTTTTATGACAAAGCTTTTGAGATTAGCCACAGAAGCTGGCTTTGACTGTTTCACTGGATTGAGAGGTGGCATAGCTCTTAGATCGCCGTGCTTTTTTATTTTTTAATTTATTACAATTACAATTTTACAATAAAGGAAATATATATATATAACTTAACGCTATATAAACCGCAGTGGTTTGTCACTAGCGCTTGCGTACGTAAATAATCTTTTAATATGCTCCTAATGTTTTTTTGAGTTATACAATTTAAAAAAGGGCATTAGATGTTTAACATAAATAGTATTACTGTTATTTCCTAGAATTATCGCACAATATATACTCGTAACGACGGTTTTCACTTCAGAAATTATACAGTAGCAATAAAACAAATATACAATGGAAAATTCAAAATTAACATCATAGAGCCTTTATTGTAGTAATAACACTGAAACGTTATAGAATGTTCTATTTCATAGGAAATCCTGTTCAATTTAACGAGAAGGTAGAACGATAAAAATGATAAGAAAAGCGGAAAGCATTCCGGAACGTTACGACATTATAACAGTTATAAACGTTCGGTTACCTTCGAGTGCGGGTGATCAAATTTTATTGATACATTACAGAAACTTAATTGTGATAAGCTACCATTAAGTAAGCATCTTGTTCTTTTGATTAAAGAAAAAATCCCAGGTGTCTGGGCGCAAGGCTCGTACGTTAAATTCGTGACAACAAATCCTAGAACAATGAGCAGTTGGCACGGACTAACAAAATACATGTATTTTTTGTTTTTGATTTATCTATCATTAAAGTTCACATTGTTTTTCACGAGACGAGTAGAGCTGGAGGCATTTTTTTTATTAATTTTGAAAATAATTCTTTTATTTAAATTTTGGTACTCAGTGTTGCCTCCATGTGGCAACACTAAGTACTAATTTTTTAACACTAAGTATTCATTTTATTTTAAGGATATTTAATTGTATATCATGCACTATTCAGTTAAATAGGGTCGTTATCTTCCGAGATATTCAAACTTTCTTAACCCATCTTTTTTTAAAAAAGAAAGCTAGCAATATTTCTTTTTTTTTTTTCAGAAATATTACTAACAATCTTGATAACCATTCCAACTAAGCTTAAGCTTGTGCTGGGACATGGTTCACGGCAATAGTTTAAATCGATAGACTCGAGAGCGTCAAAAAGATTTTTATGGCATTTAGCATACTCTGTTAATTTGGGAAAGGTCCTTTCGTCACACCAACAGAGATTAAATTATTTCAGAATAGCCTCACTCTCGGATCGAAGACGCATGCTAGACCTCTTATTCCTCTATAAAGTTGCAAATGGCATTTTGACAACCCTGAGCTTCTCTCCGCCGTAGCTTTTACTGTACCGTCGCGGTTACCTAGACCTTCACGATACCAATTGTTGAGAAGCAGTTTATTCAGATCGAACCTAGGTAAGAATGCGCCCTTAAATAGAATTAGTATAGAATTCAACTCTTTTTCAAAAACGGACGATATCGAACTCTTTTTCCTAGTATAAGTATGTATAAACATTCACTAAACTACAAATAGTTTTTTTTATTATTAGTTAATTTTTAATTTCAAATTTAGTTTTATTTTTACTTTTGTATAATTGCTTGCAATCTACGCCTATAACTGCGATGGCATTTACTTCACAACTTTTCACTGTTCTATGTATTGTTTGTTAAAATGTTCATTGTGTTGGTGTAATAAATAAATAAATAAATAGTCGAATGGTGAATTCGAACCCACGACCTTACGATTTGCTCATGAGTGTATATAGTTACATGTATATATTTCCCACTGCTAGGCACGGGTCTATTCTTTTAAGAATACATGATAGACCCTAGTAAAGATTTGTAGATTTCAAATACCATAAATTTTCTCAGCCGTGTTGATTTCTTCGTGATCGTTACTTTATCGTCGAGTAAGTGGTAAATCAAGCAGTTAAATGTTCGTACGTGAACCGATGACCTTGTACGATCTTAGCCAACCCTTTTGCTTTATTTGCTTTTAAACTTTTGCGCTTACATAAACATTAGTTTACAGTAGAGTTGGCGGAAAATAATTCTAGCGCTGAGTGAAACGTGGAAGGGATAGCGCCGCGATGTGTACAGTCGCGCACGAAATTATTAATATCTACAAATTACGAATAAAGTGGTTTTTTTTTGCTCTTTATTTTGGCAACAAACAGTTCCTATAGTCTATTATGTTACATCAAATATTTTTTGGAAGTTGTTATCGACCAACAGTGCCGAGAATAATTAATTTATTATCATTTACAATTTACAACCGCGTAGAAACTTGAAGAGAAGTAAACAGCCAGTCAGGAAAATTTACTAACAATTAAAGTTTTAAACCTAATAAGTGAGTCGCTAATAAATATTATGAGCCGTGGTAGCTCAGTGTCCGGGCAGTTGGCTCAAGTTGCATAGTACGCTAGCAACCCGAGTTCGATCCCCGGTGCCGGCACCAATAAATTTGTTGAAAACATCGTGAGGAAACCTACATGTCTTAGAAAATTTTTCTACGACATGTGAAGTCTGCCAATCCGCATTAGGGCCGCGTGGCGGACTATGCCCTTATACTCTCTTTACCGAAGAGAGAGAGCCTAAGAGAAGGCCTCTGCCCAGCAGTGGGACATATGTATTATATATATAAAGGCTGTAACTTTAACTTTAACTTTAATAAATATTCACTTCTGAAGTTAAGTCCTCCACGTTGCAGAAGTTGTCATTGTATTTGTGCAAATTTCTGATGAGAAATCGATTACGTGTATAGTTTTTTTTTCGCTGCAGGTGCAACAAATATGTTAAAAATTTAGTTTTAGTGATGAAGTTTATTTTATTTTATTTATTTATTTTTTATTTGCACACAATACAAAAAAGGTACAAATAGGCGGACTTAATGCCAGTAGGCATTCTCTGCCAGTCTACCTTGGGGTTGTGTAGATACAAAGTAACGGGTGCAAGCTATGTGACAAAATAATAAATAAAAGAAAACTATAATAAATGCATGCATTTATAATATTCATACCTACTTACAAAGAAATTAAATATATAAACATATAATTAAATATAATAATAAATAGATACATATATATATATATAATTATAGATGGATTGGACAGCAATTGTCAAACTATTCCTTGCTTAGGTAAAGCTTCCATAGTAAATGTAAATAATTTTGCTTATAGTATCCGAAAATTAACAGTATATTGGCATAATCACGATTTAAAATCACAAATAAAAAAAATAAAAATACAATAAAACACAACTTAATAATATAAAAACAAACTATTGAAGTTAATAAAAAAAAAACTAAAAATTACCAAAAACAAAAGTCATTTAACATAAAACTTTTGAAAGCAACTGTACAGAGTAAGAGTTCGAAAATAAAAAGAGAAATTCGACGGCTCACCTTGCGTTAATTGCTTCTATATTGTGCATATCTCGCGTAATCTTCTGAAAGACTTAATTATCCGTTAGGCCACAAAGGGAATGCCTGAGCGAAATTTCCTTTTCTATGTTAAACAGTCTTAATATAAGTTATTAATAAATTAATGGCTGTAAACAACTTTAACATAATTAGCTTTTAAGTGTTATTCTATTTTTTAATACTTTCAGAGCAAGTGACGTGCCAATGCGGTCCTGGGTGGCAACGCGCACTTGCTTAGTAAATGCCTATTCACTCTACTTTTGAAAACACACTGTAATTGGTGGAATAGACAGATACCAGCAAATTATTCCAGTCCTTAGCTGAAAGAATAATAATAGTCGAAGCAAAGCGCTTTGTTCTAGTTTGAAGGATGTTTACAATGAAAGCAAAAAATCCAAATGTGTCTTGAAGTCCCGACAGTGGGACACGGATGGGGGCATTAGATCATGTCACTCCCGACTACGCTTTCCAAATAGCATTGAATTGAACGTATAAAAGAAGAGAAAAAGGTTTTTTTTATGTTTAAAACAGAGAAATAACTCGAAAAAATATTTGATTAGTTAAAAAGCCCAGCATCGGTAAACAACAAATAATTGTCCGACAGTGGGACACGGATGGGGGCATTAGATTATGTCACTCTTGACTACACTTTCCAAAATGCATTGAATCAAACTTATAAAGGAAGAGACAAAGTGTTTTTTTTTGATGTTTACAACAGAGAAATAACTCGAAAAAATATTTGATTAGTTAAAAAGCCCAGCATCGGTAAACAACAAATAATTACCCGACAGTGGGACACGGATGGGGACATTAGATTATGTCACTCTTGACTACACTTTCCAAAATGCATTGAATCAAACTTATAAAGGAAGAGAAAAAGGTTTTTTATGTTTACAATAGGTAAATAACTCGAAAAAATGTTGGATTAGTTAAAAAGCCCAGCATCGGTAAACAACAAATAATTGCCCGACAGTGGGACACAGATGGGGAAATTAGATTATGTCACTCTTGACTACACTTTCCAAATTGCATTGAATTGAACGTATAAAGGAAGAGAAAAAGATTTTTTTTATGTTTACAACAGAGAAATAACTCTAAAAAATATTTGATTAGTTAAAAAGCCCAGCATCGATAAAAAACAAATAATTGTCCGACAGTGGGACACGGATGGGGACATTAGATTATGTCACTCTTGACTACATAGACATTTATTTATTGGCATCACAATACAAAAACACATCACAGACAGATTATAACACACATTAATAAAGAATGAAAAATAGACAAAACACAGTTAAAGTTACACGGACAAATAATACAAAACATATGATGCTAATATCGGACACCGTCTCAGCATATGATTTCAAAATGCAAAGAATTAAACGTTTTAATGAAGAGAAAAAGATTTTTTTAATGTTTACAACAGAGAAGTAACTCGAAAAAATATTGGATTAGTTAAAAAGTCCAGCGTCGGTAAACAACATATAATTGATCCAATTATTTTCTTATAAGGATATCGTAGAGGGCGATAAGATTGATTGATTAATAGAAATCGCTGGAAAATACTCCACCGGCAAGAGCCTCTTAAATATTATGAAGATGATTCTTTGAAATACGAAATCTGTTTACGGTTTGTTATTTAAAAAGTCTTGAAACTTTATAGGAGAGCTACTTATGATCGAATTGAAGCTTTATTCATTTCTATAGTACTTAATTATCTAAAAATTATATGAAGCCAATTTTCTGTTTTGAGCTAACGGTGTTTTACAGAATGCATTTCAGAGAGTGTGCTCAAGAATCCTTACTTAGTAAAAAACAAAATCACTTCCCGCTGTCTGTTTGTTTGCGATAAACTCAAAAACTACTACACTGATTTTCATGCTGTTGACATAGATAAAGCGGTTCTCGAGGAAGGGTTTAGTATATACTTTATTAAGTTTTCGTATATATTAGCTAAAATGTATCAATGTTTAGGAAAAATATAAGCTGTTTGGGAGTTTTTAACACCCCGCCTTTGAGATATAACAAAATAATGTATGGTGGAATTGTGTATCGTATATAGGTCTACAGAAAAGTCTGCGCTGGAATATCTATCTCTGGAAGGAAAACATACTATACGCATATTAACACTTTAAAAATTGGGCAAGTATAAAGCGATTATTGGATAGCATAGCATACACAAATACGGTATTATTCGTTATAATTTTAAATACTTTAGTTGGATGGCACTCTGATTCAATCGGGTCGCGCTGATGCCCCGTGACACCGCGCCTCGTGTTCGGGCCTTAATCCTAAGAAAAACTAGATAACTGTTTTGGTAAATTTGATTCGTACGAAGTTTTTTTTATAACGAACTACACAGATTGGCCAGAGATGCTGGCCTTGACTGCTTCACCGGATTGAGAGGTGGCATAGCTCTTAGGTCGCTTAGCCTAAACCTCTATTGCTAGTAACTCGACACAAGGGTCCCCCCGGTGGGGGGAATCGGACGAAGTCGCGGACATAGCTAGTTACATATGATATAATTCTCGCATACCCGTTCCACCATCAGACTTCAAGAGGAGCTATTGGATTTTATCCTTTTGTATAGTAATATAGTAAATATAATAATAATGAAATGAAATATTAAATAATAAATAAATAATATTAATAATTGTAGATATATGTACAAACACGTATTATTTTTTCATACATATTTTTCTTTCTTTTATGTTTAACTAAATACCACGTATTTCTTTTTTTTCCTCCAGAAGTTCGACGTGTTTTAAATGACCACGAACATGGACTGAAATCAGACCTTGACCACCTCAATCACATTAAGGTGTCAATAGCCTAATGATTGGCGTACAGTCTGTGAAATGTAAGGTGGTAGGTTCGAATTCGCTATTCGACTATTGACGTGAACCATCTCCCAGCACAAACTTTAATTTAGTTGGAATAGTTATAATTATGAAAAAAAAATGATAACTTTCTTTCTTTTAATATCTCTTCTCTTCTTTGTCGTTCCCTCATTTCTGAGGATCGTGGTGACTGGAGCCCCTCAAATGAACAATCTGCCTCCATTGCTTTCGGTCCGAGGCAGCCCTCACCAGCTGGTAGAGATTAGGAGAGGAGATGGCATCTTTTACTTGGTCAGACCATCGTGTTGGCGACCGGCCTCTTGTTCTCTTGCCTTCTGTATTTCCAACGATGACCAGCTTTTCAAGGTTGCCATCCCCTCTACGCATTATATGCCCGAAATATGACAGTACGCGCCTTAGACACGTAGTGGACAATCTGGTGTTTATGGCGAGCTGGGAGAGAATAGATTCGTAGCATTCGCCTCCAGCACCACATCTCGAATGCATCTATTCTCTCTCTTTCTCTTGCTCGAATTGTCCACGTCTCGACTCCATACAGAAAGTTTGGGAATATTAATGCTCTAAATATTATTTATTTAAATATTTTCTTTTAGAAATAATCATAGGACGAAACACCGGAGTTACGGTGGTTACGAATCTGGATAGATGTCGTCGTAGTTTCCGACTAATGCTGCCTTAATTATTTGAATGCCGAGCATATGCAAGGTTGGCATATAAATAGACAGTCGTGAGCCCTCGAGAGCGTTACATATAAATCATTGTCATTGGCCCCATTTGTAGCGCCGAGAGTGCTTTTGTGTGTTGACATACGCGGTGTCGTGGAATATTTATTTAAAACATGAACCAGATTCAAATTTAGAACTATTTAAATTTTAATTACTATAATAGGTGTTAATATTCTATTATATATTATTATAATATTGAATTGAAAGATTAAAACAGTTTTGTTACAACGCAGCCTGCAGCTAACTCGAGCGTGATTTGCGATGGATGCTCTTCCACAATAGCCTTCAATTCTTCTTTATCAAATTTCTAGAACGTAAACGTTGGAACCAAAAACGCACTGTGTTTTCTTTTGCGACACCACCGCCATACACATCATTAATCTTTCGAGCTGTTTACCCCTCACCGGGGGGACCCTTGTGTCGAGTTGCTAGCAATAGAGGTTCAGGCTAAGCGACCTAAGAGCTGTGCCACCACTCAATCCGGTGAAGCAGTCAAGGCCAGCCTCTCTGGCCAATCTGTGTAGTTCGTCATAAAAAAAAATCGAGCTGTTTCTGCAGCACTAGTATCACGTCGGAACTCGTACTTGTAAATAACGCGATATTTTAAGTTTTCCATTTTGTGAACTGAGTGACGCCAAGAAAAAACCAACTATGGAAAAACCTATGTATTACGGTTTTCGAAAAACAAATGCATGGGTAAATAGCTGTATAAATTTGAAATTGACATTCCTAACCAAAGAACAGATATTTGAGATCAAAGTGGCCAGTACGAATGCAGCCCGCTATCACCAATTAATAAGACTTTGTCATATCAAAAATCCTGCAGTGTCTGTTGAAGTCTGATGGTGGATCGGGACTGTGGGAATCAGATCTTGAAGTTCCTGAGCGGAAATCTCTCCAAAATACAATCTATAACGATAGTTGTAAAGCAATATTCTTTCAAAAGATATAACAATAATATAACAGTTCCTCAAATTATTTCCGTCCGCTGTGTTACAATGAACGTGAAGCTCCAGTGAGCTTAAGTTTCCCTGAAGCAGTTGGAATACAAAGTTCGTGCAACTCGATTCCTATTAAAACTTATCCACTCAATATCGTAAGATCGCAGTAGACTAGAGTCTTGTCCCGCGAAAAGTATTTAGGTCCGGTGAAATCTGTTTGAGTTATAAAAATTTGAATTTATCTAGTCAAATTCTATTCAGATTACAGCCTTTATAAGTGTAAATGTTGGGTCAAGAAAGTAGAAGGGCGTATTTAATATCCCTAGTATATTCTAAATAGTATTTAAATTCCTACTAACACTCGTGAGCAAAAATAAAGGGTCGTAAAAACATAAACTTGAACGAAAAGGATAACTTACACAGTACACTTAGTTTACACTTGGATAATACAGTATTTTTCATGTTATATTTTAGTACTTAGGAACATGAAGGCAACTTAGTGTTGTACTAAAACTTATATGATCTCTTACGCGTCAGCCACGACGAATCCACTAACTACGCCCTCCCGACCTGGAGGTGGACAGTGGGGGAAGACTAACTGTTCAAAAGTTCCATAGAATAGGGAATTTTGAACTTATAGCCAAGCACCGCTACGACGCAATTCTTATGTCGTCATGATTCGACTCGAACCCGACCATAGATCAGACCAGACAGAGAAAGCTGACAAGGGCCATAGACAAAGTGCCAGTATTACCATAACCCCTCGCCGGGGGGACCCTTATGTCGAGTTACTAGCAATAGAGGTTCAGGCTAAGCGACCTAAGAGCTATGCCACCTCTCAATCCGGTGAAGCAGTCAGGGGCAGCTTCTCTGGCCAATCTGTGTAGTTCGTCATAAAAAAAAATAACTGAATGTTGCCCTATGAATAAAATTGTTTACTGTTGTCGTCTGGCGTCGTCGAGCGAGCCGTAGTGGTGTGTCGTTGAGCCCCTTAAGGGGGAGAGCTCCGAATGGTGGACAGGCCTTGACAAAGAACTTGTAGGGAGTCAAAAAGGTGCGTGCCACACGGCCAGACCACGCGTACCCTCCCGCGTTTCGGCCCATATAACCGCGAGGTTGGTGGGGCCATGGGAGGTAGTGTTGTACTTGTGTATTATTTTAAATTTATGTTTAACATAACTCATAACCTATACGAAAAACAAACACGCTCTGCACAATTTGTACGTACATATTGTTTGACTTTACGAATTCACCACTCCAATATTTACTTTTATGAATTACGTTCCAACTGAAATCTATTATAAAACATTCTTTTATTTTTACGTCAAACGAAGTTGAGCAATAACCATTTTAAGTATTGCTTATTTGCACGTTTATTTGTTTATTATGGAACTTCATAGAAAAGGTACTACAATTAATATGTTATAGACTTAGTTTACAACAACATAATCTTATCATATTATATATACTAACAAATTTAATAGATATTACAAAATATTTACAAAAAATATAACTGTGCCAAACCGTCATCGCTTGGCAGCGTGCCCAGAAGGCTGGTAGCATTGCCACGTTGTATGGCAATGCTTAGCCTCTGTGCGAGGTATAAGCCAGCCCTCTGGTCACCAGATGTGTCGACCAACTTCTTAGCTAACACATTAAAAAGGTGGTGTGCACTAGGACCCCACGGACCCAAGGTTTCTACCACAAACGGCTCAAATATGAAACCCGTATTGAGGTTACTATATTTGCGCCGCTTGTGGTTTTCTGCAGTTGCAGCGGCCGCTCCAGCCTCAACAGAAGATTCTGGAAGATGTGCTATAGCCTAAAATAAATTATGAAACAAATATGACTCTTTTGGAAACTGTTGAGGCGTCAATAGCCGAATGGTTATAGCTCAAAGATTCGAATAGTAGATTGCTACCATTCGACTATCAATATGAAATGGTTCACTTCTACCTCTAGCACATGCTTAAGCCTAATTGGAATGATTAACAAGAGTGTTAGTTATATTTGTGAAAAATAAAATATCTTTTTTTTAAAGAATCACCGCCCTTATCACCGCCGCCCATGAACATCCACAGCACCAGAGGAACTGCTGGTGCATTGCCTGCCTTTGAGATAGGAGTAGGCTCGTTTCTTGTAGGTCCCCAAATCGTACAGGAAACACCAGCTCGTGATTGACCCCACTAGTTGACAGTGCGTGAAACAACACGAGAAATGAACAGCCGTGGAACGCCAACCATCAAGATCGTGTCGATGGAATGTGAAATTCTGCCGAGATGTGCGGTAATGGAAATCGGTGGCAGAGATGATGTCGAACAATTCCTCAGAAACTAGTGACAAAACCTGTCCATCTTCAACGCTTTCACCGCTAAACACGTGATAAATCAGCACTTAAAATTTCAACAGATAATTTCATTGGTGCCGGGATCGAGCTAAAACAGTTCAGACAAGTGAGATTTGTAATCGGAAGGAAAGACATACGCGGGTTTTTTACCATCCAATCCATTGCTATACGTAATGAAAGACAAAGCAAAACGCTTTGATCAAGTCTGACGAATGTTCAGGACAACGGAATGGAAACCAGCAATATATCTTGATGTCGGATAGTGAAACGGGAATGGGGGAATGAAGCTCCTGTATCTTCTAATGCATTCTGTAAATCACTAAGCTATGTAAGAATGTAATTTCTGTTGTGTTATTTCTTTATTTTCTAATTATGTTTTCTGTAACTTTGCTGCTATTTGAATTATTTTCGTTAATAAAACATTTTCAATTAACATTTAACAATCTCGTGATATTAATGAGCTTTGAAAACTTTATCGTTCTCGCCCGTCGTAATCTACGTCCTCTTTATATATTTAACCTTTTTAATACATAACGTAACCGTTGTTCGAAGCTTTTGTAAATATAAACAAATATTTTTACGAGTAAAAACCGACTTTAGGTCGAATCAAATTTAAAACATATGGTTTTCTCATGGGTGCCATTGTCAGAATTGGCCCAAATTGCATTTAAAAAAAAGAATCTTCAAAATCGATTTACCCAGTCGAAGTTGAATGAGTTCACACACATACAGACGAATTGAGAATCTCCACCTTCTTTGAAGTCGGATGAAAACACGCATTAAAACAAGTGTAGTAGATGTGATACTAATTTTTAACAAAATCCCATAATGTTATACAAAGCGCCGTTGATGGCGCGTTCTCTTGAATGCACAAAATCGTTGTTCGAAGCTTTTGTAAGTATAAACAAATATGCTTACGAGTAAAAACCGACCTCAAATCTAATCAAATTTAAGACATATCGTTTTCTCATGGGTGCCATTGTCAGAATTGGCCCAAATTGCATTTAAAAAAAAGAATCTTCAAAATCGATTTACCCAGTCGAAGTTGAATGAGGTCACACACATCCATACGTATTGAGAACCTCCACCTTCTTTGAAGTCGGATGAAAACACGCATTAATACAAGTGTAGTAGATGTGATACTAATTTATAATAAAATCCCATAATGTTATACAAAGCGCCGTTGTTGACGCGTTCATGCACAAAACCGTTGTTCGAAGCTTTTGTAAGTTTTACCAAATATGCTTACGAGTAAAAACGGACTTCAAATCGAATGAAATATAAGACTTATATGGTTTTCTCATTGCTCTCATCGTCAGAATTGGATCAACATTGCTTTAAAATAAAAAGAATTTTCAAAATCGCTTCACCCAGTCGAAGTTTATCAGGTAACAACCATAAAAAACAACCAAATTGAGATCATTTTTTTGAAGTCGGATGAAAACAGACTTTAATACAAGTGTAGTAAATGTAAATACTAATTTATAATAAAATCCCATAATGTTATACAAAGCGCCGTTGTTGGCGCGTTCTCGTGAATGCACGAAATGTATTTCGACCCCTACACGATTGCTAAAAGCGTACAATACTGAAATGCCGTGTGGATTGTATTTTCTTCAAACGACTGTGCGCATTTAATGAAAACATTGGCGTTCCATGTAAAATGTTAAGCTACTTTAAGTAATAAAGTTTTCCGATGCCATTACTAATTAGTAGGTAATTAAATTTGATTGCACTAACATATATGTACAAAATAATTCAGGCTAAAATGCCTGAAGATGAAGGACCTACGGTGCAGAGACTTGACTTTGACTGTTGGTCCACAAGCTGAAAGTCGCACAAAGAGATAAGCTCGGCATTCATCTAAGGGATAAAATCCGAAACGAAGAAATTCGACGGAGAACAAAGGTAGTCGACATAGCTCTTAAAGTCGGCAACTTGAAGTGGCAGTAGGTCGGCCACATCTGCCGAGTCAGTGACGGTAGATGGGAGAGGAAAGTCTTGGAATGGAGGCTGTAAATGAGTCGGAGAATCGTAGGATGCCCTCCCTCCAGATGGACTGACGATTTTTTAAGGATAGCCGGAAGTAGCTGGATGCGGAAAACGGAGGATCGTATGTGGTGGACGGCATTAGGAAGACCTACTAATTCCAGCAATGGATAGACCCAGGCTGATGATGATATATACAAATGCAAACTTAATGCGAATTTTCTTTCACCGCAGAACATCAGCACTTTTTGGTCACAATTTTATTGGTGCCGGCATCGGGGATCAAACGGGTCGGGTTGCTAGCGTACTAGGAAACTCGAGGCAACCACACGCAATCTGAGCTACCACGGCTCAAGTTGTTACTTAGAAAATTGCACCAAAATCGTACAATCGTGGAACGCCCACCATAAAGATGAACAGAAGACACTAATCTTAAAGACCAAGTTATTGTAATATACTCAGTCAAGTCTTTGAGCGATCATGTTTAGGATATTGGTTGAGCTATGACCTTTAGTTTGACCTGGTTAATTACTATGTTAAACAATATTCCAGTATCCCGCAGAAACTATTATTACGTTAGCTTTATAAGACAGTTTTAATTGCCTCTATGTTTGGTAATGCGGACAAAGTTAGTGGAGCAATTCGAGGCACGTTCACGAAGAAGATAAACATAATTTGCTTTGAACTGCTTTAACAAAACCGCTTCTAAATTTATATCGAGGTGACGTACACAAGAATTTTGTGAGAATTTTATCTAAAAATATTATTACTTGAATTTTTTTTAATTCTATTTTTCAATTTCCGAATTAACGATTAAAGATGGAGGAAAACTTCGCTGTCTGATGTCTTATTTATTTGTTTACGAGGATTTTTTCTTTTTGACTATTAGAAAATATTATTATCCTTATGGGACAACAGATATTATAAAAACAAAAGCCTTACTTATTACTTAAAAATAAAATGTCTTACAATTTACAGTATCCTACTTCCATAGCCGGAGAAGCTAGGATACGGTTACAAAACCCGACATACCTGCGGCTATTCCTAAATTTAGCTAACAATTCAGCTCTCAGAGTTTCGTTCCTGACACATTCCACGAGTACGTGATGCACGTCCGTCCTTCGTGTAGTTTAGTCTGATGTCTTAAGAATGTAAAAAATTTATTACGTTGAAGTCTGCCAATTCCTATTGGGGCCTTGGCGCAGACTATACCCTTTTAGTCTCGTTACAGAGAAAGCATATGTCTAACAGTGGGACTTATATATCAACTTATCTTAAATGATCACCATCGTCCATGGACATTCCCAACACCAAAGGAGCTGCAGGTGCTATGTCGGACTTTGATAAAGGTGTATCCTTGTCGCGAACTCCAACAGTACTTAAAATTGCAACAAATAAATTCATTGGTGCCGGCACTTAAAGCAAGAATTTCAAATCGTAAATTGCATTCGATAATTATGTTCGCACCTCACATCAAAGAAGCCAACCTCGTATTGCAAATTTTCTGGAAAAAAAAATTCTTGAGTATAATTACTATAACTGTGACGTCACAAAGATTACTCAAGTTCCTATAGAAATAGTAAATACGTACTATTTACTGTTTTTTATTTACTGTTACCGAATTTGGTGTTACTTTGTATGACGTATTTCATTTCCTACATTAATAGTCACATTTATATACAATAGATCTAGACAGTGACAAATTAATGACGTAATCTAAAATAACTATCACTTGTGTTTATTTTTAACCGACTTCAAAAAAGGTGACATTCGCAAGGAGTTTGTAATGTTTGAAAATGTTTATTCAGTGACAGCGCCGACATTTAAGGACCTATTTCGAAATTGTATTTTTGGTTTCGAAGGGTTTGGTTTTAATTAATTTCCATATTATTTCTGTTATAACATGTTGAATGCCACTCGCTGTCATCAAATTGTCAAAAATTCCACGCGGACGAAGTCTTTTATTGGATTTTATGGCCTGTTTGCAGAGACCTTAGAGCCACGCTGATGAAGTCGCGGACACAGTAGTGTTGCTATCAAATGGAATTTTTATTTATCTGTTAACTTCTTCTTAAAGTGCCTCTCCGACTAGCGAAGGTTAGCAGTCAGTTCACCATATTTTTTTCTGCTTCTCGCGAAACCGTTGGGCAGCACTCGCAATTCCGGTCCACTCTCTTATGTTCCGCAGCCATGATTTCTTTCTACGACCAACACTTTTGCCAGCGACTTTGCCCATCAAAATAAGTTGATGAAGGTCATTTTTTTCGTGCCTAAGTGACCGAGATACGACACTTTTTTTATCTTGATGGTCTTCTCGTTGACTCGTCGTAGAACCTCCTCTCTGTTAACTGTAGACTGCTTAAAATGAACATTGGGTTCATTTTTTTTTATAATTTCTAAGCAAGTGCTTGACTACGATCCCACCTGATGTTAAGTGGAAATGCAGTCCTGGATGGTAAGGCGCACTAGCTTAGTAAATGCCTATTCACTCTACTCTTGAAAATACCCACATTGTAATCGGAAGGAAAGACAGACGCGGGCAAACTATTCCAGTCCTTTGCTGTACGAAGAATGAAAGACGAAGCAAATCGCTTCGTTCGGGTTTGAGGGATGTTCGCAACAAAAGGATGAAATCCCGCAGTGCGTCTAGAAGTCCGATGGTGGAAAGGGGATGGGGGAATTAGATCATGTAGTTCCTGAGCACACTCTCCATTCATCATCATTCGTCACGCTGGCATAAAGAAGTTTAATATCTGCAATGGACGGGTGGTCTATGCAAATATTAAATGCATCGAGCTCTCATCGCAAATGTCTTGGAGCGTTTATGAAAAATTTTTAAATTGCTTTATTATAATAACGAGTTTCTTTATTATAGCGCATAATACATTATGCAAATTTTGCTATAAAACTTTGCCCTTATAATTAGACATTTTAAATGCACACCGGTTTAACATTGCTCGTCTAATCGGCCTTATGAACGAATGAATGAACGAATGTATTCTTTATTGCACAATAATTAAAAAAAATACATGACAGAAGTAATAAATATACAATTTTCAAATATGTCGATATAATTGCATGCGCAACGGGCGGTCTTATCGCTAGCGATAAGAGCACTCTCTTCCACACGACACGAAAATACGAAGGCTGAATTATAGACCAATGTGACGGTAGACAGCATAGTTGACTTAATGATAAGAAGCAAAGAGAACTGGATAATAATCAATACGTTTATGGATAGGATAATTGCACAGAAGGAAAGAAGGAAAAAGACGAAAACAAAGAACAGAGTGAGAGACGAGACACAGAATAAAAGAGTAACCCGTTACTTAGGACAAAAAAAACATTAATGGTAGGCCGCAAGTTGGGAGCATTGATGTGATGGAGGAGGAGGGTTTTTAATCCGCGAGACTCGGACACTCCTTGGCAGTACGGGCTGCCCAGGGTCCATAAGGGATTTTACCACATCGCGGAAAAAAAGACGACCTTTGTATGGACAGAAATTTGCGTCTAATAAACATTTTAGTGGGTCTGTGATCATATTTATATATATATATATATATATATATATACAACATGTACACTATAATAATAAAATATATATATTCAACATGTACACTATAATAATAAAATATATATATTCAACATGTACACTATAATAATAAAATATATATATATATATATATTCATACAAATAAAAATATATAAAAGAGAAAGTGTGTTTGATCGATTTCAATGAAACTTTCAAGGAATCTTCAGATTGACCTGACGAGTAATCGTGTAAAGTTTGGTGACAATTGGAGCACATCTCTTTTTTACAGCCAAATGTCAAATACAGCTGTTATTTACTATGATGATAGCTATTATTTGTATTGACACATGCGTTATGTATATTTATGTGTTTATGAATCATAATGAAGTACAATGGACTGTATTGAAATATAATGAAGTATAATAAATCCCTTAATAATAAGAATGATTTTGTATTCACTTATATGTACATGGGTGTAGGTAATGATCTTCACCCGCTCGAGAAGAGAATGAATACGGAGAGAAATGAATAATTTAATATATTGTGAGAGTTAAATATTTAATGATGTAAGATCAAATACAAATCATATCGATCAAAAGGTCAGATACAAATACTTGACGTAAAGTACGTACCGTTTCACAGTAGGACTTAATAAACTTGGTATAACCAATCAATCAATGAGCCTTCCCACTGTTGGGTATAGGTGTACCTTTTTACGCCATTCACTTCGATCCTGTGCTGCCCCAAATCATTGCAGTCCCACTGTACTGACATCGTCTGTGATGTCATCCGACCAGCGGGCTGTTGGTCTGTCCACTGATCAGCGTTCCTGTCTTGGACTGAGTGTTGCAGTTATACGCTCTCTACACTTGTACCGTTATAGAGTGACATTTATTTTGATGTTACTAGACGTCGTTCATTTCATTTCTCTGTCGAAAGTATTAATAATATAAATGGATTTTCCGCCACTGAGCGATATCTGTTTTGTCAAAGCCAGCAGAGCGAAATAAGATAAATCTATCGCCTCTGTCTCCCAGTAAGATTATATTCCATTGTTCAAAGGCGAAAGTTGTATTTATTTTGTTAAATGGGACATAATGTTTTGTTCACCGACTTCAAAAAAAATACTTCATCTGTATTATTTTTTAGTGTTTGTGTATTTTATATTGAATCTTATTCAACATACATCATTAATAGATAGCCTTAAACTGAGGGAGCAACATGTGGGTGCCTTTTAATGTTGTTGTCTGAACCGACCTCAGAGGGAGCGAGGAAACTGGTGGCTACGGCCATGCAACATTGATGACTTTTTTTCTCGCTTCATACGAGCGATGTGTATGTACTTTGGTTAGGTTATGATGGGGTCAACCCTGTAGTTCTGGGCTCTCAAGAATAAGACTACGGTATCCTCTGCTTGTCGTACAAGGCAACTAAAAGGGGCCTCGGGTTCACTGGGCGACAGGGGTGGGGGCCTTTTGTCCGCTAAGGTGGACCCGGGAAGAAGGCGACATCGGTTGGCCCGTGTAGCCTTGCACTATGAGGGCACAGGGGAGGGAGTAACCTCCCCGGGACATGCCTCCTTGAGCACAGTGCAGAGGGGCTCCGGTGCGTTCCACTGGAGATCCCGGAGCCCCTCGTCATGCACCGAGGAAAGGGCCACCGGGGAGGTTTTAGTGGGTAAAACCCCACATAACCGCCGCCTTCCCCAGATGGCGGGGTAGCGGGGCTTCACAAATCCTTGAGTGGTGCGGGGGGTCATCGAGCTTTTGCTATTATACAATGCTCGATGACCCCCCATTGCTTATACAATAAGTAGCGAATGTTTCGCCATGGTTTGATAAAAAAAATATAAATATATTATATAATACATATATAGGAGATATATATATATATATTAGTAATGCATATATTATTCATAAACATAAATAAATATAATATAAACACATCCCAATGTTACACAATTTAATTAGTAAAAACTGAAATCAGCATTTTTTTTAGTTAACTAGGGGTATTTTTTTTTACCCCTGTTTCATTGTTTCTTTTTGGTTTGTTTTCACATAGTATTCACGTTATATACAGAAACTACTAATGCTTAATAATAACAGATACACAGAGTAAACATTAATGAAATTCAATAACAATATACTGTTTTTTTATTTTTTTCATGTGAAGATAAACAATTGATTTCTTAAAAATATGTCTTATAAACTATCTAAACTAACTGTGGCTAAACTATTTACAAAAGAGTGAGTAATATGGTGATGATGATATAAAATTTTGTTGATTTGACATGCGGCTTATAAACTTTATCTGACTTAGTTCTAACTTTCTGTATAACAAGAAAACTAAGGCGTCTGTTTCCTAATGAGGATACATGTACTTGTACTATAATTGTTTAATGTTCATTATTTTAAGTCGGTATCAAAGAAGGGAATCGGTAGAGAATACTTACAATTTCATTTTGTAGTATTTTTACTGATATAAACCTCACAGTGTATACTATCATGAACACGTCTATCCATTTACTAGTATAGATAAAATGTTCCTACTTACGAATACTGCAATACAAAGCATGCTCTTATAAATATAGGCAGTGCTATATCATCGTACGGTTCGCTGGCAGCGGCGGGCAGAAATCGCTCAGCAGTGACAACGCCATTTGTATCGTAAATATTTTTGGCAGAATAAATAACACGAGAAATTGGCGAGATGTAAAATATTAAATGTTTATTTCCAGATTCAAAATATTACATATGTGTAATTGAAAGAGTATCAATAAAACAAGTATATGTGAGAAGCGAAAGTTGGAATGGTAGCTTCCGTTATGATTTTCCGTTCATTATTATAAGTATTTCAGTTCATTACTTATAAAAAAATCACTTGCTATAACTGCATCCTAATCTAGTGCATGACGATGGCATAATTGTACAGTGTTTCCTGAGCAAAAAAGGCGAATGATTTGTTGTTCATATAGACTAGGAGCTGGGGCGGCAAATGTCTCGCTTGAGCAAGTAATTCAGATGTTACATGGCGTTGGGACCTGTTCGGTACACATGCGATGCTTTTGTTTTAAATGCAGTCTGCTTATGTTACTTATATACTGGGATGGCCTATAATTCCAATGAATTTCATTTATTGCGGTGACAGTTGAAATGAAACGAAACCAGCAAACGAACAGCGAATTTCCCCAATGTTTGTGTAATTCCTTCAAATTTTTTTTAGTTACGGGCGTAGCAGCGTAGGGTACAGCTAGTTTATAGTAAAAATAATTATGACATTGTTCCGGAATAAATATTTCGTTGATATTTTAAATACATTCTAATACTAAAAAACGTATCCAATAAAATTAATTTACATTATGGAGAGTGTGCACAGGAATTACACGAGTTAATTCCACCATCCCCATTCTATCTTCGGACGTTTAGACACTCGGCGGGTCTACACCCTTTTTATAGTTGATGTTCCGCGCGTCCGAACGAAGCGATTTGAGTCATCGTTCATCGTGTGTACAGCAAAGGAGTGGAATAAGTTGCCGGCGCCAGTCTTTCCGTCCAAGTACGACGTGGGAACCTTCAAGAGTAGAGTGAATAGGCACTTACTAAACAAACGCGTACCATCTTTCGACTATATCACCACTTAACACCAGGGATCATGGTCAAGCGCTAGTTTACAGGCATAAAAAAAAACAGAAAGCTTTTAATAACTGTACATTAAAGTAAAGCTCAAAACAGGATATAATTAAGGGGAAGCCATTATGTCGTTCTGTTTTAAGTAAAAGTGCCGCTTTGAACTTTGTGACATGAAAGAAATTTGAATAGGATAATGATAGGATACATTTGACTGCGGCTTTCGGAATTTACATTTTAATGTTATACAAATTATATACTAAGCGTCTATATAGTATCCTAATGACTTAGGATACGGTATCGGAACGTCAGCCCTGTAGTTCTGGGCTCGTAGAATAAGACTACGGTATCTCATGCATGTCGTAGAAAGCGACTAAAAGAGGCCTCGGGGTCACTGGGCGACAAGGGTGGTGGCACCCTCCCCCAAAAGCGGGGTATCTTATTGAAGATTTGCCCCCGTCAAAAAAAACGGCCTTCGAAACGGAAGGTAGGGTTGAACCTGCTATTCAACTATTGACGTGAACGATTTTGTAGTTTAAGCTTATTTGGAATAGTTCACAAGGATTCGCTAATCGATAATATTTAGTATATCGATATCGATTCAGCAAATGATGTTCTTACACTTAACAAGTATATTTAAGAGTTTTTCCATATCTAGATTAATTTTAAGACTTAAATTTTAACATAGGTAGTATTTGTTAGTGTTGTTAAATTTAGCAGCTAGATATGGACCCCACTTTGGGTAAAGGCCTCCTCCTTCCAATTTTCCCTGTTCCTGCCTAGAGACATCCAGTTTCTTCCAACTTCATCTTTTATGTCATCACACCACCGCTTATAAGGTGTGCCTACATTTCTTTTTCCAATGGGCCCTTTCCATTGTGTTGCCAGTTTGGTCCAGCGTGAGTCGGTGAAGCGTGCTACGTGTCCAGCCCATTGCCATTTTAATTTAAGTGCGTGTGTTAACGCGTCGGTTATTTTTGTTTTTCCCTGGATTTCGGCGCTTGTTACTTTTTGGATTTTCTGAGAGTTAATTACTATTAGACGTAGACTCCTATCAACTTTTATGAATTATCGAAGGAATATTACATAATAGAATTAATCAGAATCTAACCAAATTCTCACCAAACTCCTCTTGATGTACATCCTTTCCAATAAAAAATGAACATGCTGAATGGTCTTGCTTAGAAAGTATAAAAAAAATATATGCTTGTTACTCATATGGCCCGAAGGACCAAGTGTAATTTCTTGCTTTTTTCGTTGATACTGGTTGCTCACAGAGAATCTTGCATTACAACCTGTTACCCGATGCGACTAATTTAGCACGTTTCTTATTAAATATAACCAAATTTCATCAGGCGGTTAAACTAAATATTGACATAACATAGGGATTACAGTGACATTGATTTAGCGGTATCGTCTGGAAATACGATTAAAAAAATATTTGCTCCACCAAAATAATATAAATATGTAACTAACCTTTTTTTTTTTTGTTAACGACGAGGAAATCTTCAGAAAGATACCCCGCCTTCTGGGGGGAAGGCGGCGGTTATGTGGGGTTTTTACCCACTAAAACCTCCCCGGTGGCCCTTCCTCGGTGCATGGTGAGGGGCTCCGGGATCTCCAGTGGAACGCACCGGAGCCCCTCTGCACTGTGCTCATAGAGAGCACTTCCCGGGGGAGGTTACTCCCCCCCTGTGCCCTCGCAGTGCAAGGCGACACGGGCCAGCCGATCTCGCCTTCTTCGAGGGTCCACCTTGGCGGACGACAAAGGCCCCCACCCTTGTCGCCCAGTGAACCCGAGGCCCCTTTTAGTCGCCTTCTACGACAGGCAGGGGAAATATGTAACTAACCTAGGCCTTACAATTTAAAGTTTTATTTTTTTCTACTTTTTTACTTTTTAAAACAAAATCATAACTATTTATTTCCTTTGTTATTAATTTTTTCATTTTAGAAATTAGTTAAGTAGTGTTGTCTACGTTGTATGTATTTGTGAATGCTGTGTTTTCCTATAATTAGTAAGGCAATTACAAGGTATTTGTGGATATATTAAATTAGCAAAGTATAATTGTACTTACTGTTGGAAAACCTTATTAAATAAATAAATAAAAAAAATGTCAATCAATCATTAGTAACAATCTTGTTAACCATTCCAACTAAGCTTAAGCTTGTACTAGGACATGGTTCACGGCAGTAGTCGACCACGACCTTACGATTCGCAGGCCGTACCCTAAACCATTAGGCTATTGACGCTGTTTTGTTGTTCATCAATCAGTGTTGCCTTAGTCTGCGTAACTTTCAATTACTACTATTACGAAGATAACTTGTTTTGCCGGATGAAATACGGTCACGAAATTGTACGACACTTAACGCGCCTTTCTCGAGATGACCAGGGGCACAATTCAAAGTGCGAGACAATCTCTACAGTAAAGCATCTTCTGTGCTGTAAACAATAATTTTATGCCATAAATTTTCGTAATTAACCAGTCAGCGACGCATAATATTCGCAGCTTCTTTTGTAAATCATTCATTGATTACAATATTACTAACTATATCAGAACAAAGCTTTTGTCAAAATAATGCAACCAATATTTTTTTACTAAGTGACGGTTCTTGTCAATAGTTGCATGGTGGATTCGAACTTACGACCTTACGATTTGCAGAACGTACTCTAAATAACGATTAGTAATATACGATAATTTTGTACTAAGATTATTATGAGCATAAAAGCATAGAAAAATTAATAAGAAATGGTGGGTGGGTACCAAGGTCGTCTACGTCTATGTCAATGTCTACGTCAATGTCTACGTCAATGTCTACGTCAATGTCTACGATTTGTCAACGTCTATACCTACGTCATACATACGTCTATGTCTACGTCTATGTCTACGTTTATGTCTACGTATATGTCTACGTATATGTCTACGTCGATGTCTACGATTTGTCAACGTCTATGTCTACATCTACGTAATTCATACGTCTATGTCTATACGTATAAAAAAACGAAATATTGCTGGCTTTATTTAAAAAAATCTAGATATATGTCTATGTCTACGTCTATATCTTTATCTAGACAATAAACTATACTGACCCAATAATGAACGATATGCTGGCTAGAAATTAGAATATACTTTATATTTATATTTATCATGTATCCGGTAACAAATTGTAATGATTACTCTCGGTTCGTATTTGTCCGGGCACAGTAAGCCGGATATAAATCAACATTGACAGACTCATCCACATGGTTGATCCTTTTGGCAGCGAAATAGAACGAGTGGTCGTGTATTAAATGAAATAAGTAATGTCGGCCTTCCACCATTTTATTTTTATGTAATCGTGTTTGTTTGGTGAACATATAGAAAGCTCGGCCATCGCCACCATCTTGATGGTTGGCGTTCAACGACTGTACATTTTTCGCGTAACTTTCTCCCACGCACTGTCAACTTGTGGAATCAACTGTCGCCAGCGGTGTTTCGTTCCAACGTTTACGATTTAGGGACCTTCAAGAAACGAGCCTATTCCTATCTCAAAGGTTGGCAACGCACCTACAGCTCATCTGGTGCTGTGGATGTTCATGGGCCCGTCGCCCATCACTTAGATCAGGTGAGCCTTATGCTCGTTTGCCACTTTTCAAATAAAAAAAAAAGCTTTTTTTTTGTTGACGGGGAGGAAACCTCCCCGGTGGCCCTTTCCTCGGTGCATGACGAGGGGCTCCGGGATCTCCAGTGGAACGCACTGGAGGCCCTCTGCACTGTGCTCAAGGAGAGCACGTCCCGAGGGGGAGGTTACCCCCTCCCCCCCTGTGCCCTCGCAGCGCAAGGCGACACGGGCCAGCCGATGTCGCCATCTTCCTGAGTCCACTTTGATGGACGACTCAGACCTCCACCCTTGTCACCCAGTGAACCCGAGACCCCTTTTAGTCGCCTTGTACGACAGGCAGGGGATACCGTAGTCTTATTCTTGAGAGCCCACAACTACAGGGCTGACATATAGAAAGCTAGATTAACTTGTAAACAAAATATAAACTTGTATCCAAATCGAATTATTTTTTGTTATAATCACCTAATCTTAGGTGTTCAATATCGCCATGAACATCCACAACACTGGAGGAGCTGCAGGTGCATTAAATATCCTTTGAGAAAAGATCCAGGCTCATTTCTTGAAGGTTCCCAGTTCGTATAGGTTTGAAAAAAACGCTAGTGTCATTTGTTTCCACAATTTGACAGAGCGTGTTATTAAAAAATGCTGTGTAGCATTTTCTTCAAGCTTACCATAAATAATTTCAGTTGACATTTCTACTATTATAGCAAGTCCAGCCTCCCAGACATTAGAATAGGAATTGTTGTACTTCTATTATAAGAACGAAACAAAATATCAAAAAACATATTTTAAGAAATTAGTTCATCGGCACTTAAAGTCAAATATTATGTAGCATCTATTAATTATGTTCATGCAGGTATAGGTCCGTCTGAATCTGTAAATCTAAGATTAACGCGTTACAATAAGTGAAGAACGAGTTTTATACCACACGATTGAAGTAAAACTTCTTTAGCTACATCTATATGCTATACTTAAAGTTACAGCCTTTTTATATATATATATATATATATAATATATATATCCGACTGTTGAGCGCAGGCTCTCAAAGAGCTCCGGGCGGTTGGATCAAGTTGCATAGTATGCTAGCAACCCGAGCTCGATCTCCGGTGCCAGCGCCAATAAATTTGTTGTTGCAATTTTATGTGCTGATTCACCACATGTTTTAGAATTTTTTTAAAGCATGTGAAGTCTGTCAATTCGCACTAGGGCCGCGTGGCGGATTATGATCTATTACCTATACACTGTTTAAAAAAATCTATATGTATGTATTATTTATTATGTAAACGATTGTTCAAGAGAGTAAAAAAATGTGTGCTTGCACCTCACTCTCTTGCACTTCCTGTAATAAACAAAACGTAACTCACAAAGAGTTACGTTTTCTATCTTCACTAACTTATTTCTTCCTTTCAACTCAGTTCGTCTCCCCCAATCAAGCTTGTGTAAAGAAGTTTTACTTCAAAATAATTATCTGTAATTTTCTTTTATTTATTTAAAATAAACTGATATATATACCAAAACATTCGTTTTATTTAAAATACATTTTTTTTTAATAAAGCCAGCAATATATCTTTTTTTTTCAGAAAATATTACTAACATTCTCGTTAACCATTCCAACTAAGCTTAGGCTTGTGCTAGGAGATGGTTCACGTCAGTAGTCGAATGGTGGATTCGAACCTACGACCTTACGATTCGCAGACCGTACCTTAAACCATTAGGATATTGACGCTTCAATATATTTCTAAGTTCAATTCGCTGGTATTTCAATTAAGTAACTGTCTGACATAAAATATTCGAGTATTGTCCTTCGTCAAAGCGATTGGAAGTACCGAAGTCTTTAATTAATTTCCCGTCTCGAGGTATTTCACTGTCTGTTGTAGATAATTAAACTGTTAGTCTGCCTTATTGACATTGTTCTATGACGAATTCGTAGCTCTACAGCTACGTTCGTAGGTAAGCTAGCGTAGCTCGTAGTCTAGATTACCAGATTGCCTGGGCTCGAACCTAAATCGGGACGATTTGTGTGACTAACAAATATTAGTATTATAAGAAGTCCTTGTAAGTCTCTTCCGAACAAATGACAAGAGAGGTAGTCAAATTGATCAACAAATCTGAAGCTTTTTAAAGTCTATGATAATAATAATATTTGTTTGTTAATCTTACGTCAGACAGAATACCAGCCCCACCCCCACCACCATAGTTAAACATTACTATAAATATTACTGTAATTTTATAATTGTATTTTATTATGTTATATTAAATAAAAATTAACAAGCATGAGAGAATGCGAGTGGTGCAAGTGTAAGTTTATGTATGTAGACTGTACGCTATTTTATTATAAAATCAAATTAATTATTAACGACAGAATTTCATGTCAACTAAACTAATTTATTACTTAAAATAGCTTAACTAACTGTGAGATAATTGTAGTATAGTTGCTCCTTTGACTATCGAATGATTTGTTTCCGATGTTTAGATTATATGTATGTCAAATGCAGTTGTCAGTTACCCTTTATTTATTACAGTTTATTTCATTCGACATATATAGTATATATGTGTTAAAATACGAATAATTTGTTATTAGTGTATGTGCTATTACAACCAAAGAGTATTAAATATGTAAAGCATTGTGAGAAGTCGTGTTGTTGACTCCAACAAGAGCAATGGTCCAGTTCAAAGAGCCTCTTAGAGTTGTTCTTCGGTGGCGTCGCTTAAGTGTTGTTAGTGTTATTCGTCGGTAACGCCTCAGTATATAAGTTAAGTACTCCTGTTACTTACCTTGTCTTATATTTTGTACATGTACTATGAGTAAGGTGATATACCTATATTTATGGTGATGTTGTTAATATGTTATTAATTTACTAAAATATATCTGATGTATGTGTTATAGTGAATATGAAAGTATCGAAGTTAAATAAAACGATAATACTGATAATAAGTATATTATTAACTTCTCCTGATTCTTACAAACGCGTGTCGACAGAAGGAGATGCCCTACACACCCCCCGACGTCACACCCCCATCGTTATCCGGTGGTGTTGCCACTGGGTAACCTGGCGGAGGAGATGAAGTTTCATAAAACACAGGTTAAATCCTATTTATAAATAAATTCGTCATTTCTTACTGTTGCTTTTTCGTTACATCGAATTTTCAACAGTGCTAAGGAAGTTTCATTTCAAAATAAATAAATTCAATATACTCACGCTTCGGAAGACATTAAAGAGATTCCACGCACTTTTTATTCACGTTCATGTTTTTACGTTTTTTCTATTCAATGCGTGGAAAGGATAACCGCCGACACCTTATTTCCTGCTTGGATGAAAGGAAATTTATCGCAGTAATTCTATTTATTGCGTCGAAATATTATCATATATTTTTCTATTAGGTATTTTTGTAATACTTCCTTTGATACGGAGCAAGCAATATTTTATTACGATAACATTTTTAATATGATACAAAACAAAAGCTATGGGACATTCCCAACTGTCCATGCACCAGCCGTCTCTAGCTTTATAAGTATTTTACACTCGTGAGCAAAATAAAGGGATGGAATAAAGGGTCGGTTAAGGAAGTTTTAATATCTCGAAAGATAAACACGCTAGAGCTAACTGAAATAAATTGTGACAGACAGGTAAATATCCTAGCGTAGTTATGATAAGAGACCAGACGATATGACTCTTATACTCTGGAAGATGGGACGGCCTTTGGTATAGGATGCTACATGCGTCTTTTCTTTGGCACCGTTACATCTTCTAAAATTTTCTGTTCAGGCTGGATCGGCCGTTGCAACTGCAGAAAACCTCAAGCGGCGCAAATATAGTAACCTCGATAAAGGTTTCATATTTGAGCCGTTTAGGGTCGAAACTCTGGCTCCGTGGGGTCCTAGTGCACACCTCTTTTTTAATGTGATAGCTAAAAAGTTGGTCGACACATCTGGTGACCAGAGAGCTGGCTTATACCTTGCACAGAGGCTAAGCATTGTCATACAACGTGGCAATGCTACCAGCCTTCTGGGCATGCTGCCATCGGCGACGGTTTGGCACAGTTATATTTTTGTAAAATACCTATTAAATTGTAAATATAAAATTATACGACATGCGGGTCGTGTGGACTTTGAAAAATATCATCAGTAAGGGCCGATAAAGCTTTTTATGTCTGTATTTACGCGACACCTCTTAAAATTTTTTAAGGTGTTACATAACTGGGCGTAGGAATATTTTTTTAATAAATTATTATATTATATATTGCAAATTAAGTTGAATGTAAAGTAAATAAATAAATAAATAAATAAATAAATAAATAAATAAAATAAATAAATAAATAAATAAATAAAATAAATAAATAAATAAAATAAATAAATAAAATAAATAAATAAATAAATAAATAAATAAATAAATAAATAAATAAATAAAATAAATAAATAAATAAAATAAATAAATAAAATAAATAAATAAATAAATAAAATAAATAAATAAATAAATAAAATAAATAAATAAATAAATCTTCTAAAATTTTCTGTTCAGGCTGGATCGGCCGTTGCAACAGCAGAAAACCTCATGCAGCGCAAATATAGTAACCTCGATAGAGGTTTCATATTTGAGCCGTTTGGGGTTGAAACTTTGGCTCCATTGGGTCCTAGTGCACACTTCTTTTTTTATGTGATAGCTAAAAAGTTGGTCGACACATCTGGTGACCAGAGGGCTGGCTTTTACCTTGAACAGAGGATAAGCATTGCCATACAACGTGGCAATGTTACCAGCCTTCTGGGCATGCTGCCAAGCGGCGACGGTTTGGCACAGTTATATTTTTTGTAAATATTTTGTATAATAACCTATTAAATTGTAAATATAAAATTATACGACATGCGGGTCGTGTGGACTTTGAAAAATATCATCAGTAAGGGCCGATAAAGCTTTTTATGTTTGTATTTACGCGACACCTCTTAAAATTTTTTAAGGTGTTACACAACTGGGCGTAGGGATAATTTTTTAATAAATTATTATATTATATATTGCAAATTAAGTTGAATGTAAAGTAAATAAAAATAAAGTAAATTTTAGTACTAAGTCTTGCCATATGGCGATATTATAAAATCCAAATAAAATTGATTGAAAAATACTGTATTTTTTTTTGTTGACGGCGAGGAAATCTTCACAAAGTTACCCCGCCTTCTAGGGGAAAGGCGGCAGTTATGTGTTTCCTCGGTGCATGACGAGGGGCTCCGGGATCTCAACGTGGAACGCACCGCCTCTCTGCAGGGAGATTACTCCCTCGGTCCGCCGCCTTCCCCCCAGAAGGCGGGGTATCTTTTTGAAGATTTCCTCCTCGTTAACAAAAAAAAAGTTATTGATGAAAATATTAAAAAAAAATATATAAGTCTCAAATCTGCATTATGCCCGCGCGACAAATAGACGAATAACTCAATATCACGCCAATCGACTTCGATGGTTCATTTTTTATTGGAATGGATACACTTCAAGTGTAGTTTGATGAGAGTTTGGTTGGGTTTTAATTCGTTCTTTTTCGTAATATACCACAAATAATTTGGAAATACATAGAAGAAGGTCGGGTTTGAAATCAGTATTGGTTTTTTTTTCGTAATACACTCGTGAGCAAAAATAAAGGGTCGGTTATGAAAGTTTGAATATCTCGGAAAATAAAGACGCTAGCTAAATGAATTATATTGTGAATGATAGACAATTATATATCCTTAAAATAAAATATTTTTATTAATTTATTTATATTTCTATAAATAATATAAGTGAATGTGTGTGTGTTTGATCCGTATAGGCCCCCGAAATGGCTGGACCGATTTCAATGAAACTTTCAATCTATTCTATCGATTTCAATGGAATCTTCACATTGACCTGACGAGTAATCGTGTAAAGTTTGGTGCCGATCCCAGCACTCTTTTTGAACAGTCAAATACAACTTACTATGATGATATTCTATTGTTTTGACAAATTTGTTTTGACACATGTGTATATTTATGTCATTATGAACCATATTGAAGTAAAAATATATTAAAGACAATAATAAGTAATTTGAAGTTTTCAAGGTAAGTTACGAAAATTTGTGTTTTTCTTATGTTATTAGTAAACAAACCTCCAAATCGAAGAAGCGTGGTAAAGAATCTATATCGCGAGCTACCGAGAGAACTCAAAAACGTACCCAAAGACTTGATACCAACCGTATATTTATGTCATTATAAACCATATTGAAGTACAATCGAAGAATGATATTGTATTTACTAATATGTACATGGGTGTAGGTAATGATCTTCACCCGCGCGAGAAGAGAATGAATACGGAGAGAAATGAATAATTTAATATATTGTGAGAGTTAAATTAAATATTTAATTATGTAAGTTTATTTTGGTACGTTAGTACTTTAATAAAGACATTAAAGATTTTTTTATTATACCTACAACTTGCTATAGTAAATTTTTATTTTTTAATATTATACACCACAGACACACCACACATTCACACACACACCACACACTTTCTTTCTTGCATGCTAATTTGTAAGTTAATATTAATAATAAAATTACAGAACTATCATAAGTATGGTGGGGGCTGGTGATCTGTCTTACAGGGTACCCTAGTTCAGACACCAGTCTCTCACAAATTTAAGATCTACGTAAACTGTAAACGTATAAGTAAACTGTGCATTTAAATTTGTGAAAGATGAATATTTAAATTTATTATTATTATTTTTAATCCGCGTTGAAGCGAGCTTACGTTTTATAATTTAAGAGCACTGTTAGAGCTAAACTCCCCTCACTTCTGCATAAAATTCAGTAGCGTAGACTTCATTATGCAAACTCTGTTAGAATAAGTTCGTAAAATTAGAGTTTTAAATGTTCACCGTTCGAATTTAAATTGAAGTCAATTTGTATAACTATGTATTGAGATAATAATACGGTTTAATAGTGGTAATCCAAACAAATATATGAAATTGAAGTGTCTGTTTGTAATATTAAAATACTTTTTACTACATGCACAATGTATATAACCCTATAAACACACTACCAAAATATATATTTTTTTTTAATTTTGTCGGCGTTTGTTTCGGCTAATCTCTGGAACGGCTGGACCAATTTTGACGGAATTTTCAGATAGCTTATGTTAAAAGGAGTAATGTTGAATGTTTTTTTTATATGAAAAGTGGCAAACGAGCATACGGCTCACCTGATCTTAAGTGATCACCGTCGCCCATGAACATCCACAGCACCAGAGGAGCTGTAGGTGCGTTGCCGACCTTTGAGATAGGAATAGGCTCGTTTCTTGAAGGTCCCTAAATCGTAAACGTTCGGAAACACCGCTGGCGACAGTTGATTCCACAAGTTGATTTTTATTTTTATTTTTACACACCTCTTAGGTCCTTTAGCCTAAACCTCTTTACTAAGTAATTGGACGCAAGGGCTCCCGAGAGAAGACCTCGGCTTGGGCGGCTACCGCTTACCGCATCCAGCCACTTCCGGCTACCGTTATAAGGTCATCAGACCATCTGGAGAAAGGGTGACCTACGCTTCTCCAAACCATGCTACATACATATATAGCCGTAAGCAAAAATAAAGGGGCTTGTTAGAAAGTTTGAATATCTCGGAACATAAAGACGCTAGCTAACTGAAATAAATTGTGCATGATAGACAAATTCCACTACTAATGTTTAAATCAAAATAAAATTTAATGAAAAATACTGTATTATCCAAGTTTACGTAAGATATCCTTTTTCGTTTAATGTTCGTGTAATGTTTTTTAATGAAATATAAATAAATTAATAAAAATATTTTATTTTATTTTAAGTATATTTAATTGTCTATCTATTGAAGGCAACAAATCGTACCTACATAAATATAGGTTAACTGCGGATCCATTCTGTACTTGCGATGGGGCGAGCGAGGAAACTGCCGCCTGTCATCTAACACTGCTCAAGATTCGCAACACACCGCCATGACTGCGAACACAGAATGGATACCGCCATCACCGCGGACTCTAGTCAGCATAATTGCCTCCGATACCAGAGAACAATTCCTGGAATACTGTGAGCTAGTTATGTTCTTAGCCGCAAAGGCTAACGGCTCAATAGTAGCAAGAAGAGGAACAAAGAAATATCCTTAAAGGAGAAAAAATAAATATATATATATATATTTCACAAAGGGACCAAGGTTTTTGCACAAATTTTAGCAACACGCTCATAGGACCCTAAATGGGGTCAAATAATAATAAAAAAAAATTGTCTATCATGCTCAAGTTCAGTTAGCTAACGTCATTATCTTCCGAGATATTCAAACTTTCTTAACCGACTCTTTATTTTTTCTCACGAGTTTATTTAAAATAATAACAGTTGACATTGTCGAATTGTCAATGAAACTTTATAGAGTTTATTAAAGAATAAATTAAATAAATCCGAAGCCAAGCTAACATGGTACAACTGTTCAAATTTACAAACGCTTTCCGGAGCCTAAAGCAGTACAGGCTTTTAATATACTGGACGAACGGATTTTATGGCATTCGGTTGCCGCGTACATGCATTTTATTACGTCCTACAGAATACCGGATGCCAACATTCTTGTCTAAGCTTTATTCTTTATTGGAGATAAAACTACACCTATTTGGTTTAAAGTTACAGCATATATATGTCCAATTATTGAGCTAAGCCGTCTTTGTAAAGAGACTCTTGAAGAAGTCTTACATTTCTAACACATGTAAACTTTCCTCATGATGTTTCCTTCACCGCCGACCGCGTAGTAAATTATTAAACAATTTTATTGGTGCCAGCACCCGGAGTTGAACTCGGGTTGCTAACGTACTATGCAAATGTTTTTAAGCGTCAATAGCCTAATGGTTTAGGGTACGGCCTGCGAATCGTAAGGTCGTGGGTTCGAATCCGCCATTCGACTATTGCCGTGAACCATGTCCAAGCTTAAGCTTAGTTGGAATGGTTAACAAGATTGTTAGTAATATTTCTGAAAAAAAAAATTCCTAGCTTTCTTTAAAAAAAATGTAGACGACCCGCACACTGAGCTACCATGGCTCTTACTTCAATATCGAAATTCGAATATAGATATACAATATTTACCCGAGCCTATTTGTACTGGGCATGGTCGGGTACAGCAGGCTGCAGGTGAGGAGAGACGTCGCACTGGTTAAATATGCGTGGAGAGTGCTGCGGGTCTGGGTTCATCACCCAGAAGTGCTGCCCGCACGGCAGTTACGTGTGCATGCGCCGTCGTCCACCATTGTTCCTACTGCCTGGACTAACTTGTCCAGGAACTCTCCGCTGTCGCGCGCGGTAGGGTTTGTTAATACCATCTCACTGCACACTGATATATTTTGTTGCACAGAGTCTGTGTTTATCGAAGCTGCCTACAAATGCGTAGAAGGTGTTTGACTCTATTATATTTATATATTATTGTCAATACATTAAGCAGCTTTTATTTAATTTAATTTTAATAATATATATTTAACTAAGTTTTACAACATCGTATTGGTATTATCTGTAACGGTGTTATAATTTTGTTGATTTAAATAAAAATAAATATTTTTGGCATATAGTCAAGTATAAGTATAATAGCTTTAGGTAGTCCCGGGCATCGCTGAAAATCAGCGCTGTCGCATCCTTGTGACAGCATATGCTGAGACGGTGTCCGATATTGGCATCATATGTTTTGTATTATTTGGCCGTGTAACTTTAACTGTGTTTTGTCTATTTTTCATTCTTTTTTAATGTGTGTTATATTCAGTCTGTGATGTGTTTTTGTATTATGATGCCAATAAATAAATGTCTATGTCTATGTCTAAATAAGTATAAGCATTTAAACCAATTCTGCAAAGAATATATGACAGATAAGTAAACATCAAAAGTGCCATACGATATCCGTTCTGATACACTTGTAGCAAGTCGCTCGCCACCTCATTAATTTATTTTAGAATACTGCATTACGTATGTATTACCATTAATAATAATGTTATGTAAATTAAACAGAATGTTACGGACATCAGGACGGAGCGACATCTATTATACGTCATTACCAAAACCGGTTCTAGTACATACTTCTTTAAATAATGTTGTTGGAGTAATCTCTTTTCCGTAAGTCCATATCTAGTGGTACCACTATAATCTAGTAGTCCATAGCGTGCCACCGATCGAGCCATGATTCAGCCCTCCCAGGCGCCCTCCGATCGGAATACTTACACCGTACATCCGTGCAGCAGTAAAAGTTAGTTATTCTGTACTCCTTAGACATCATGCGGTAATGTTTTTCAAAGATAGATCCCGGAGACCCTCACCATGCTCCGAGGAAGAGCCACCGTAAAAACCTCACATAATGGGTATCCTGTAGAAGATTTCTTCACAGTGCACGATGAGTTGAAGACAGATTTAGCACAGCACCTTTTTTTGATAACTACATAATAATTCGAAGAGCAAAAAATCAAAGACGCTGATGAGATAATTTTATAAAGACGGTGCCGAGACGCGCCTGCAGCGATCGGATGCTGAACTTAAAATTACTGTAATTTAAACCGAGCCGTCTGTTGCACTGTTCATCTTAAATTAAATTTAAGAAATCTCGCGTCCCTTAACGCTGACGGGGTACGCAGGTACATCGATCGTTATCAACATCAGGCGTATTATACGAGTATTCATCTTCAGATAGTAAATCTAACTGTCAATGAGGCACTTCGTTACCACTTGTAATATTACACATTGAATGTAATATTAATATATGTATGTAATATAAATGTGCTGTTAGTATTTGAGAGACGAATCCTGAGGCGTATCTTTGGCGCTGTGTGCGAAAACAACCAATGGCGGAGCCGTTATAACCAGGAGCTTTATGACCTCTACCAGGAACTGCACGTGGCTGGGCATATCAAATTAAACAGGCTTAGATGGGCTGGTCATGTGCAGAGAATGGATGAAGCTAGGATACCCAAGGCAGTGATGACGAGGAACCCCGAGGGTCGAAGAGGTCGGGGAAGACCAAAGCTGCGCTGGATAGACGGTGTAAATCGAGACGCCAAAGAAATTGGCATAGGAACCTGGAGGAGTGCGGCCATGGATAGACCGAGGTGGAGGATGTTGCTAGACCAAGCCAAGGCTCACAAAGGGCTGTAGAGCTTATAGAAGAAGAATATAAATGTGACCACGGACCGAGAAGTGCTGCATAGGAGGACCACCCGCAATCACCAGACGACCTTGTCAGAATTCGTAGTTATTTATAACTATTATATTGTTAATATGACAAACATTCTGGTTAAGCATTCCAACTAAGCTTCCGCTTATGCTAGGAGATGGTTCACGTCAATAGTCGAATGGTGGATTCGAACCTACGACCTTACGATTTACTGAACATATCCTAAACCATTAAGCTATTGACGCTACGAGTCAATGTATATGTTATATAATTTTTAGTTCTATTTTTTGGTAGGAAAAGACCTTATGGCTATACCAACATGCTTATGTAATAAAGGTTGTCAAATATCTCCCTTCCGCCTTTTGTCTTTTGAATTTCGCGGCTATGTACAAAGCGCTACAGAGCTCGTATCTAGCAATACTATACATAATTTGAAGGTCTTGACATAACCTACAAAACGACGCTATGCATAATTAGTTTGGATATTGCGTTCAACAGTTATAGACGTGTAAACATGGACTTCACTAACGCCGAAATTCGCGCTATTTTAAAGTTTTCCTTCGTTAAAGGCAAATCCGCTAGAGAAACGTTCCGTGAGATTAATGGTGTTTTGAGGGATGGTACTCTATCACTTCGAACCACGGAGGAATGGTTTCGACGATTCAGAGCCGGTGAAAACGACACCATGGATAAGCCAGCCGGCGGAAGACCTGTGACGACAAATACCGATCAAATCATGGACTACATCGAGTTAGACCGGCATGTGGCATCTCGTGACATCGCCCAGGAGATGGGAGTTAGTCACCAAACCATTTTAAACCATCTGCAGAAGGCTGGATACAAAAAAAAGCTTGATGTTTGGGTGCCGCATGATTTGACGCAAAAACCTTCTGGACCGAATCAACGCCTCCGATATGCTGCTGAAACGGAACGAACTCGACCCATTCTTGAAGCGGATGGTGACTGGCGACGAAAAATGGATCACATACGACAATATCAAGCGAAAACGGTCGTGGTCGAAGGCCGGTGAATCGTCCCAAACAGTGGCCAAGCCGCGAATTTCGGCGTTAGTGAACTTCATGTTTACATGTCTATAACTGTTGAACGCAATATCAAACTAATTATGCATAGCGTCGTTTTGTAGGTTATGTCAAGACCTTTCAAATTATGTATAGTATTGCTAGATACGAGCTCTGTAGCGCTTTGTACATAGCCGCGAAATTCAAAAGACAAAAAGGCAGAAGGGAGATATTTGACAACCTTTATTTATATTTTGTTGATATGGTACAGCCCGTATATTTGAATAATAAATGTACCATAAACATGTACACGATTTTATTGCTCGGAGTCTTAAAAGATGTGAAAATCCGATTCATGTTGATATTTTTAATTTAAACATTATGAAAATTTCAAATTTTAATACTAAAATTCTAAATTTATATCTCTTTTTTTATGTCTGTAAACTAGCGCTTGACCATGATCCCACCTTTAAGTGGTGATATAGTCGAAAGATGGTACGCGCTAGTTTAGTAAGTGCCTATTCACTCTACTCTTGAAGGCTCCCACGTCGTACTTGGACGGAAAGGCTGACGCCGGCAACTTATTCCACTCCTATGCTGTACGCACGATGAACGATGACTCAAATCGCTTCGGACGCGCGGAACATCGACTATAAAAGGGTGGAGACCTGCCGAGTGTCTAAACGTCCGAAGGTAGAATGGGGATGGGGGAACTAACTCATTTCTATCACATCGTTTAAAGTCAATAATGTGCTAATTTTAAAAAGAACAACAGCTATTCTATAGATGTTGCTGTTAACTTTACTTAAATATAACTATAGTTCCAACTACCGACAAAGTTCAGACGCAGCGCATGCATTATGCATTCCACTTGAAATGTTATTTCTAGTACGTTATTATCGGCACCTCGGACGAAGAAAACTTCGGAAACTCTCGTCAAATATATTTCGCATTCCGAATAACGCTCTATATTTATGTCTTCGTTCCTATGCCGTGCCATGTTTTATTAATTTGTGATTCTATTTAAATCAAGTAAATATATTAATATGTAAGTTTACATTTCTGTATGTTAAACCTTATTTATACACAACTGATTCGTGTCCGTCTTAGTTTTCACAGGTTTTTTGGCTGAAAATCAGTCGTGTGCTACATGTGTGAGCACAGCACATGCTGAGCCAACCCCTTCTCGACACAAGGTCAATTTTGTTCTTTTTTAATTTTTCACATTTTTAATTACTTTTGCTTATGTTGTTTTGTTTTACCTGATGTTTCTGTATTCTTGTGTGGAATATATGTTTATTCAATTCAATTCTATTCTATTCCATTATATTCCAATCTATTCCAGTCTATTACATTCTATTCCATTCCATTCCATTGTATTCTACTCTAATTATATGTAGATCTCTATCTTCTTTATAAATACTTCTTGCTATTATTTAATACGACTAATCACAACGAGCGATGGAAAGAGCTATGCTCGGCATTTCTCTAAGGGATAGAATCCGAAGAAATTCGACGGAGGACGAAGGTAGTCGATATAGCTCTTAAAGTCAGCAAGTTGAAGTGGCAGTGGGCTGGCCACATCTGCCGAGTCAGCGACGGTAGATGGGGGAGGAAAGTCTTGGAATGGAGGCCGCGCATAGGTCGGAGAAGCGTGGGGCGCCCTCCTCCAGATGGACCGACGACCTTTTAGGATAGCCGGAAGTGGCTGGATGCGGAAAGCTGAGGATCGCATGTGGTGGAAGGCATTGGGGAAGGCCTATTTCCAGCAGTGGATAGATACAGGCTGATGATGATGATGATTATTTAATAATTCTTGACTTATTATTCTACTATTTATCGTTCTTATCGTTATTATTTTTTTATCGTTATTATTTATATATTGATCGTTCATAGCGATAAGGACGTCCTTGCCCAATTTTAAGTTAAGTGTAATTACTGCTACAATTGTTCGTACTACATGAAAAATTGCGCAAAATATTGAAATTAATTTGTCTGTCTATCTATCCATCTAACTATTGATTGAGAGTGATCATTGGGTGATTAAGAGCAAAGAGGCTAAGGGCTAGGTGTCGCTAAAAATAACATTTTAAAAATACTATACAATTTATACACAGATACGTCTATAGAAATAATTTTTTTTTAAAAAAAAGCTAGTAATATTTCTTTTTTATTTCTGAAATATTACTAACATTCATGTTGACCATTCCAACTAAGCTTAAGCTTGTGCTAGGAGATGGTTCACGTCAATAGTCGAATGGTGGATTTGAACCCACAACCTATTGCTATGGCTATTGACGCTTCAGATATGTATAATTAGTTACAGCCTTTATATATATATATATATATATTTATAATATATATATGTCCCACTGTTAGGCGCAGGCCTTCAATGGGACTTATTTAATGTTAAAGTAAAGAGTATAAGACTTCAAATGCCTTAGAAAAAAATTCTAAGGCATGTCAAGTCTAAATGTTAATCCGTAATCTCTGCCGACCTCCTTGGATCAAAGGTGTAAGTGTCTCTTTATTTATTTGATTACTGTTAATGTCTTATGACGAGACAGATGTACAAACACCGTAAATAATACCCACATTAAATACGTGACTGGAAAGAAAAAGGTAGGTAAGAAATCAAATTTATCAATTGCAATTTTACCAACAAGTAGAAATAATCGAGCAACGGTACATCTAGGAGCGCACGAAAGATATCGATGTTACATAAAATATCGATATATGGACGCGATATATCGCTTCAATCCGATATTATCTAAAATCGATATTTATATTGATATATTTCATCCGATATACGAAATATCGTAAGAAATTAAATAAAAGAGCATTCCATTCTTTCTTTTATTTGTGGTTGACAACTTGAATAAAATAAAACCCTTACTCGAGCTGCCATCACGAAGAGTATAGTGTGGTATGTTACTACACTCCTACTCTTCACGATGGCAACATAAATTTTATAATCTATGCATGTAGTCTGTACTGCTAGCAGAATCAAATCAAATCAAATAGTCTGGCCTGGTATCCGAAGCGAGAACCTATCATTTACGCGCCGAGTACTCTATTAGTTCAAAACTTTTCTAATATTTAATATTAAGCGCTAATTATTTATAAGCAAATTTCGATATATTTGTACAATTTACCGTGTAGTATCGATACAACCTCACGTTATATTATATCGAAAAATATATCGATATATTTTTGACATGAACATCCCTTGGTACATCCCTGGGCGACTTTATAAAAGAGAAGGTAACGGTCAACAAAAGACGTTAATGTGACTTCGACTCCCTTGTGTTTCGCGTGGTATCTCGTGCTGCATATTGATGTAGTTTTGTTGGCCTTTTCACTTCGCTACATGCCTCGGGCGTATCACATTTATACTGTAAAATATTTGTTTTTGAAATTCCTTTATGCATACGGCAACTCTTCATTCTCCACGCAGTACTTTGAAAACATTAGCTCCTTAAGTTCGAGCCTGCAATATATAATACGCAGCGCAGACATGACAGGGTTTGTACCATTGTGGCCCACAGAACTGATTTCGCTAGACATCAATTTTACGTCCTTAGTGCCTTTTTGTACAATAAAGTAAATAAATTATGACATATATATATCCGTTATCACTTAAAGAATATAAGACACATATTTCTAAATGGCTCCAAACCTTCTCGTATGAATTTACAGAAGATCTTTTAAAACCACAATAAAGATGTCAGAGTAGCCCTCCTACTTCATACTCATCCCTACACACACAAGCACTCTTCAACACACGCAACCTTTTACACACAAACACACTCACGCACACACATCGATTAAGCTAAATTACAAATGTTTTAATTTTAGTAAATTTGTATTTGTATTTAACTGTTTGGAGATGGGCGTTAATAGCTGCGACAGTTTTTCTACTGCGGCTATTATCGAACTAGTTTGTACATGAATTTTTGGTTTGAAATAAAATTATTTATTTATTATTTATTTGTTTTTGACGGTAATATTTAAGAGCTATTCAAAATCCTAGGTCTCATCATCATCATCATTTCAGCCGTAAAACATCCACTGCTGGACATAGGCCTCCCCCAACGATTTCGTCAGACCACTTTGCAGGTGGACGTCCCACACTGCGCTTGCTGGTCCGTGGTCTCCAATCGAGAACTTTTCGGCCCCATCGGCCATCTGTTCTACGCGCTATGTGCCCTGCCCATTGCCACTTCAACTTGCATATCCGGCGAGCTATGTCGGTTACCTTCGTTCGTCTACGGATCTCCTCATTCCTGATCATTCCTGATTCATTTGATCTCGTAGAGATACTCCGAGCATAGCCCTCGTTGTGCGACTTTGAGCTTGCTTATGAGGCCCATAGTGACAGGTCTAACAGATACGAGTATGTTGATAGACTCAGTGTGATGAATGTAGCACACTTTACACTATGGCAGTTCCATCGCTCCACGAACGAAGGTAACCATTATAGTCAATGGGCAATGGGCAGGCCACACGTAGAATAGATGAAGAGATGAACCTGGATCCTGGATGAACGTGGACAAGGCTTGAAGACTTGATAACTTCATAAACGCCACAGAACGCAGTTCTATAACGACATGTTTGGAACATGTCATTATGTACGAAATTACCAAATACGACTGTCAGTGGTATGCCATCAGAAAACTATAGTGGCACAACTGAAATTGCACGTTACTTAAATTATATTTACGAGTAATAAAAATCTACTTCAAATCGAATCAAACGTTTAACGCTATTACGCCGGACACTTTCCTTGTGTTTTCGAATTATCGTAGTAATATTAAAAAGTTAAAGTTACAGCCTTATATGTCCCACTGCTGGGCACAGGCCTCTGTAAAGACAGTATAAGGGCATAGTCCACCACGCACACATAGTGCGGATTGGCGAACTTCACATGTCTTAGAAAAGTTTTCAAGGACATGTAGGTTTCCTTACGATGTTTTTCTTCACCGCCGAGCGCGTGGTAATTCAGCACATAAATTTGCAACAACAAATGTATTGGTTTCGGCACCGGGGATCGAACTCTGGTTAGCGTACTACGCAACTTGAGGAGACCGTCCGGACACTGTTACTGCAACCATGGCTCTAGTAATATTACGAAATAGAATTAACAGAACCTAACCGAACTCTCATCATACTACTTTTGAATCCTTTCCAATAACAAAATGAAGCATCGAAATCGCTTTACGTGATTTGGTGTTACTAGTCCATTATTAGACCAATTGTCGCGCACATTCTTAATGCTATTCAGATTTACTTGGTTTTCTCATTGACACTGTCTGAAATGGAATGGACGAATTGAGAACTCCCTCTTTTTGAAATCTGTTGAAAACTATGATGACACTGAACATTCATTTTGATATAATTGTAACTATCCGTGAAATTTCAACCGACCGAGTCGTGGTTCGGAACCTCTCGGCCCGTTCGCCCCGTCGGATCGGGATTCTTACGCGTAACATAGGAACCGTCCAAGCCGAGGTTACACCTCACCGGGGGGACCCTTATTAAAAAAAACAATTGTAACGACTTATATCTGTTGTCCTCTGTAAAGAGAAAATCAGAGGAACGTCCGCCACGCGGCCCTATTCCGGGCTGGCGGACTTTAAATGTCTTAGAAAAGGTTTCCATACGATGTTTTTCTTCACCGCCGAGCGCGTGGTAATTCAGCACATAAATTTGCAACAACAAATGTATTGGTTTCGGCACCGGGGATCGAACTCTGGTTAGCGTACTACGCAACTTGAGGAGACCGTCCGGACACTGTTACTGCAACCATGGCTCTAGTAATATTACGAAATAGAATTAACAGAACCTAACCGAACTCTCATCATACTACTTTTGAATCCTTTCCAATAACAAAATGAAGCATCGAAATCGCTTTACGTGATTTGGTGTTACTAGTCCATTATTAGACCAATTGTCGCGCACATTCTTAATGCTATTCAGATTTACTTGGTTTTCTCATTGACACTGTCTGAAATGGAATGGACGAATTGAGAACTCCCTCTTTTTGAAATCTGTTGAAAACTATGATGACACTGAACATTCATTTTGATATAATTGTAACTATCCGTGAAATTTCAACCGACCGAGTCGTGGTTCGGAACCTCTCGGCCCGTTCGCCCCGTCGGATCGGGATTCTTACGCGTAACATAGGAACCGTCCAAGCCGAGGTTACACCTCACCGGGGGGACCCTTATTAAAAAAAACAATTGTAACGACTTATAAATGTCCCACTGTTGCAAGCTTTCTCTGTAAAGAGAAAATCAGAGGAACGTCCGCCACGAGGCCCTATTCCGGGCTGGCAGACTTTAAATGTCTTAGAAAAGGTTTCCATACGATGTTTTCTTTCACCGCCTAGCACGTGATAAATAACCTTTAGTACGTAAATTGAGTTGAGGTATAAAAAGAAATAGAATGAGCGCTGTATAAAATGGTGATAGAGCTTAAACGAATTGCGAATCAAGCTAATAAATTGTACGGCAGTCGGTAACAACGGGCCAATAAAATTACATTACGACCTACGCGTAGAACCCGACGCGTAAACTGTAGGTGGTTTATTTTCAACCGACTTAAAAAATAGAAGAGGTTCTGAATTGGTCCGTGTTTGTTACCTCATAACATTCGATTCGGTTTTTTATAGCTGATGCTTCCCATGAGGTCCAGTTCTGAGAACGTGTGCGAGCCGTGATGCTCAGTGTCCGGGCGGTCGGCTCAAGTTGCATAGTACGCTAGCAACCCGTGTTCGATCCCCCAGTGCCGGCTCCAAGAAGTTTGATGTTGCAATTTTATGTGCTGATTTACCACGCGCTCGGCGATGAAGGAAAACCTCGAGAGGAAACCTACATATCTTAGAAATATTTTCTAAGACGTGAAATCGCCAATCCGCACTACGGCCGCGTGGTGGACTATGCCCTTATAGTCTCTTTATAGAGAAGGCCTGTGCCCAACAGCGGGACATAATATATATTATATATAAAAAGGCTGTAACTTTACTTATGTGCGAGACAAATGGACGATAAGTTATATATAAGATATCTCGCGAAGTAACTTCAATTTATATTGGAAAGGATGTACTTTAAAGGTAGTTTGATGAGAACTTGGTTAAGTTCTGAATAATTATATTTCGTAATATTCTATATTCTATTTGAAGTCGGCTTTTGTTTTTATTCGTAAATATATGTGTTCTCTAAGCTTTTCAGATCTTAAATTTAAAAAAAATGTATGAAACTAGATACAATTTCAACGTGTTTTCATCCGTTAGAATCCGTAACCAGACCCCGCAGTTGGATGGGCAACTAACCATGAAGTTAACTGTGATACTTAAACATCTAGCTATCTGATATTAATTTTGAAAGTTCTACTCGACTTGCAATTTGCAAAAATTATTTCTGAAAGCGTTGCACTTTACCGACTGCAGGGTGCGCGCTACGTGGATAACTTATACGCTCCGTTACTGCACATTTATTAAACTGCACGTATCATATTTATTATGAATTTGTTTGAAAATATGCTTTGAAAATTAAAAAGGTTAACATGCTTTTTTTTAGGGGTGTAACCTCGGCTTGGACGCTTACTATGATACGCGTAAGCATTCCGATCCGAGGGCGCCCGAGAGGGCCAAACCACGACTCGGTCGGTAGCCATTTCACGGATAATCTAAGGGACATTCAAAAAGCTAAACTAACTTTGAGTGCCACTTCGGGAAGCGTTGGCGCTGGGAGAAGAAGTGGCCGAAGAAACTCCAGCAACGCTCCTAGCATCTAAGGGGTGGGCCTGCCCATAAAATAGCGGTAACGCGCGAGGATTATTCGCAACCTCCGACGGTCGCGAATTGACACTTTGTGGATTTGTAAAGATCTAGCTTGTGCAATTGTAATCGCGTCGTCCGGATCGTCAAGAACGTGTCTCGGCCTTCGGGCGACGAGACGGGATTTAGTATAGGAAGTGGCGCACTTACAAGAAGTTTGTTAGAATTTTTGGTGGCAGTCTCGAAAAACCGTAGAGATGCCTGCTTAAAGAATTAAGCTATTGTCGGTAACCCTGTATTGAACCACGGCGCACCCGTGGCTCGTTGCAAAAAAACGATTCTGAATTACTTGTAACCTATGGATTTGTTTATGGGCAGCAGGCGCGAAGACTGGGCTCGCGTACGTCATAACGGGACGTATAACTGCTTTGTAAAGTGTCACCTTATTACGAAGGGACATTTTACTTTTCTTATTATCATCTTGATATAGGCGACCCATAACGTAGGCCGCCCGGTATCTAACATGCGTATATCAAAGGGTACTACGAATGGAGCCAATGTAAAGATGAACTTTAAGTGTAGTTTGATGAGAGTTTGGTTAGGTTTTAATTAATTCTAACTCGTAATATAACCACGATAATTTAGATTATATAGAGGGCGTCGTAATATCGATTGTTCGATCGAGTCCATTTATGTGTTTTTACTCTTAAAATTTTAGATAAAAGCTTTAAATTTTTTACAAAAAACAGGTAATAAAAAATATCATTTCGTTTGTTTCAGAGAGAGCTCATAATGATTCCGGGAGTAACTGGTGACAGTGTAACGACGGGAGCGTTTTACGTTAATGAAGAAATTCCAGGAATATTCCAGACGGCTTCGATCTTCTAATTCTACCTTAATATCTTTTTAATGACAATGTTTAAGAGGTTAAATATTCGTACGCTTAGATTGTGTTGAAATCAGATATTTCGTATTATAGAGTGATTTCTTATATCATGATTTATTGGCGCCTGATCTCGTAGCGTACAGATCTCGAATAACCAATTACCTTTTTACGTTCAAAATTGTGCCACACAGGTCCTATTATTGCAGTAGAAAATAGGGTATTTTTTTTAAAGATAGCTAGCAATAATTCTTTTTTTTTCAGTAATATTACTAACAATCTTGTTAACCATTCCAACTAAGCTTAAGCTTGTGCTAGGACATGGTCATCAGCCCTGTAGTTCTGGGCTCTCAAGAATAAGACTACGGTATCCCCTGCCTGTCGTAGAAGGCGACTAAAAGGGGCCTCGAGTTGACTGGGTGACAAGGGTGGGGGCCTTTGTCGTCCGCTAAGGGGGTCCCGGGAAGAAGGCGACATCGGCTGGCCCGTGTAGCCTTGCAGTGCGAGGGCACAGGGGGGAGGAAGTAACCTCCCCCCCCCGGGACGTGCTCTCCTTGAGCACAGTGCAGAGGGGCTCCGGTGCGTTCCACTGGAGATCCCGGAGTCCCTCGTCATGCACTGAGGAAAGGGCCACCGGTGAGGTTTTAGTGGGTAAAAACACCACATAACCGCTGCCTTTCCCCTAGAAGGCGGGGTATCTTTTTGAAGATTTCCTCCCCGTTAACAAAAAAAAATCAAAAGAACATGGTTCACGGCATTAGTCGAATAGTGGATTCGAACCTATATATTCGACCTTACGATTCGCAGGCCGTACCCTAAACCATTAGACTATTGACGCTTGACGATTTATTAGTCCACGTCGTCATTTAAAATAATCACACATATTCACTTTGGAAAAAGTATATGTACGAGGAAAAACAAAAACTTAAAATGGAATCAAACGTAAACGCTACGCGCGGACGTCTTCGTATTTCCAAATAATTGTAGAAATATTACGAAATATAATTAATGAAAACCTAACGAAAATTTTATCAAACTACTCTTAAAGTATATCGTTTATATATTCCATGTTTATGTTTAATATTATATTTATATTGAAGTATCTATTTATGTATATTTATTTATCTATATAATAGTTTTATAGCGCTATTTTTAGCGGCACTACCCTTAGCCTGCTTTTAATCACTAAAGGTTAGCTGGAAGAAAATGCTAAATAGCATTAAGGTCGCCTTTGTACATATTCTTTAGAGCAATAAAGGATTTATCTATCAATATAAGGTACATATATCCTATCCAATAAAAAAATTAATCATCGAAATCGACTGGCGTGAAAATGAGTTATGCGTCTATTTGTCGAGCACGTACTTAAAGCAGATTTAAGACTTATATGGTTTCCTCATAGACGCCATTGTAAGAATGGTATCACATGGAAAGCACCAGCTTCCAATTAAAAAACAAACGATCAGAGGTAAATAACATAAAAACAACATACAGACGAATTGAGGACCTCCTCCTCTTTTGAAGTCAGTTGAAAAGGTGGCATTTAACACAAAATAGTGATCAAATTTTTGCATTGGTTGACACGTAGGACTTATCGATATACCAAAGCAAAGTTTATCGTCCAAGATATCTGTACAAATAGCTATCAAACAAATTATCACGTATCTCGCTCCAATAAATAGAATGAAAGCAATAAATACGTTACATACACAAGGTAGAAGATATAGCCAGGTACCATTTCCACGCATTGGGCATAAAAAAGGTTGTCTCATATAAAAGGATCCGAATCCTTTGCGCGGAACATTATAACGGGAATTCTTTTTCCAAAACGCGTAGACATAAATATCTAATATTCGCCTTAGTTTGCGTTCTACATAACATATTCTCAATCATCTTAATTACGTTTAATATATAGATCAGATTTATTTATATACACTTTTGGGTAATGTGGCATTAGTCATCATCATCATCATCATCAGCCTGTGTCTATCCACTGCTGGAAATAGGCCTTCCCCAATGCCTTCCACCACATACGATCCTCCGCTTTCCGCATCCAGCCACTTCCGGCTATCCTTGCAAGGTCGTCGGTCCATCTGGAGGGAGGGCGCCCTACGCTTCTCCGACCCATGCGCGGCCTCCATTCCAAGACTTTCCTCCCCCATCTGCCGTCACTGACTCGACAGATGTGGCCAGCCCACTGCCACTTCAACTTGCTGACTTTAAGAGCTATGTCGACCACCTTTGTTCTCCGTCGAATTTCTTAGTTTCGGATTCTATCCCTTAGAGAAATGCCGAGCATACCTCTTTCCATCGCTCGTTGTGCGACTTTTAGTTTGTGGACCAGCCCAGCGGTCAGAGTCCAAGTCTCTGCACCGTAGGTCATGGTTGGGAGGACGCACTGGTTGAAGACTTTCGTCTTCAGGCATTGAGGTATTTGCGAAGTGAGGATGGTGCGGAATGCCAATCCCATTATTATTTTTGCACGTGACCTTGACCTTCTAATGTGCCGCCGGTAAATAAAAATATCACAGAAATGATGAGGAATACGGAAATTATATTTTAAACATTCTTGTTACATTAAAATATATTCAAACGGAAAAGTCTGGACAGAAAGAGATGAAAAAGTAAGTGAAAAATGTTTTTTTTTTGTAACAAAAGGCATAACTACTGGCTTATATTTTAAATTCAGAGTTTTATTGCCCCGTGTCCTTTTTAATCTAAGTATAGTATATAGTATTCCTATGCTATTTCTAGTTCCCCTAACGTGGATAGGTTAGGGCAGGTTTTCTCCCATGCCTTTCCTCTCATCCTTTCATCATTCTTGTTAGTTAGTATTTATATTTATTCAATCTTACATTATACAATTTATTTCTACTTCTACTTATTATTATTATACAATTTATTTCTACTGTTAATGTACATTTCTTTTACTTTCTCTTTTCTTATAATTATTTCTTATTATTTATATCATTTTCTTATTTCTAATCTTATTTTTATTAATTTTATCATCTAAAATACTTCTTGGTGGCTGGCGAATGCAAGTCGCCACACTCTTATTGTAACAATTTAATCTAAGGTTCAAAAAAGATTAGCCCTATAGTTCTGGGATCGTAGATTAGGGCTACAGTATCCCTGTCGCAGAAGGCGATTAAAAGGGGCCTCGGTTTCACTGGGTGACAAGGCTGGAAGCCTTTGTCGTCCCCTAAAGTGGACACAAGCGACATCAGCTGGTCCATGTCGCCTTGCACTGCGAGGGCATTAACCTCCCTCCCCTTGGACGTGCTCTCCGAGAGCACAGTGCTAAGGGGCGCTGGAGCCCCTCACCATGAACCGAGGAAGGACCACCAAAAATAAAAAAAAGGTTCAGAAAGGATAAGTGCTTCAATGGCATTCTCTACTTGTAAACCGTAGGGGAAATAGAAAAACATTGGCAGGTGTAATCATCAAGGTAAAGGTAAAAGATATAACTAAATGTTAAGATATATATACATAAGTATACATGCACATCATATTTACATGTGAGTATACATTATATATATATAAACAAAATCGTATTTATAACATTAACACATGTATATTTATGACTAAAAAAAACCGATTTCCTTCCTTACAACCTTTCCGTAAATAATAAATCATCGAAATCGGCTGGAGTGGATTAAGTTACTACCATTCGTCGAGCTTAATTAATTTTTTTCCTGCTTAGCTTAATTTAATTTTTAACTTAATTTAAGATATATTGTTTTCTCATGGGTGCCAATCTCAGAATTAGACAAATAGAACCACACTGAAAGCACCGGCTTTCAAATAAAAAGAGAATCACCCAAATTGGTTCACCCTGTCGTCATTTATGACGTAAAACACAAACATAGAAATACATACAAATTGAGAGCCTCCTTCTTTTTTATGTAGGTTAAAAATCAGTTAGGGTCACGACACTTACTAAGCCACTGTTCCACGGTTTGCAACCAAGCCTTGAGATAATTTTTTTTTTCTAATTTTGTATTTTAATAAATAGTTTTAATAGTAAAGTGTTTCCTGTGTCATTCAAAGCTTGTTATATCAGTTACCTACAAATTGGAAAGCGAATGATTTAAAACGCCCAAAGTATGCCAACAACCTAAAATATTATTGGCATTTCTCAAGGATATCGAATTACGTGCTCGACACATGTTCTTGAGTACTAATCATTGGCTTGTCCATCAACACATGAGAGTAAAGGCGGGTCCAGTTACAGTATAGGATTCGTGGCAACATAATTACGATGTATAACGGGTTCTTCGCCTTTAATAATTCATACTTGAATCAAATATCTGGTACCTGAAGTATAACTAACGCAGTACTGTAACACCTGAAGCAATATAGGGTGGATTTTGCAGCATAGGGAGTTATTAAGATAGATAGTTGTTGAGTTTTCAACAAGACACCCCGGCTTCTGGGGAAAGCAAGGTTATTTAAAGTTCTTACCCACTAAAACCCCCCGGCCCTTCCTCGGTGCATGGTGAGCGGCTCCGGAATCTCCAGAGTAACGCACCGGAGTCCCTCTGCATTGTGCTCTTTGGGAGCACGTCTCGCGGGGGAGGAAGGCCGCCGATGTCGCCTTCTTCTCGGGCCTTCTTCCAGTTTGTAAGAAGAAAAATCCGTACCAACGATGGTTCACGTCAATAGTCGAATGATGGATTCGAACCTACGAACTTACACCTGTAGAGACAGTTGTTTGCGCAAGTTGATAGTGCGTGACAGAAAGGTACTCGAAAAGCGTGCAGTTGTGAAACGTCAACCATCGCCATGGTGTTGATATGCGTAAAAAATTAGCAGCTGGGTTGATTACGGCCTTCCTGTGCTAAATGCTACCCTAAATAGTTTCACAAGTGCGTGTCCGATCTCTAGGACAAGAGAAGGACATAAGAGTCACTTAAGGGGGAGAGATTGAATAGCAAACAGGAAAGGCCTTGTCACACCTTGTGAGTGAAGTGGCTCCAGGATAGACGCACCGTCCCGCGTTTCGGCAGATATAACCGCGAGGTTTGTGAAGCCATGGAAGGTGGTGTGTTCCCGTTTTTTTTTAAAGACGACACAGTTGGCCAGAGAGGCTAGCCTTTACAGCTTCACCGGATTGAGAGGTAGCATAGCTCTTAGGTCGCTTAGCCTGAACCTCTATTAGCTGGTAACTCGACAAAAGGGTCCCCCCGGTGAGGGTTAAACTCGGCTTGGACGGTTACTATGTTAGCATTCCGATCCGAAAACGCCCGAGAAGCCCGAACCACGACTCGATCGGTAGATATTTTATTTAAATGATTTTCTTGTTAAAAAATAAGTTTATGGAAATTTAAGAAAAACAGCACGTAATATTTACGAAGAATCGCGAAGAAAGCGCGATAGTGCCGCGAATATACAATGCATATAAACTTGCAGAAGACTACCTGCAGAAAAACAACAATAAGAAAAAAATTAAAACGCAGCTACTGAGTACCTACGCTGCCGAATATTGTAAATAAATTACTGTATAGATTTATGGGTGCAGTTTTCGCCAATAAACTGCCCTGGCAGTTTGGCGAAATAATTTAACTAAATGTTTTTCAATATATTATAAAACTATTGGGACAAACTAAGCTAAACTAATTTATATGCCACTTCGGGAAGCGTTGGCGTCTTCTCCACATTCAATTACCGTAATGTTCAATTAAATTCAAAAGGAACATTCTCGACTGTCCAAAATAATAAGATATCAAGAACAAATTTGGATATTTCAATAATATAAAATACGAGAAAACTTCCGCGGAATATTCAAGCATTCACGTCAATATCTCGTGACAGGGTCTTTGAGGAGGGTCCGCCTTACGTCCGGTACACTGGCTGCGGTTCTATTTTTGAATGTCACGTAAAAGTACGCGGACTGTGAGATTGTGAACAAGATATTTACATGTAAAGTATATTTTAACCGATTTCCAAAAAGGAGGAGATTTATCAGAGGCGATTGTTTTGTTTTAAAATGTTTGTTGCACTCATTGCTCTCATATTTATCTTATAAACCTTTTGGACAATTAAAAAAAAACAATTGTTCGAATACCCAATTGTCTCAATTTCCAATTGAAGACAAAATCTATTTGTATTCAGTAACTGATGTTACCTAAGTAAATGACTTCAACGAGATGAATTTAATAAAGCTTTTATATTTTAAATTCGTAAAATATAAAACACGAAGGCCGGTGCGTATTTAAAATTTCAATTTGCAGTAAATTTTGCAAGTGGAATTTCGGATCGTCCTCTTTCGCCTTTTGCGTTTAATAAACACAAAGTTTCCTCGTGGACTTTTGGACGTTTCAGAAATTGGGAAATAAGGAGATTACCTCATTTCGATTTTGTTCAAATATTTTCTTCGTAGTCACAATTTTATGGACATTTTAATATATTTTTTCCACTAGAGATACGCGATTAATTTCTTCCAGATTCCAGAATCTTCTGTTAGGCTGAGTTGAGGCGCAAATATAGTAACCTCGGTACAGGTTTCATATTTGAGCCGTTTGGGGTAGAAACTTTGGGTCCATGGGGTCCTAGTGCACACCACCGTTTTAATTTGTTAGCTAAGAAGTTGGTCGACACATCTGGTGACCAGACGGCTGGTTTATACCTTGCACAGAGGCTAAGCATTGCCATACAACGGTTTGGCACAGTTATATTTTCTGTAAATATTTTGTAATATCTTGTAAATATTTATTTTTTAGTTAGTGTATGTTATGATTATAATAAATAAATCCCAAACACAAAAAAATTGCAAAGTCAAATATGTCATCTTCTGGTTTTACTTTATATTTTATTTAAAATATATATATATATATATTTTAAATAAAGCAATATTTTAAATATAAGATTTCCTGAAAGCTTCCAGCCATTGAAATCGGTCCAGCCGTTGGGTTTGTTCGATGTAGACTTCGAAACGGCTGGACCGATTTCAATGATGCTTTCAGGAAATCTTTAGATTGACCTGACACGTAATCTTGTACGTTTGACGACGATCGGACGATCGACGAACGGATCGACGATTAATTATTTAATGATGTAAGTTTATTGTTTAAATAAAAAACCTAAATATGAACTACTGCTGGTTTTCATTTTTAAGAGAGTATAAGGTCATAGTCTGCTAAGCGGCCCTAGTGCGGATTGGCAGACTTCACACACCATAGAAAAATTTGTAAGACACGTAGTACGTGGTAAATCAGCACATATAATTGGAACAGAAAATTTATTGGTGCCGGCACCGGAGCTCGAACCCGGGTTGCTAGCGTACTATACAACTTTTTTTTGTTAACGGGGAGGAAATCTTCAAAAGATACCCCGCCTATGTGGGTTTTTACCCACTAAAACCTCCCCGGTGGCCCTTTCCTCGGTGCATGACGAGGGGCTCCGGGATCTCTGCACTGTGCTCAAGGAGAGAGAACGCACCGGAGCCCTCATATTGCAAGGCTACACGGGCCAGCCGATGTCGCCTTCTTCCTGGGTCCACCTTAGCGGACGACAAAGGCCCCCACCCTTGTCGCCCAGTGAACCCGAGGCCCCTTTTAGTAGCCTTATACGACAGGCAGGGGATACCGTAGTCTTATTCTTGAGAGCCCAGAACTACAGGGCTGAGCGTACTATACAACTTGAGCCAACCGCCCGGACACTAATCTACCACGGGACGTACTCGAACTGATATTATTATGTACTAAATTTTATAAAAGACACCCACATAATATAACAATGCAATAATGTATTAAAGTACGTGCTTGCTCGTTTAAGTTCCATGTTTAATAATGAGCTATGTCGTGTACTCGTGTGTCAAGAGTTAATTAAGAAGATTCACCATTTCCTCGTTTCAACTTCGTCTCATGTCTGTAGAAATTTAATTATTTTATAAGATTTTTAATTTTTTCTATATTAATTACGTTTTCTCATGTCGGTACAAGCTGTCACGACCTAAATACGATAGTGAGGTAGTCGGAGGTGTGATTAGCGTGCACAAGTAAAACAACAATAAAACGGTATAATTTGTTTTATAGAAAAAGTGGCAACTCTAGCCTGGTCACCAGCGAGACATGCTTCCTGACCAATGGAATTTCAGACGGGAATAGTATTTTTAATCTCCCAAAGGCATATAAATCGGAAATGTGTCATAATTTTTTTTTAAATTGGGTTTCTACCATTTGATGTCACATGTTGATTTGATTAGTGCGAAAGTTATCGAAATATGCGATAAAGAAAGCAAAGAGCCGCGACAACTCTTACCAGACCAGTGGGGTCCCGTCGACTCTGTTATATTTATCATAATAAAAATGAACTCTCCTTGTTAGAGCCGTATATATTTGCGCCTTTTGCCGTAGAGACCTTAAGGCCTTGGGGTGCGGAAGCCCGTCAGCTGTGCAAGGAGATTTCCGCACGCCTCATCCAAGAGGATCCAAGGGGTGGCGCGCATTTCGAACGAAGGTTGAGTCTTGCCATTCAACGGGGAAATGCCGCCAGCCTCTTGGGCGATTTGGGGTCGATTTTTTTTTTTTTTATAATTTCTAAGCAAGTGCTTGACTACGATCCCACCTGATTAAACCTTTTTTAAATTATCTAATTTTATTTTTAGTTTGGTATAGGTTTATAGTTTATTTAGTAGATTTATTATTAAAATTACTACTATTTGTTATTGTAAATATTTCCCAGTAAGTTTTATTTTGTTGTAATTTTAATTTTAACTTGTAAATTAAATACATATTAAACTCATAAAAATGAACAACATAAATTGGATAATACAAATTCGGAAATAACTAGATAACAACAAAAATATCAACGAATCCGCAGAAAATGGATGAACATTATCGATAAAAACATTGAACACAACAACATCAAGTCGTATACTTTACTTCCATTGGATTGTAAAGCGTGATGTCGTAACTCATTTGATAGGTTGTATCAAATTCGAATTTTGATATCGGAGTCGCACGCCGCTACTTATGGAGATTACATTTCGTTTTTATGAAACACAGTTATGCCCTTTCTTATTTATGTCTCCACATCGACGTATGCCAATGAAGGTTATAGTAAAACAAGAAAATTTAGGAGAAAAAAAATCCACTTTTATTTTTTATATAATTTCTAAGCAAGTGCTTGACTACGATCCCACCTGATGTTAAGTGGAAATGCAGTCCTGGATGGTAAGGCGCACTAGCTTAGTAAATGCCTATTCACTCTACTCTTGAAAATACCCACATTGTAATCGGAAGGAAAGACAGACGCGGGCAAACTATTCCAGTCCTTTGCTGTACGAAGAATGAAAGACGAAGCAAATCGCTTCGTTCGGGTTTGAGGGATGTTCACAACAAAAGGATGAAATCCCGCAGTGCGTGTAGAAGTCCGATGGTGGAAAGGGGATGGGGGAATTAGATCATGTAGTTCAAATCAAATCAGTGACAGCTTAAACAGTATTACGCTAGGACGTTCTTTTTTTATCTTTATTGTGGCAACAAACAATCCTTATTATATATTTTTTGCAACTATTGTTCTTATCGAACAGTACCGAGAATAATTAATTTATTATCATTTACAATTTACATGCGCGTACAAACTTGAACAGAAGTAAACAGAAGCCAGTCAGGAGAATTTATTAACAATGAAAGTTTTTTTTTTTATTGATAGATTGCAACCACAGACCTGTGTCCGTTCTCTTTTTCAATACACTTAAATTGTTCACTCTGCATTTATTATAAAAGTGCCACTTCTACAGTTACTATTTTCTAGTTATATTACTATTTGGAGGTGGCCAGAGATCGTCTTGGATTCACGCGTCGCAGACGCCGCTACATTGCTATTAGCTTCTCCGCGACCGTTGTGTCCCTGCTTCTCATGGCCATTTCAGGTTGTAGTCCACTATCCTATCCTCTCCTGTGGCGTCGTCACAGACATCTGTATAATAGACACATCTGACGGTGTGTCGGGATATCGCCACTACAGCATGTTGGACGCTGTCGTGCAGTTGCAGTTTGCAACAATGAAAGTTTTAAACCTAATAAATGAGTTGCAAAAATATCCACTTATACTAGCTGACTCGACAACAGCCCTGTAGTTCTGGGCTCTCAAGAATAAGACTACGGTATCCCCTGCCTATCGTAGAAGGCGACTAAAAAGGGCCCCGAGTTCACTGGGCGACAAGGGTGGAGACCTTTGTTGTCCGCTAAGGTGGCGGGGAAGAAGGCGACATCGGCTGGCTCATGTCGCCTTGCACTGCGAGGGCACAGGGGGGGAGGGAGTAACCTCCCCCCGGGACGTGCTCTCCTTGAGCACAGTGCAAAGGGGCTCCGGTGCGTTCCACTGGAGATCCCGGAGCCCCTCGTTATGCACCGAGGAAAGGGCCACCGGGGAGGTTTTAGTGGGTAAAAACCCCACATAAACGCCGCCTTCCTTCCAGAAGGCGAGGTATCTTTTTGAAGATTAACATAAAAAAAAAGCTGACTCGACAAACATTGTTTTGCCATTATTTATCATTGATTATCGAGCGGAATGAAAAATGGTTAAATTGCTAAAATGACTATTAAAAAATTGAGGTTGACGATAGAAGGGTGAAAATTTAGGGTTATTTAAAGTTAGGGTATATATAATGCCACATTATAAATAAATAAAAATATGGTAAAAAATGTTAGGTTATCTATCACTTAGGGTTATGAAAATAGACGGTAGCTGATACTCCGACCTACTGAATATGCTTATAAAATATCATAATAAACGGGTTACCCGTTTCGCAGTAGTATGGTAACTAACATTGTGACACGAGAATTTTATGTAGTATAGTTAAATATATTAATTCAGTCGGCTATTTTGATGAGCTGAGCGCCGTCCAGTTTGCAGCACACTACGGTAGATTTATTTACTGAAATAATAGCTTGTCTTTAATCTACGTTAAAGTTAAAGTTACAGCCTTTATATGCATGTCCCACTGTTGGGCGCAGGCCTTCTCCGTAAATAGAGTATAAGGGCAAAATCCACCTATAGTGCGGTTTGGCAGACTTCACATGCCTTAGAAAAATATTCTAAGTCATGTAGGTTTCTTTTCGATGTTTTCTCTCACTGCCGAGCGCGTGGTGAATCAGCACATAAAATTGCAACAGCAAATTTATTGGTGCCGGCACCGGGGATCGAACTCGGGTTGCTAGCGTACTATGCTACTAGAGCCAACCGCTCAAACACTGAGCTACCACGGCCGTAATCTACGTATTTTCCTATAATTATTTATGATGATTCGCACACATTGAACACACACAGAACCAAAATAAGATTTCAAACGAGCTCTATTACCTTCCTTGGAACTGAAAATTTGAATGCCCGTTTTGTTTCCAACTTCACCGGCCAAGTTTTCCAATTACAATCTCACGACGTTTACGATTTATAAAATTGCAATTGACTTGATAGCTGTTGCCAACTTGTGCTATTGTTGTAAAACTTGTGCCATTGTTGAATTTGTAATGTTAAAAATGCAAATAATAATTATATGCCAGTCTCTCCATGGATTATTGCGGAATTACTCAAGCGTTTTTTAGTCTTTTTTTCGGGACGAACTAAACAGTTGGCTAGAGAGACTGGCCTTTACAGCTTCACCGAATTGTGCGGTGGCATAGCTCTTATGTCGCTTAGCGTGAACCTCTATTAGCTAGTATCTCGACACAAGGGTTCTCCCGGGAAAGCGGTAACCTCGGATTGGACGGTTACTATGTTACGCGTAAGCATTCCGATCAAGGGCGAACCAGCGAATCAGAGGGATACTTTATTAAGAAAACTTAATGGGACAATCTAAGCTAAACTGATATGCCATTTCGGGATGTGTTGGCGTTGGGAGAAGAAAGGGGGGAAGAAACTCCAGCAACACTCCTAATCCTATCCAAGGGCTTCCCATAAATGATCTATATCGCTAGTAGAATCTCAAAGTGGTTTCGATTTAAACCGGATGGGATTCTATGATTGACATTTATGATATGACGTATGGTCTGTTTGAAGTTGTCATTCGTTGGTTGAACCACTGAACGAAATTCTGTCTCATTCACTCACTTTTCTTTTAGGTCATACAAATTCTGATTTTAATAATTCATTTATTTTAAATACAAATCTTGTCCTAGACATAAAAACAAAGATTAACAAAATTATCCAATTTGGTGCATTAGTTTGGAAGTTATGATCGTAAATACAAACATTCCTTTATATATATTATTCTGACAAACTTCAGTCAATGTTATTTTTATAAAACAGTGTAATTGAACAATACTAAAATCTTTATTAGTCACCAAACAGTACTTAAAAAATGAAATATTAAGTCCCTGACTCCTGGGCTTGGTACTATTGGACCTGTGTTTCAGCAGTCAGTGTCGTCTCTTATTTTGAAAACACAATAAAAACATTAACAATAGTGTTTATGAATTTATTTATGATTTTTTCATCTATTATTTTATTGTATTAAATATATTTTAATCTCATTACTGTTTTATTCATGTATCATATTTATTATACTCTTATTTTTTCTCTGTCTTTAGGTAGTCCCGGGCACCGCTGAAAATCAGCGCTATCGCATCCTTGCCACAGCATATGCTGAGACCGTGTCCGATATTGGCATCATATGTTTTGTATTATTTGTCCGTGTAACTCTAACTGTGTTTTGTCTATTTTTCATTATTTTTTAATGTGTGTTATATTCTGTCTGTGATGTGTTTTGTATTGTGATGCCAATAATTAAATGTCTATGTCTATGTCTATTTGTATAATTAGATAGTAATATGTATTTATATATTTATATTAAATTAGGAGAGTTTCGGTTTGGTTACAATTTTACCCAAGTAACCACTTGATAGTTTCGCATTTCTAATGAAAAAAAACATCTTCACCAAACTGCATGGTGTGAGGAATTATATGTCATGATGTGCATCACGTACTGGTGGAATGTGTCAGGAACGAAGCTCTGAGAGCTGAATTGTTAGCTAAATTTAAGATTAGCGGATGAGATGTCGGGTTTTGTAACAGTATCCTAGCTCCTCCAGTTATAGAAGCTAAGATGCTGTATAAAAATGTAAGTAAGACATTGTTTTTTAAGTAATTTGTAAGGCTTTTGCTTTTTTTTTTGCTAACGTGGAAGAAATCTTCAAAAAGATACCCCGCCTTCTGGGGGGAAGGCGGTGGTTATTTTTTTTACCTACTAAAAAGTCCCCGGTGGCCCTTCCTCGGTGCATGGTGAGGGGCTCCAGGATCTCCAGTGGAACACACCGGAGCCCTCCTGCACAGTGCTCAAGGAGAGCACTTCCCGGGAGGGGAGAGGTTACTCCCTCCCCCTCTGTGCCCTCGCAGTGCAAGGCGACACGGGCCAGCCGATGTCGCCTTCTTCCCGGGTCCAACTTGGCGGGCGACAAAGGCCCTTATCGCCCAGTGAACCTTAGGTCCGTTTTAGTCGCCTTCCACGACAGGCAGGGGATACCGCAGTCTAATTCTCGAGAATATCCGTTGTCCTATAAGGATGATATTTTCTTATTGAAAAAATCCTCGTAAATAAATGAAGAAAAAAAACCGTTTGATAGACAATAGAAATCATATTTACAATTTTGCTAATATTTATTATTGCTTAATTTGTCGACATTCGTAATGTCAAGAGCCACACTTGTCAAACGCTGAGATAAAAGGGCACTTATTCAAAATGAAGTTGATTGGCAAAGATCCAAGGAGATTCGTGTGACGTTTTTATCTGCAGTGGAGGAAAATTGTAGATTTATGTTCTAAAAAAGTGTCTAAATGATGGGTGAACTAAAAATTACAAGATTTATATGTTAGATTAGCATACACCTCCTATTACGTAATTCGTCACCATTGTTATAAACGTAAAAAAAGGAAGAAGTTCTCTTCATTTTTTCTATATATTTTTTTTTGATGAACTACACAGATTGGCCAGAGAAGCTGGACTTGACTGCTTCACCGGATTGAGAGGTGGCATAGCTCTTACGTCGCTTAGCCTGAACCACTATCGCTAGTAACTCGACACAATGGTCCCCCCGGTGAGGGGTAACCTCGGCTTGGACGGTTACTATGTTACGCGTAAGCATTCCGATCCGAGGGCGCCCGAGAGGGCCGAACCACGACTCCATGGGTTGCTATTTCACGGATAATTTAAAGGGACATTCAAAGCTACACTAACTTTGAGTGCCACTTCGGGAAGCGTTGACGCTGGGAGAAGAAGTGGCCGAAGAAACTCTAACAATGCTCCTAACATCTAAGAGGTTATTTTTTCTATATATTTTTGATGAACTACACAGATTGGCCAAAGCTGGACTTGACTGCTTCACCGGATTGAGAGGTGGCATAGCTCTTACGTCGCTTAGCCTGAACCACTATCGCTATTAACTCGACACAATGGTCCCCGGTGAGGTAACCTCGGCGGACGGTTACTATGTTACGCGTAAGCATTCCGATCCGAGGGCGCCCGAGAGGGCCGAACCACGACTCCATGGGTTGCTATTTCACGGATAATTTAAGGGACATTCAAAAGCTACACTAACTTTTAGTGCCACTTCGGGAAGCGTTGACGCTGGGAGAAGAAGTGGCCGAAGAAACTCTAGCAATGCTCTAACATCTAAGAGGTTATTTTTTCTATATATTTTTGATGAACTACACAGATTGGCCAAAGCTGGACTTGACTGCTTCACCGGATTGAGAGGTGGCATAGCTCTTACGTCGCTTAGCCTGAACCACTATCGCTATTAACTCGACACAATGGTCCCCGGTGAGAAATAACCTCAGCTTGGACGGTTACTATGTTACGCGTAAGCATTCCGATCCGAGGGCGCCGAGAGGGCCGAACCACGACTCCATGGGTTGCTATTTCACGGATAATTTAAGGGACATTCAAAAGCTACACTAACTTTGAGTGCCACTTCGGGAAGCGTTGACGCTGGGAGAAGAAGTGGCCGAAGAAACTCTAACAATGCTCTAACATCTAAGAGGTTATTTTTTCTATATATTTTTGATGAACTACACAGATTGGCCAAAGCTGGACTTGACTGCTTCACCGGATTGAGAGGTGGCATAGCTCTTACGTCGCTTAGCCTGAACCACTATCGCTATTAACTCGACACAATGGTCCCCGGTGAGGGTAACCTCAGCTTGGACGGTTACTATGTTACGCGTAAGCATTCCGATCCGAGGGCGCCGAGAGGAGCCGAACCACGACTCCATGGGTTGCTATTTCACGGATAATTTAAGGGACATTCAAAAGCTACACTAACTTTGAGTGCCACTTCGGGAAGCGTTGACGCTGGGAGAAGAAGTGGCCGAAGAAACTCTAGCAATGCTCTAACATCTAAGAGGTTATTTTTTCTATATATTTTTTTGATGAACTACACAGATTGGCCAAAGCTGGACTTGACTGCTTCACCGGATTGAGAGGTGGCATAGCTCTTACGTCGCTTAGCCTGAACCACTGCACGAAATTCTGTCTCATTCACTCACTTCTTTAATGAGGTCATACAAATCCTTTAACGAAGGAAAACTTTAAAATAGCGCGAATTTCGGCGTTAGTGAAGTCCATGTTTACACGTCTATAACTGTTGAACGCAATATCCAAACTAATTATGCATAGCGTCGTTTTGTAGGTTATGTCAAGACCTTTCAAATTATGTATAGTATTGCTAGATACGAGCTCTGTAGCGCTTTGTACATAGCCGCGAAATTCAAAAGACAAAAAGGCGGAAGGGAGATATTTGACAACCTTATATTAAGTCCCTGACTCCTGGGCTAGGTAATGAGTACTATTGGACCTGTGTTTCAGCAGTCAGTGTCGTCTCCCATTTTGAAAACACAATAAAAACATTAACAATAGTGTTTATGAATTTATTTATGATTTTTCATCTATTATTTTATTATTAAATATATTTTAATCATTACTGTTTTATTCATGTATCATATTTATTATACTCTTATTTTTCTCTGTCTTTAGGTAGTCCCGGGCACCGCTGAAAATCAGCGCTATCGCATCCTTGCCACAGCATGCTGAGACCGTGTCAATCTTAATCATATGTTTTGTATTATTTGTCGAATGTAACTCCTACTTTGTGTTTGTCTATTTTCATTATTTTTTAATGGTGTGTTATATTCTGTCTGTGATGTGTTTTTGTATTGTGATGCCAATAATTAAATGTCTATGTCTATGTCTATTTGTATAATTAGATAGTAATAATATATTTATATATTTATATTAAATTAGGAGGATTTCAGTTTGGTTACAATTTTACCCAAGTAACCACTTGATAGTTTCGCATTTCTAATGAAAAACATCTTCACCAAACTGCATGGTGTGAGGAATTATATGTCATGATGTGCATCACGTACTGGTGGAATGTGTCAGGAACGAAGCTCTGAGAGCTGAATTGTTAGCTAAATTTAAGATTAGCCGATGGGATGATTTGGTTTTGTAACAGTATCCTAGCTCCTCCAGTTATAGAAGCTAAGATGCTGTATAAAATTGTAAGTAAGACATTGTTTTTAAGTAATTTGTAAGGCTTTTTGCTTATAACATCCGTTGTCCTTTTGTTTGCTAACAAGGAAGAAATCTTTCAGCATACCCCGCCTCTGGGGAAGGCGGTGGTTATTTTTTACCTACTAAAGTCCCCGATGGCCCTTTGCATGGTGAGGGGCTCCAGGATCTCCAGTGGAACGCACTGGAGCCCTCTGTACTGGTAGCTCAAGGAGAGACTTCCGGAGGAGGAGGTTACTCCCCTCCCCTCTGTGCCCTCAGAGTGCAAGGCGACACGGGCCAGCCGATGTCGCCATCTTCCTGGGTCTACCTTGGCCGACTACAAAGGCCCCACCCTTGTCGCCCAGTGAACCTTACGCCCCTTTAGTCGCCTTCCACGACAGGCAGGGATACCGCAGTCTAATTCTCGAGAATATCCGTTGTCCTATGAGGATGATATTTTCTAATTGAAAAATTCTAGTAAATAAAATGAAGAAAAAAACCGTTTGATAGACAATAGAAATCGTATTTACAATTTTGCTAATATTTATTATTAAGTTGCTTAATTTGTCGACATTCGTAATGTCAAGAGCCACACTTGTCAAACGCTGAGATAAAAGGACACTTATTCAAAATGAAGTTGATTGGCAAAGATCCAAGGAGATTCGTGTGACGTTTTTATCTGCAGTGGAGGAAAATTGTAGATTTATGTTCTAAAAGTGTATAAATGATGGGTGAACTAAAAATTACAAGATTTATATGTTAGATTAGCAAACGTAAAAAAGGAAGAAGTTCTCTTCATTTTTCTATATATTTTTTGATGAACTACACAGATTGGCCAAAGCTGGACTTGACTGCTTCACCGATTGAGAGGTATTAGCTCTTACGTCGTTTACTCGAACCACTATCGCTATTAACTCGACACAATGGTCCCCCCGGTGAGGGGTAACCTCGGCTTGGACGGTTACTATGTTACGCGTAAGCATTCCGATCCGAGGGCGCCCGAGAGGGCCGAACCACGACTCCATGGGTTGCTATTTCACGGATAATTTAAGGGACATTCAAAAGCTACACTAACTTTTAGTGCCACTTCGGGAAGCGTTGACGCTGGGAGAAGAAGTGGCCGAAGAAACTCTAGCAATGCTCCTAACATCTAAGAGGTTATTTTTCTATATATTTTTTTTAATCTCTTCATTCGTCTATATTAAAAATCCGTTAGTCGAAAGAACGCAGGGTAGGTAACACAAAGGAAATAACTGAAGAAATATTTTTCATTAGCAATCATTAATTTAAAAAAATGGCACTAATTTAATTGTATGAGTTTGGAATATCGTGGAATAATAGACCTTTGAATAATGTCGTTTTTTCAGCCACCATTTTGTATGTTAGTTACACAAAAGGCTTACGCTGTAGGCGTTTTTTGAACGTTCATTGTGAATAGTAAGCTATGTTGATAAATATTTATTTTATTATAATGTATTTGAAATTAATGCTGGAATATTAAAGATATAATACAGGACAAAACTAAAAGACACAGTTTTCTAAAATTTTGTAGAAAAATAGCAAACAATATTATTAAAAAGAATAAGTGAAACAAAAATAGAAATAATGTCGAACCAGAGGTATATTTTTAGAAATACACCAATGGTCAACGGAAAATAGGATAAACAAAATGTTAATAAATAGAAGACAAGCAAAACATGTAAAATAAAATGGAAAAGAGGGCAAAATGTAAAAAGTAGAGTAAGGAATTATGTAGAGTAAGGAAATACAGACAAAGAAAAGTAGAGTAAGAGATTGTAAAATGTAGTAGAGTGAAAAATGTAAAAAGTAGAGTAAGGAGTTATGTAGCGTAGATACTGGAAGAAGAAGAGTGGAAAGGAGGAATGCAAGAAAGAAGGAATGAAAAGGTCCCTAAGGTGCCAAACGTTGGGGGAACGATGTATCAAAAAAAAAACGCTGGAATATTGAAGTGAAAACTTCTTTGACCATGTTGAGTACTTTTTAGTTGTGAAAAATCTTATGGGTTCGCGTCACCGACAAGCTAATGCTCTCATGTCGCGCGCTGTTAAGATTATTAATTTTCTCTCACAGCATATTGACATATTTCAGTGATATAAAAAACTGAAAGGCAGGCCACTCGTCTACGGTGTACGAGGCTCTGAAGATTTGCCTCAACGAGCGAGTCACTGCCTATGATCTTCTTATTCAGTTATACGGTAACAAAAATAAAAAAGTACAGATGAACAGAGAACCTCCTTCTTTTACTATCTCTTTTTTAAATTGATTAACATTGTATTAAAAGACATTCGGTGTCAAGGCAAGGGTAAGCAATTGCCAACACCCCTTATAATTTACGTACTTAAATCACTTATTACCCTTCTTGGAAAATTGGCTTCTTATACCCTAACGCCGCTCGGTAGACTGGTACGTAATAATCAATTTACGTACGGCGTAAGGCTTCATCGAAACGATTGACCTCGGCTGTTAATTTAACCGCGCAGTAGCAGTTAACGGTTTTCTCAGTGAATTGCTTAAGAATCTCTCCAATCGCGCTACCAGTAGTTCAAGGAAAATAGAAAATTACTACTGCGACGATACCAGTAGTATATATCTTTGAAATTTGTTTATCTTTATATATAAAAATGAATGGTTGTATGTACTTCCTTTAATTTAAAAGGATGAGGAGAGTTTACCATGTTGACAGGATGAACAATGTTTCACTGTTACGAAACATATTTTGTATGGAAAAATGTTCAATTACATCTATATATATAAAAGAGAATGTGTGCGTTTGATCCGTATAGGCTCCGAAACGACTGGACCGATTCCAATGAAACTTTCAGGGAATCTTCAGATTGACCCGAGGAGTAATCGTGACAAGTTTGGCGACGATCAGAGTACTTCTCTTTGTGACCTGTCAAATACAACATTTATTTACTATGATGATATTCTATTGTTTTTATTTTGAACCTTTATAACCCAAATTTGTATTGACACATGCGTTGTCTATATTTATGTCATTATGAACCATTATGAAGTACAATGCAGTATATTGAAGTATAATAAATCCCTAAATGATAAGAATGATATTGTATTTACTGATATATACATGGGTGTAGGTAATCTTCACCCGCTCGAGAAGAGTAGAAATGAATAATTGAATATGTTGTGAGAGTTAAATTAAATATATAATGATGTAAGTTTATTGTTTAAATAAAATAAAGCAAAATCTAGCCCGGCGAAGCGGGCTGGGTAGGCTAGTATTACATAAAAAAAAATATACATTTAATACAATAAACATAATACGCGTAGATTTATGTAAATTATATACAATAAAATAATAGATGAAATATTTTATGAATTAAATATATTAACGGTAGGCTCTTTTAGTAATAATCTAATTTTCAGAAAATTTTGAAAAATGTCATTTTTCTGTTTAATCGACGATATATATATGTAAAAAAAGTTTATTGAACCACTTTTTTTTAAGAAAGCTAGCAATATTTCTTTTTTTTTGTTCAGAAATATTACTAAAAATCTTGTTAATCATTCCAACTGAGCTTAAGCTTGTGCTAGGTCATGGTTCACGGCAATAGTCCAATGGTGGATTCGAACCCACGACCTTACGATTCGCAGGCCGTACTCTAAACCATTAGGCTATTGACGCTATTAACTGACGAACGGCCGAAGTGATTTTCATGGCTTTTGTATTTAGAATAACTATTAAAAATCTTTGGAAAATTGACGAAAAATTCTGCATGATGAATGTTCGAATAAACAAAACTGAATTCCGTTTATACAGAAATATACAAAACAGTCGCGCTCGTAAATCTGGCAGGAAACACCTGCCAATTACAAAGAAAAATATACATTTAATACAATAAACATAATACGCGTAGATTTATGTAAATTATATACAATAAAATAATAGATGAAATATTTTATGAATTAAATATATTATTAAAATTAAAAAACGGATTAAGGTTATAGTATATATAGTATATTATAGTTGTAGTATATATATATAAATATTAAAAATATTGGAAATAGTCACTCGTTAAACAATCGGTCGCCTTATAGCAAAAAGCTAAATCTCTTCCAGGCGACCTTAGGAGGGAGAGGAATTGAAAAAAAAGGAGGGGAGTTTTTAATAAGTAAACATATACTTAAATAAATAAATAAATAAGCTTTATATTTCTTACTACAAATAGATTCGAGGGGGAAGGCCTCCTTGTTGTTATCCACTATTTGCCAGCCGCTTGTATAATATCGTCTGTCCATCAGGCAGCTGGTCTTTTCTCTTTCTGGTTCCTGCTGTTGCTTATGTTATCCTGGTGGTCCAACTGTTATCTGTTTGCGTCAGCCCAGCGCCACTTAAACGTTTTGCTTTGAATCAGAGCGTAACTTTTGTTTTCTCTCGAATTATACTATCTTGATTTTTAACTTCAATACCACTGATTAAATTCTCAATGAGAACATTTTGAACCGCATATATACAATATTTGGGACGAAAAATTCTGCATGATGAATGTTCGAATAAACAAAACTGAATTCCGTTTATACAGAAATATACAAAACAGTCGCGCTCGTAAATCTGGCAGGAAACACCTGCCAATTACAAAGAACGTGCCGACAGAGTCGGGAGAAAACTGGGCGGTTAGGGCCTTTATGGTTTAAATATTAGACGGTACTTCCGTATATAATACAGGAGAGTATTTTTTATTAACCGATTTCAAGAAAGGATGTTATCAATTCGTCTGTTTGTTACCTCATAGCTTTGGACTGGGTGAACCAATTATGTTAATTATAACTGTAAAATATTACTAATATTCTTATTAAATAATTAAGGAGTCGGAAATGCTTTTTGGACATAGTTAAAATGGGTTAAAAGCACTTCAAAGCAAAAAGTGTCCCCAAGAAATCGATAGAAAACATTCCGCTCGAACGTAAATACAAATACGCGGTTCGTGTCGGCGAAACGACGCCGCAGAACGTTCAACAAAAACAACATTAACATGCAAAAGCGAAACAAAGTCGAACGAGCGGCAACCGGAGTCACATTAGCGTCCTGTTGCCGCTACAACCCCACGCTCGAGTATCGAGCATTTGTTGACCGTTTCCTTTACAACGCCGCTTTAGAATGTTCTCGAAGCATTTTATTTGTGCGCACTCGTTACTGTGCTCGGGTATGTAAAACTGTACTGTTAACTATCTCTTAGTCGAGTCAAGCTTCTGGCTAGCGGCTGGGCCAAACATCTTGACCGTCTCTGGGGGCTGGGTGGACGAGGTCAAATTCTCACTCCCAGCCCCCATGGCCTCCAGGTGACCGACTCGGGGGGTTTGTCACCCGCTTCCGAAGGTCTACGGAGGAAGGCGCGCCTTAAGAGTTCGGGTGCGCCTTGCCTGAAAGGCATCGGATGAGGGAAGAGACGTCGAAAGGCGTCAAGTCGCAGGCGGGGCCGCGGAGGTCTTTCTGTTCCCACAGCCCTGCCACCATATGCGAACATGGAGGCACACCCTGTGGGGTTTAGTCGGTGAGGACCCGACATAATTCGTCCCTCCCCCGGGAGGCGTATACACGGCTAGGTACGTTCCCCACAGGCTAATAAAAAAAAAAGTGTCTCAAGCTTGCCTGTGCGATCTACGACCATAATCTTGGTTTTGACCATAAATTACCCACCATCCCGGCTGGCACAGGTCGCCGGCAGAAGGCCGGCCATCCTGGGGGAGTTTTAGTGATTCTTACCTATTCGCCTTCCACCCAGAAAGGATATCTTGCTAAAGATTTCCCCCCATCAACAAAGAGACAAAAAAAGCTGTTGTCCACACCGCATAACTTAGGGCTCGGTGAACCGATTTTGATGATTCTTCATTTAATAATAATAATTTGCTCCAATTCTGACAATGGGATCCATAAAAAAAACATATTTCTTAATTTTGCATCAAGTATGTACGCAATAAACGTGCCAGAACATCCCGATCGACATCTCTTCAAAGACGCAGAGGTTCAAGTCGATCGGAAAGACCCTGAGGCGGTCAAGATGAGTCAACAAATTAGTAATGGTCACCATTCGTGAGTTAGGAAATTTAAGCAAACCTCGACGTCAGTTTTAATAGTGAAACAGTTCTCATAAATAACGCGGGGCACAACTGTCAATTACTGGAACGTGCTCGTAGCGTGAAATGAACAAAAAAAATGCCCTCCCGTCGGAAACGTTCCTCTCTAATGGAATACTTTGAATTTTTGCATGATATTTATACTAATGTAGATCCCGTGGCGCAGTGTTTAGCGATTGAGCTTTACATTCTATAGTTACTCGGTTCGAATCTATTTTCACTTTATTTATTCATGTTAAATCCGTACGAATCCGCTTCGTCGATATTCCATACAGCAAAGGACTGGAATAGTTTGCCCGGACTTTCTTTCCAATTATTTATTAATTTTATTTTTTTAAAAAGAAAGCTAGCAAAATTTCTTTTTTTTTTTCAGAAATATTACTAACAATCTTGTTAACCATTCCAACTAAGCTTAAGCTTGTGCTAGGACATGGTTCACGGCAATAGTCCAATGGTGGATTCGAACCCACGACCTTACGATTCGCAGGCAGTACCCTAAACCATATGGCTATTGACGCTTCAGCAATGTAGGTATTTTCAAATTTAGAGTTTTATTTATTCTACTTTATTCTACTTCATTTACTAAGTTTATCGTTACTTTTTATTTATTTTATTTACTCTTGTTTACAAATAAATAAACATTTCAGACATTTCTTTATTGGCTTTATCTATATCTTTCGAATACATTACAAAAAGCCAAAAAAAATACAGTTGAAGAAAAATAGAACAAACAGGATTTAGGACATCATGCCAACACTGAACACCGTCGCAGCATGTCCTGTCGCAAGGATGCGACAGCGCTGATTTTCAGCAGTGCCCAGGACTACCCAAAGTCATGCGCGCGCCACACTACGTTTACATGGCATTTGTACAGTCGAATACATGTAATACACGTAGATTTATGTATATTATATACAATAAAATAATAGAAGAACTATATATTTTATGAATTAAATATATTATTAAAATAAAAAAAACGGATTAAGGTTATAGTATATATAGTATATTATAGTTGTAGTATATATATATAAATATTAAAAATATTGGAAATAGTCACTGTTAAACAATCGGCCGCCTTATAGCAAAAGCTAAAAGATAAATCTCTTGCAGGCGACTTTAGGAGGAGAGGAATTGAAAAAATGGGAGGGAGTTTTAATAAGTAAACATATACTTAAATAAATAAATAAAAAGCCTTATTTTTCTTACTACAAATAGATTCGAAGGAAGGCCTCCTTGTTGTTATCCACTATTTGCCAGCCGCTTGTATAATATCGTCTGTCCACCGGGCAGCTGGTCTTCTTCTCTTTCTGGTTCCTGCTGTTGCTTATGTTATCCTGGTGGTCCAACTGTTATCTGTTTTGCGTCAGCCCAGCGCCACTTAAACGTTTTGTTTTGGATCAGAGCGTAAGTAACTTTTGTTTTCTCTCGAATTATACTATGGGGGTATTTTTTGAATTATCTTGATTTTTAACTTAAATACCACTGATAAAATTCTCAATGAGAACATTTTGAACCGCATATATACAATATTTGGGACGAAAAATTCTGCATGATGAATGTTCGAATAAACAAAACTGAATTCCGTTTATACAGAAATATACAAAACAGTCGCGCTCGTAAATCTGGCAGGAAACACCTGCCAATTACAAAGAACGTGCCGACAGAGTCGGGAGAAAACTGGGCGGTTAGGGCCTTTATGGCTTAAATATTAGACGGTACTTACGTATATAATACAGGAGAGTATTTTTTATTAACCAATTTCAAGAAAGGAAGTTATCAATTCGTCTGTTTGTTTTTTATGTTTGTTACCTCATAGCTTTGGACTGGGTGAACCAATTATGTTAATTATAACTGTAAAATATTACTAATATTCTTATTAACTATTCCAACTAAGCTTAAGCTTGTGCTAGGACATGGTTCACGGCAATAGTCAATGGTGGATTCAGACCCACGACCTTACGATTCGCAGGCAGTACCCTAAACCATATGGCTATTGACGCTTCAGCAATGTAGGTATTTTCAAATTTAGAGTTTTATTTATTCTACTTCATTTACTAAGTTTATCGTTACTTTTTATTTATTTTATTTACTCTTGTTTACAAATAAATAAACATTTCAGACATTTCTTTATTGGCTTTATCTATATCTTTCGAATACATTACAAAAAGCCAAAAAAAATACAGTTGAAGAAAAATAGAACAAACAGGATTTAGGACATCATGCCAACACTGAACACCGTCGCAGCATGTCCTGTCGCAAGGATGCGACAGCGCTGATTTTCAGCGGTGCCAGGACTACCAAAGTCATGCGCGCGCAATACTACCTTTACATGGCATTTATACAGTCAATTACAAAGAAAAATATACATTTAATACAATAAACATAATACGCGTAGATTTATGTAAATTATATACAATAAAATAATAGATGAAATATTTTATGAATTAAATATATTATTAAAATTAAAAACGGATTAAGGTTATAGTATATATAGTATATTATAGTTGTAGTATATATATATAAATATTAAAAATATTGGAGATAGTCACTCGTTAAACAATCGGTCGCCTTATAGCTAAAAGCTATAAAGCTAAATCTCTTCCAGGCGACCATAGGATGGAGAGGAATTGAAAAAAAGGGAGGGGAGTTTTTAATAAGTAAACATATAAATAAATAAATAAAAAAGCCTTATTTTTCTTACTACAAATAGATTCGAAGGGGAAGGCCTCCTTGTTGTTATCCACTATTTGCCAGCCGCTTGTATAATAACGTCTGTCCACCGGGCAGCTGGTCTTCCTCTCTTTCTGGTTCCTGCTGTTGCTTATGTTATCCTGGTGGTCCAACTGTTATCTGTTTTGCGTCCAGCCCAGCGCCACTTAAACGTTTTGCTTTGAATCAGAGCGTAAGTAACTTTTGTTTTCTTTCGAATTATACTATGGGGGTATTTTTTGAATTATCTTGATTTTTAACTTCAATACCACTGATTAAATTCTCAATGAGAACATTTTGAACCGCATATATACAATATTTGGGACGAAAAATTCTGCATGATGAATGTTCGAATAAACAAAACTGAATTCCGTTTATACAGAAATATACAAAACAGTCGCGCTCGTAAATCTGGCAGGAAACACCTGCCAATTACAAAGAACGTGCCGACAGAGTCGGGAGAAAACTGGGCGGTTAGGGCCTTTATGGCTTAAATATTAGACGGTACTTACGTATATAATACAGGAGAGTATTTTTTATTAACCAATTTCAAGAAAGGAAGTTATCAATTCGTCTGTTTGTTTTTTATGTTTGTTACCTCATAGCTTTGGACTGGGTGAACCAATTATGTTAATTATAACTGTAAAATATTACTAATATTCTTATTAACTATTCCAACTAAGCTAAGCTTGTACTAGGAGATGGTTACCTCCAGCGTCACGATTCGCAAATCACGTGCGCAATTACTTTTCATAAATCGGTTCCTTTATACTCTCTGTCTCTCCTGTAAATAAACAGAATAATATTGTTATAATCTTTGCGATGTCTTATAATATAAGCATCAAGAAGTCTTTTATCAGACGTTAACTGACAGGTTTTCCGAGAATTCACTCCAGAGCCGCTACGCTGTGTAGGCCTTGGCTTTTTTTTCTAGTTTTTTTTTTTGGTTGCCTGCGGTAATTGACAATCCTTGTGGATTTATATCAAATAATTGTATAAGCGCTATTGAATAGAAATATTTGGTGACCATGTTGTTTATGATTTTTTGTGTGTTAGTCGCGTGTCGTCGTCCCCAAGGATATTAGTTGTGTGAAAATAAACTTTCAGTGACATCACTGTTGACGATTTTTGATAGATTTGCTATTTCAGTTATTTCACTGTCGATTGCCTTATGATTTACGGTACGGTTTGCGAATCTTTTTTTTTTAATGACGAACTACACAGATTGACCAGAGAAGCTGGCCTTGACTGCTTCACCGTATTGAGAGGTGGCATAGCTCTTAGGTCGGCTAGCCTGAACCTCTATCGCTAGTAACTCGACACTAGGGTCTTCCCGGGGGTAACCTCGGCTTCGACGGTTACTATGTTACGCGTAAGCATTCTGATCCGAGGGCGCCGGAGAGGGCCGATCCACGACTCGGTCGGTTGTTATTTCACGGATAATCTTAGGGACATTCGAAAGCTAAACTAACTTTGAGTGCCACGAAAGCGGGTTTCAGAACTATCCAATGTCGGACAGCAGAAACTATGTTTAATTGGCTTTTGATAGTAGTGTAAATAATAATACGGGTATAAATAAATAATCCATATATGTTTATTGGGATGAAGAAACATATAGAAGAAAGCGTGTTTATTTCTAGATTATTTATGGGATATTAAGATATATTTATGGGCTAAAGTTATTAACGAGATGACTCAGTTAAACACACGTGCAACCAAAGCATGGCACAATTAATTGGATCCGTTTGTCTTCCCCAATAGGCAATAGAGTTACACTCGATGTCCTTATAAGTGAAACTACGTCAATTTCCGTTATTTATTGCGGACGGAATCAACAGCTGTTTTATTAAGACATAATTGAATGTTTTAAAGCCAATTACAGATACATTTTGTTATAGAATTCCAGCAGTTTAGCTTGATACAAAAAAATAAGCTCTTTTAAGACACGGACAGCAATCGGTAACCACTCAGATTATAGAGTCCCTTATATTAATAGTCAGTTTAACGACAAACAGTTGTGATCAACTTCTATTTCACCGTCACATCTTCCAGAATCTTCTGTTGAAGCTGAAGCGGCCGCTGCAACCGCAGAAAACCTCAATCGGCGCAAATATAGTAACCTTGCTAAGAAGTTGGTCGACACATCTGGTGACCAGAGGGCTTGCTTATACCTTGCACAGAGGCTAAGTTAAAGTTAAAGCCTTTATATATATAATATATATGTCCCACTGCTGGGCACAGGCGTTCTCTGTAAAGAGAGTATAAGAGCATAGTCCACCACGCGGCCCTAGTGCGGATTGGTAGACTTCACATGCCTTAGAAAAAATTTTCTAAGACATGTAGGTTTCCTCACGATGTTTTCCTTCACCGCCGAGCGCGTAGTTAATCAGCACATAAAATTGCAACAGCAAATTTATTGGTGCCGGCACCGGGGATCGAACTCGGGTTGCTAGCGTACTATGCAACAAGAGCCTGGACACTGAGCTACCACGGCTCTAGGCTAAGCATTGGTATACAACGTGGCAATGCTACCAGCCTTCTGGGCACGCTGCCAAGCGACGACGATTTGGCACAGTTATATTTTTTGTAAATATTTTGTAAAATACCTATTACATTGTAAATATAAAATTATGTCACATTTATAGAAAGTATTTTATGTATATTAGCGTGATATATTTTCCTTAGTTGACAAAAAAATAATTTGTACACATATTTGACTTCTCTAATAAACTTCCACGGTCCACTTTTCACCAATCTTATTTAGCCACATATGTGATAGGAGTGAACCGATGGCAAAGAAATTTAGCACGTGATATTTTCGTTCGTTACAAAGCGAAAAATTACACTTCTATGGTACAAATCGATCAGGATTCGAACTTGCACTATCATATCGCAGTTGGATAAAAGTAACTTGGTGGTCACAACACTGGACCCCGAGAAACGATGAAGAAGAAAGGAAGATGGTTTACCTAGTACGTTACGTAGTTAATAGTCGAATAGTGGATTCTAATATTACCATGGGGATATAATTACCATGGCGAGTGTTCTGAGGATTTGTTTGGAATCATCCCAGCTACCGATTTCCATTACCGCACATCTCGGCAGAATTCCAAATTCCACCGCCACCATCTTGATGGTTGGCGTTCAACGACTGTACGTTTTTCGCGTAACTTTCTCCCACGCACTGTCAACTTGTGGAATCAACTGTCGCCAGCGGTGTTTCCGAACGTTTACGATTTAGGGACCTTCAAGAAACGAGCCTATTCCTATCTCAAGGGTCGGCAACGCACCTGCGGCTCCTCTGGTGCTGTGGATGTTCATTGGCGACGGTGATCATTTAAGATCAGGTGAGCCGTATGCTTGTTTGCCACTTTTCATATAAAAAAAAAATAATCTACGACATTCCTTAGAATAAATATAAGCTTATAGGTTATTATCAGTATATTAATACGTTAAGTTAAAACATTGTACCCTTTCTTATGAAAATTGCGTATTTTTAATATTTGAAGATATATGAAAAATTTAAAATTAAATTTATATATACTGGGCACCGCTGAAAATCAGCGCTATCGCAACCTTGCGACGGCATATGCTGAGACGGTGTCCAATATAGGCATCATATCTAATGTTCTATTATAAGTGTCTAAAGATTTAATATTAATTCTTTTAAATTTAATTTAGGTAACAATTAATTTTAATTTATTCTTTACAACAAAACTTCACTTTCCAAATCAAAATTATCCACTTCACTATTGAAAACTAAAACAATTTCTTTAATATTTAATAAGCAAAATTATAATTTTAATAGGCAAAACTATAAACCTATACCAAACTAAAAATAAACTAAATAATTTGAAAAGTCGACCCCAAATCACTGCGCTCGCAGGGCAGGATGCCCAAGAGGCTAGCGGCATTTTTTTATTGTAACATGAGGCATGACTACTGACTTATGTACTAAATTCAGAGTTTATTGCCCTTGTCATTTTTGCTCTAAGCATAGTCTGCCTATGCTATGTCTAGATCCCCAACGTGGGTGGTTAGGGATTTTTCCATTCATCTCTTCCTTTCTTCTCTTAATAAACACACAAAAAGTTATATTTTATACAGATTGATCTTATCATCTATCTTCTATTACTATGTTATCTTACTTTTAATATTACAATTCTTATTCTCTATTATTACTATTTTAACATTCTTACTCTAACTCTATTTGGTTTCTTATTTTTAAACACTCTCTATCTAACTGTACATAAAACTATTTATTCTTACGGGCTTGTTTATTTATTTATTTATACTATTCTGTTACTCTACCTTATCTCTATTTTTTCTCTATCAGGCTAGCGGGATTTCCCCGTTGAATGGCCAGTCTCAACCTTTCGAAATGCGAGCCAGCCCTTGAAGCGTCGATGAGGCGTGCGGAAATCTCCTTGAACTGCTGACGGGCTCCCGCACCCCAAGGCCCCAAGGTCTCCACGGCAAAAGTACAATATATATATTATATGGCATGTTGTTGCATGTTCTATTTGGCCGTTTTTTTTTAACTGAATTTTTAAAAATAATTTTTCTGTCTTTTTGATGTATTTTTTGCCAATATCGAATATGTCTAATTTGAACCATATATGTTTAATTTTCTTTAATTATTTTTTAATATTAATAATACATATATTTATTTATTAAAATATTATGTTCATTCATTATTTTTATTTCAGATAATACACATAAATTTTATAACTATTTATAGAAGTATTATATTAATTTTGTATATATATTAATTATTTGTCTGTATATAAATACTATGTAGAGGCAGTAAGGCACGTGCACGACATTGGGTAGTACTGGACACCGCTGAAAATCAGCGCTGTCACAGATACTGAGACGGTGTCCAATGTTGGCATCATGTCCTATTTATCCGTTCCCTCCTTTAAGTGTATTTTGTTTATTTTTCTTTCTTTTTTAATGTTTGTTATATTTCGTAAATAATTTTTGTATATTATCTATGTCAAATGCCTTTACTACCACGCGTTTGATCCACGTACATGCGGCCATTATAAGGTTGCTTGCCAACGGTTAAGTAACTATGTTCAATAAGAACTGACAGATTCACCTAATAAGTTACGAGTTAATGAAGAATTTCGATTTTAGGGCGACCTCTAGTATTTTTAATCCGTCTAATGCCTTTCTCAAAAGTCAGACTAATGTGAACGATTCTTTTCCACTAGTGCGGTTGTCATTGACGTGTCACATTGTATATTCCTGAGAGGACTGTTCATTTGTTTTCATAAATAATTCATTTAATATTTTATTAGGACACACGATGTAAGCTCAGGCTATTTAACTCGACTCGCTTGTGCAAGAAAGTTGAATAATTCATGATTTCATTTATTTCAGAAATCAGAATTGATGTTACTCTTGTCTTGTCTTTGAGGCTGTCACCAAAATTATATAAAACACTGAGCGAAATTATTAATAGTCTATAATTCGTTTTTTTATATAAATGAATAGTTACATATATTTAACTTTCATACTTTTAATCTAGAAGGGTACGCAGGTACTAAAATACATGTTTCGCCAAAAATTTTAAAGCTCTTCTTAAATATTTATTTATTTTTATTCATCACAAAAGTAGATGTTACAGGCTATATTTCCCTATAACAAATACAATGTCATCGTCAAAATATAAATTCAATACGAAATACTAATGTCAATTCCAAATACCACAGTAATGCTCGTATTTCTCTGTTGCAGAGGATCCCAGATTATTATTCTCATAGACCATATTCATCATCGCATCGCATTTACCATGGGGAGTGTTCTGAGGAATTGTTCGGAATCATCCCAGCTACCGATTTCTATTACCGCACATCTCGGCAGAATTCCAAATACCACCGCCACCATCTTGATGGTTGGCGTTCAACGACTGTACGTTTTTCGCGTAACTTTCTCCCACGCACTGCCAACTTGTGGAATCAACTGTCGCCAGCGGTGTTTCCGAACGTTTACGATTTAGGGACCTTCAAGAAACGAGCCTATTCCTCCTTATCTCCTTATCTTCCTCCTTATTCCTTATCTCAAGGTCGGCACGCACCTACAGCTCCTCTGGTGCTGTGGATGTTCATGGGCGACGGTGATCACTTAAGATCAGGTGAGCCGTATGCTCGTTTGCCACTTTTCATATAAAAAAAAAAAATCAAAAATTAGCTGTTACCTACAGTAATGCCCACTAGCATAGAAAATGACTGTACACTATTATTCTTGAAAACATCCCCGTTGTGATCGTAGGGAAAGATAAGGAAAAGATTGTGCAAAATTCGCGTACGTATAAGTAATTATTACTTTAAATTGTGAAGCATCTTATAGTCGGATCGACTTTTAGCGTGGTGACGCGTCGCCACGCACTTCGGTATAGGTGCGTCAGTAAAATGAAATCAGTAGAGTAGTTAGTGCCAATTCTAAGACGAAGGATGAAATTTTGATTGGGTTTGAGACCTTCCTATATAATTGCAATTGTCAAATTGGATATAGTCGGTAGTCAAAAGTCGTAAATTTCGTTATCTCTTCAGCAGACCGGGCCGCGATCTCGAAGACCCGGAAGACAAGTCAACAAAACTCCATCGACAAGTTCTACCGGTGCAAATCATAGATGACATGTTTTTCCCCATTTATAAAGTACTAGCGTACCCAGCCCGCTTCGACGGGCTACATTTTACTTTATTTTATTTAAACAATAAACTTACAACATTAAAAATTGAATTTAACTCTCACAATATATTAAATTATTCATATCTCCCCGTATTCATTCTCTTGTATTCTCTTCTCGAGCGGTTGAAGATCATTACCTACACTCATGTAAATATCAGTAAATACAATATCATTCCTATCATTTATACAAAAATATATCAGGCTCCAGTTAATGTCAGAAATAAAAGTACGATGTATGGCTTGTTTGACAACTCAAAAAGAGGAGTTCTCCGATCGACACCAAATTTTACAGGATTACTCGCCAGGTCAATCTGAAGATTCCCTGAAAGTTTTATTGAAATCGGTCCAGCTGTTTCGGAGCCTATATGGAACAAACCCACACACTTTCTCTTTTATATATATAGATACAGTTGTGAGAGTGTATTTTTCTCTCTATTTTTAGACGTGAAATATAAGATATTTTACGAGTGTAAGCTATGTACATCTCAATGATCTCTCGAGACAGAAACACTTGAGAAGGGTTCGCCTTATGCTATGTGTCTAAACAGATGTCGCCTTTTACTTCCCGTTGTAGTGGTATTTTCAACCGACTTCAAAAAGTAGAATGCTGGTGCTACCAGTTGGTCCAATTCTGACAATGGTATCTATAAGAAAAAGATATTAGTCTTAAATTTACATTAAGTATGTAGCCGACAAATGGACGAATCAATATCACGCCACCGGTTTCGACGATTCATTTTTATTGGAAAGGATGAGTAATTCTATTTCGTAATACTTCTACGATAATTCTAAAATATAAAAAGGGCGTCCGCGCGTAATAGCGTGTAATGTTTAATTCGATTTGAAGTCGGTTTTGTTTTACTCGTGAATATATTTGTCAAAAACTAACCGCTCCTTTTTATTATGATATAATATTTTTTCAGACATATTACTAAGATTCTTGTTAACCATTCCAACTGAGCTTAAGCTTGTGCTAGAAGATGGTCAAGTCAATAGTCGAAAGAAGGATTCGAACTTACGACCTCATGATTTGCAGACCGTACCTTAGACGAGGCTATTGACGAAACAATTTTAAAGCATTAACATCAGACACGAACAATGTAGGTCATTGAAATATGCAACGTTATACAATTTCATTTAAAATTACTTAGAGCCATACATGTATCGGATAATTGAATGAAACCACAATACTCACAGGAAATTGAAACGGAGCGTCACATTGTTGGAACTAAAATCAATTACAAATGGATTTGTACATGCGTCAACACAATACGACTGCCAACACACTGGTCATAAACATATTTCTACATACAACTGAGCAGTGGCAACATTGATTTGAAAAAAGTATATAACAAGAAGCTTATATTATTTATGACTTAAAACTAACTTTAAAATACTTAAGCTATAAATAGTTTTCATTTGTTTTTCTATTTCTTTTTACTTAGTTAATTTAACTTTTTGTGTTTTTTTTTATTTTTTTTTTTTAATATTGTCACGCCATTTGTTCATTGCATGCAGTCTTCATTCATTACTGTGATGGCATTAACCATGCGACTTTTCCACTGTTTTTATATATTGTACTTTAAATTAATAAAAAAACAATGACAATGGAATGGTCTTAAAAGTGTGCTTATTCGGTGCTCTTTTGACGTCATCGACAAATGTAGCATAAATATTAGAGTCAAAATATAGCCGTGAGCAATAATAGTAATCATAATCTCGCAACAATAATAATCTCGGAAGATTCCGAGATATTCAAATTTTCTTAACCGAACCTTTTTTTTTTGTTGACGGGGAGGAAATCTTCGAAAAGATACCCCGCCTGCTAGGGGGAAGGCGGCGGTTATGTGGAGTTCTTACCCACTAAAACCTCCCCGGTAGCCCTTTCCTCGGTGCATGACGTACATGATGGGGCTCCGGGATCTCAACGTGGAACGCACCGGAGCCCCTCCCCCCCTGTGCCCTCGCAGCGTTAGGCGATTTTTTTTTTTTGACGAACTATCACAGTTGGCACAGAGAAGCTGGCTTTACTGCTTCACCGGATTTGAGAGGTGGCACAGCTCTTAGATCGCTTAGCCTGAACCTCTATTAGATGGTAACTCGACACAAGGGTCCCCGGTGAGAGTAACCTCGGCGGACGGTTACCATTATTACGCGTTAGCAGTCCGGTCCGAGGGCGCCTGGAGAATGAACCACGACTCGGTCGGTAGCTATTTTATTAACGAAATCTATTGGGACAATCTAAGCTAAACTAACTTATATGCCACTTCGGGAAGCGTTAGCGCTGGGAGAAGAAGTGGCCGAAGAAACTCCAGCAACGCTCCTAATCCTATCGAGAGGGTGGGGTTTCCCCATGAAGTGCTTGTATCGCGCAAGGATTATTCGCAACCTCCGACGGTCGCGGATGGACGCTTTGTGGCTTTGTAGAGATCTAGCCTGTGCAACGGTGATCACATCGTCCGGATCGTCGAGGACATGTCTCGGCCTCCGGGCGACGCGTCTGAATTTACAAGTGGGGATAGCCTTGTAAGTGGCGGCACTCACAAGAAGTTTATTTGAATGTTTGGTGGCAGTCTCGAAAAACCGTCGAGATGCCTGCTTAAAGAATTGGGCTATCGTCGGTAGCCCTGTATCGACATGTAATTCGCGGTTGCGTACGAACCACGGCGCACCCGTGGCTCGTCGCAGAAAACGATTTTGGATGACCTGAAGACGGTGGATATGACGGGGGGGGAGGCATGCGCGAAGACCGGGCTCGCGTACGTCATAACGGGACGTATTACTGCTTTATAGAGTGTCACCTTATTGCGGAGGGACATTTTACTCTTTTTATTGATTAGGTGATATAGGCGGCCCATTACGTGGGCCGCCCGGTTCCTGACTCGAGTTACGTGAGGTCCGAAGCTGAGTCTCGGATCAAGGAGTACTCCGAGGTATTTGGTTTCGGTAACCCAGGGAATGGGACTACCGAGAAGTTGAATGTTGGGGAGAGACGGAGGGCTACGCCTAGCTTGTCTCGAAAAGTACATGGCTGCGCTCTTAGCCGGGTTGATTTCGATCCTCCATTTCCGGAACCAATTCCCTAAGGCATTGGCTGCGGTCTGGAGTTTCTTGAGAATGATTTCGGGGGAACGCCCCGAAGCATATATGCCGGTATCGTCGGCGAAAAGGGCTAGCTCCGCTCTACGTGAGCGCGGGATGTCGTTGGTGTAGAGCGTGTATAGGACTGGACCTAGCACGGAGCCTTGCGGTACTCCGGCGCGAACGGGACGGGGAGTGGAGCGCACTCCCTCGACGCGGTACGTGAAGGTTCGACCCGTAAGGAAGTCTCGCACTGTGCGTACGAGATAGTCCGGCACCTCGAGCTCGTATAGCTTGTATACGAGCCCGGCGTGCCAGACTTTGTCGAATGCCTTCGCCACGTCCAGGAAGATGGCTCCCGTGTGCATGCCGATGATGGACTTGGCATGTATGTGCTCCGTGATGCGGAGCACCTGTTGGGTGCACGAGTGTTTGGCACGGAAGCCAAACTGTTCTGGGAGCGTAAGGCGACACGGGCCAGCCGATGTCGCCTTCTTCCCGGGTCCACTTTGGTGGACGACGCAGGCCCCCACCCTTGCCGCCCAGTGAACCCGAGGCTCCTTTTAGTCGCCTTGTACGACACGCAGGGGATAGTCTTATTCTTGAGAGTCCAGAACTACAAGGCTGTCTTAACCGAACCTTTTTAATCTTTATCTAAAGACGCTAGCTAACGCGAAATAAATTATGATTGATAGACAATTAAATATCCTTAAAAAAATATTTTTTATAATTTATTTAAATTTCTTTACAAAATATAAACGAAAAATGATATCTTACGCAAACTTGGATAATACGGTATTTTTCATTAAATTTTAATTTAGATTGTAACTATAACCTAGATTAGTTACATGTTATTGATAAATCGTATAAAAATATTGTCTAATACAATAACGGCATAGGTTATAGTTTGCCATTCCACTATTTAGCCAACTGCATGAGGTGCCTTATAAAAAAATCCTTGTGCACACTTTTAGACTCACTTTAAAAAAGGATGCAACTTCTGTCTGAACAGAGACGACGGAAATGACTCGGAAATTGAAGTCGACTTCTGCATTTCCCGACTTAGCTGGCGTGGAACATAATTTCTTGAACAAATAATGTCTGTTTGAAAGAATACATAAGTAAAATAAAATTAAAATTACTTTTACTAAGTAACAAGATAACAGTTTTTTTTTCTCAGTCGTTTTCAGTTTTTGTTGGGCTGGGTTGTCTCCCTAATAAACGATATACGCTATTACGCGCGGGCGTCCGTTTTGTATTTCCGAATTATCGTAGGAATATTACTTATAAATCTAACTTAATCAGAACGTAACCAAACTTTCATTAAACTACTATGAAATAATTTTTTTTTTATAATTTCTAAGCAAGTGCTTGACTACGATCCCACTTGATGTTAAGCGGAAATGCAGTCCTGGATGGTAAGGCGCACTAGCTTAGTAAATGCCTATTCACTCTACTCTTAAAATACCCACATTGTAATCGGAAGGAAAGACAGACGCGGGCAAACTATTCCAGTCCTTTGCTGTACGAAGAATGAAAGACGAAGCAAATAGCTTCGTTCGGGTTTGAGGATGTTCACAACAAAGGATGAAATCCCGCAGTGCGTCTAGAAGACCGATTTTGGAAAGAGGATGGGGAATTAGATCTTGTAGTTCCTGAGCGCACTCTCCAATGCAATGCAATCTGTAGAAAACCGAAAGGCTAGTTACCTTACGCCTGTACCCAAGACTGAGCAGATTAGTTTCAGCTGCGTCACCAAATAGCCTCTTAGCCCGCCTCTCCACCGAGTCCAAAGCTGCGAGATGGTATTTAGCATCGCCTGTCCAAATGTGACAGCAGTATTCTACACACGACCGGACTTGAGCTTTATAAAGTGTTAAAAGCTGTCCCGCAGAGAAGTACGAAATAAAAATGAACTATCGAAATCAGTTGGCTTGATATTGCAGTATTCGTCCATTTGTGGCGCACAAACTGGATACAAATTTAACAATTAAATGGCTTTCTCATTAGTCCCAGTATCAGAATTATACCGTAAGTTATGGAGTAACAAACATAACAAAAATCAAACAGACGAATTGAGAACCTCCTTTTTTTGAAGTCGGTCGAAAAGTGGTTACTGGATCCGTGCCTTTAATTATTGGCGACCAATTAAAAATTATCAATAATATGTGTAGCACAATTTTATACCACGTAGTACAAGGAAATGTAATCTTATCTTATCTAATCTAACTCATACCCTGGAAGATGGGACGGCCTTTAGTATGGGATGCTACATGAGTCGAAACTTTAGCACCGTCACATCTTCCAGAATCTTCTGTTGAGGCTGGAGCGGCCGCTGCAACTGCAGAAAACCTCAAGCGGCGCAAATATAGTAATCTCGATAGAGGTTTTATATTTGAGCCGTTTGGAGAAACTTTGGGTCCGTGGGGTCCTAGTGCACACCACCTTTTTAATATCTATCATATTCAATAATATCTAAGAAGTTGATCGACACATCTGGGGACCAGAGGGCTGGCTTATACCTTGCACAAAGGCTAAGCATTGCCAACGTTGCAATGCTAGCAGCCTTCTGGGCACGCTGCCAAGTGACAACGGTTTAGTACCATTATATGTTTTTGTAAATATTTTGTAAAATACTTAGTATATTGTAAATATTACTCTTTTTAGTTAGTATTAACTTATATTTATACACGCAACAAGTATTCATCCGCCAAGTCAAGTAGAAGCTTAGTGATCGCGCACGAGACCACAATATTATGCCCACACGTCACTAGTAATTCCCACCGTACTGCACTTTAATTCTAAGCGAAGTATGAAACCGCACGTCGACTACTCAACTCGAGCGTAATTGATTTCTACACCCACCGAGTTCATATTATTCAACGCAAAATCACGCTTACATTTTTAACCGACTACAAAATAAATAAATAAATAAATCATTTATTCCTCACCATAATCCACAGTAGTTACTTAAGATAATTATATAATTAAAAACATTTACATATTTGGAACAAGAGACATAATAACAGAAAGATTATGGTGGATTGACACTTGAACTAGGACGGATCCTGTGTCTCAAGTAATCAACCCTCCACCCCTTTACATTATCAAAGGTAGTGTACATAGTTAATTAAAACACAATTTTAAGCTAATTCGTTTTGGTGAAGTATGAATTTATATGTGTATATAAACATGTAACAGGAATATATGATAGTTTTGTAGTATGTGATTTTGTGTGTGTGCGTGCGTGTGTGTATGCGTATGGTATGTAGATGTGTAGAATATTGCTAATTATTTAATTTTTAATATATAAAATTGAGGAGGTTCTCAATTCGTCTGTTTTTTTTTATGTTATACGTATTACCTTACCGGCAAGCGCAGCGTAGATCGTCCAGCCGCAAAGACTACCTCATAAAGGCCGCAGGACGCAAGAGGATGCAAGCCGCTTACAAGTGGTCCTTTTGGAACCGATTTTGATGATTTTTTTTAATTTGAAAGCTTTTTTGCGTGCAATCCCATTCAAATTTCGTCAATGGAAACCATGAAAGTCTTACTGATTTGCATTTAGTCCGCGCACAAGAAATGGACGAGTCAACATCACGCCAACCGATTTCGATGATTAATTTTTATTGGAAAGGATACTCCGAGGCACTTCCAAGGTAGTATGAGGAATAGTTTGCCAGTTATCAATAGAAACACGCACTCTTTCAGCTTTACTTAATTTTTTTTTATGGGGGAAATTTCTTACTCAATAAAACACCCCGGTGGCCCTTCCTCGGTGCATGTCGAGGGATTTCCAGTGGAGTATGCTACCCCCTCCCCCGGCCTCCCACCGTGACCCTCGCAGTGCAACGCGACACGAGCCTGTTTATGTCACCTTCGTCCCGGGTCCCAAATCAGACCACAAAGGCCTCTTGACACCCTTGTCGCCCAGTGAACCCGAAGCCTCTTTTAATCGCCTTCTAAGATCCCAGAACTTCAGAGCTGAGTTATTATACATGATCAACATCAACCTATGTCTATCCAATGCTGTAAATTTGAAATGCTGTAAATAAATTTGCCGTTATGAATGCCTCCTCTTGCCGCCCCGTAATCCGAAGCGGGGCCAGGATGGGAACCTGGCCCCAGCATGCTTCAGCGTCGTCAGGACTTCTCTGAGTGCCGAAGAAGTCCCTTTGAGGATGAAGTCCGGTCTTTGCCGAGACCGGCCGGTCGTTGGGGTGTCCTGTTGCTGACAGATCCGGGGCACCCGCTCATAACGGCTGATGGCATTCGGGGAAGGTTTAGTGGGTAGGGGCTGCCCAGGCCGAGTCCACACATCCCTCCGGGCCCACCCAGGGTACCGGAGGATGGTCTGTAAAAGATTCCCCGCGTGAACAAAAAAAAAAAAATGCTGTAAATTCCTACTACAACCTGGGCCTTCCCCGATGCCTTCTATCCTCGGCTTTCAGCATCCGGCTAGGCGGCTATCTTCATAACTTCTTCTACCCACTGCCACTTCAACTTGCTGACTTGAAAAGATACGTCGACTAACTTTGTTCTGTTTCGGATTCTATCCCATCGAGAAAAGCCGAGCATAGCTCTTTCCTTCGCTTGTTGTGCGACTTTAACTTTGTGGGCCAGCCTAGCGGTCAGGGTCCAAGTGTCAGCACCGTAGGTTTCTTGCTTATATTTCGGACACGGCCTCCTAAGCTATTAGGCTATTTATTGGTACTTATATATGATAGAATCCGAGTACAAAATACCAAATGGTTTTATCGTTCCAGGCCTCGGTTGTTAATACGCACAGTCTTATGAGCCACTTGTTTTACGTTGAACATAAAATTATATGGCTCCTGGATCGTATAGCTGTTTGGTGTATTATCAGTAAAGACTGATAAGTCTTTTTATGACTTTTAGCTACGGCCCTTGACATTGAATACAAATTCCATCTCCAATTCCAAAAATGATCGCATATAAATGTGATCTTTTAACGGTGTCATGGAAATATCAAATCATCTTTGACATACTGCATCACCGTCTGGGGCGGGTCTCATAAAAGTATGTTCCTGCGTCTTGAAAGAGCACAGAGATGTGTATTAAAAATCATTTCATTTAGACCCATCCGCTTTCCAACTAGTGAACTGTATTCCTTTTATAAATTATTAACTGTTCGGCAACTTTTCATTCTGCACGCAGTACTTCGAAAACATTCGCTTCTTAAGTTCGAACCTGCACTTTACAATACACAGCGCAGACATGACAGGGTTTGCAGCATTGTGGCCCACAGAACTGATTTTGCTAGACATCAATTTTACATCCTAAGTGCCTTTTTGTACAATAAAGTAAATAAATTATTACATATATACCCATTACCACTAAAAGAATGTAAGACACATATTACTGAATGGCTCCAAACCCTATCGTATGAATTTACAGAAGATCTTTTAAAACCATAATAAACAGTCAGAGTAACTCCCTCCCTTCATACTCGTCCCTACACATACAGTCACTCTTCAACACAAGCAACCTTTTACACACAAACACACTCACACACACAAAACGATTAAACTAAATTACGTTATAAGTTGTTAATTTTACTAAATTTTGTGTTTGTATTTAACTGTTTGGAGATGGGCGTTAATAGCTGCGACACAGTTTTTCCTACTGCGGCTATTATCGAACTGGTTTGTACATGAATTTTTGGTTTGAAATAAAATCATATTATAATAAATCGAATGTGGCTTCGTAATAATGTTATTAAATGTATTTCGTACTCTGCTACTAAGTTCTTTATTCTTTTCTAATAAACGGAAGAAACAACATATAAAAGTATATATTATAGTAATTCGTAACAACGGACGACCTTAACACTAAGAGTGATCACTACATGCCGTGTAGTGTGCCTTTGGATCGAGAGGAATAATGTAACGAAACGGGACGGAGAATAAGTAGACTTACTGTTTAGAGAATGACTTTCATTTAACTCTTAATACAAATACCAAAACTTACACCTGTGACCCAGAGGGGTTGGCAGAAATGAAGGATTTCTACTTAGTAGACATAGAAATGGACATTTAATTTATTGGCACCATGATATACAAAATATATACGAAATACAATTAAAGGAAGGAACGGACGAATAGGATATAATGACAACATTGGACACCATCTCAGTATGTGCTATCGCATCCTAGCACTGATTTTCAGCGGTGCCCATGACTACGTAGTCGTGCGCACGCAATACTACCTTTACATGGAATTTATACAGAGTCTAATAAATAGTACGGTCCTTTTCTCTTGCGTGAGGAGGAGAAATCCGTTAAGGGCCCAGGGAAGACAGTGCTGTAGAGAGAGTAGTCCCTGTTCCATTAATGTTCCTGCCTTGCAGCCTTGTTTTCATGGGCTTGTGTCTACGTAGCCGTAATTTTTTACGATCCTGCATACAACTTTCGCTTCATTTCCATCCATATTTTAGCTTCAGGCTAAGCGACCTAAGAGCTATGCCACCTCTTAGTCCGGTGAAACAGTCAAGGCATATTCTCTAGCCAATCTGTTAAGTTTAGTTCGTCAAAAAAAATTCCATCCATAAATCTGTGCATACATTATCAGTTGAGATCTGCCCTTTTAAAATTCATCGCTAATCTGATAGATTTACTTCCTTCTATGACGCCCTCTAGTCTACCGTACACTTATACGGTATAAATTTACTTTGTCTTTCTTGCTTTATCAATCCCTTCTGTAACTGTAGGTATTTAAAAAAATCTTGCTACATATTAAAAAATTAACAGCGGGGAACGCGTTGCCCTACATTCTACAACGAGGCATCCGAGAGAGATGTAGTAAGTTACAGGAGCTTTCCCGCAGGAGATATTCCAACTTCTATTATAATATTAGTTAAAAGCTTTAACTCTACGCTACACCGGAATCGCCCGGGACGTTATATTACACCTATATATGTACAGATCATTCAATCTAGCTTTTTTATACTTTCTAAGTAAGTGCTTGACTACTATCCCACATGTTAAGTGGAAATACAGTCCTGATGGTATGGCGCTCCAACTTAGTTAATGCCTATTCACTCTACTCTTGAAAATATCCACATTGTAATCGGAGGGATTGATCACGGGCAAACTATTCCTGTGCCTTGCTGCACGAAAAATGAAAGATGAAGCAAAGCGCTTCGTTCAGGGTATATTAAAAAAATGACAGCGGACACCGTATTGCCCTACATGCAGTAGGCATATGCCCTATATGCAGTAGGCATTTGCCCTACATTGCCCTACATGCAGTTTCTGAAAGTATGTGCGTGACAAATGGACTAATCAGTCAATACCACGCCAACCAATTTTGAAGATAAATCGGATTTGTTTATTGAATATACTTCAAAGATAGTGTGATAAGATTTTGGTTAAGCTCTGATTAATTATGTAATATTCCTATTCTATTTTAAGCGCCAATAGCCTAATGGTCTAGGGTACGGTCTGCGAATCGTAAGGTCGTAGGTTCGAATCCACCATTGAACTATTGACGTGAACCATCTCGTAGCTATCTACGCAAGCATAAAAATGGACACTGAAATTGCTTTAGGCATAAAAATTAATAGTGAAAACCTACCACTAATAGTAAAAAAATGTTGGTCGAAGATTCCTGAGCTGCAAACAAATCGCAGAAAAAGCAGCCTACAGGAATAAAACTTAGAAAGTAAGGCGCATCTCAACACACATTTAAAACAATGTGAGTTGCGAGCCCACCATTCTATATAAAATTATAATTAGTAACTAGGTAGTAGGATAAGAACTTTAACTAGCACTTATAAAAATAGCGTAGATAGTAATAAGACAAATGTAATAAACATAAGATTAGAAATAAGAAAATGATAGAAATAATAAGAAATAATTATAAGAAAAGAGAAAGTAAAAGAAATGTACATTAACAGTAGAAATAAATTGTATAATAATAATAAGTAGAAGTAGAAATAAATTGTATAATGTAAGATTGAATAAATGTAAATACTAACTAACAAGAATGATGAAAGGATGAGAGGAAAGGCATAGGAGAAAAACTGCCCTAACCTATATACTATACTTAGATTAAAAAGGACAAGGGGCAATAAAACTCTGAATTTAAAATATAAGCCAGTAGTTATGTCTTTTGTTACAATAAAAAAAAACCATCTCCTAGCACAAGCTTAAGCTTAGTTGGTTTTCATCCAGCAAGTAGTTTAGTCATTAGGAGTAGTGCTTAGGGTAGTACCTAGTAATATAATATAGATAAATAAATATACATTTACATATAAATAAACAGATACTACCAGTTTGTAATTTTCATTGTTTGAGTAAAAAGAATTCAGATAATACTACATCATAATACAAAAATATACTTTTTTTTTATTAACGGGGAGGAAATCTTCAAAAAGATACCCCGCCTTCTGGGGGGAAGTCGGCGGTTATGTGGGGTTTTTACCCACTAAAACCTCCCCGGCGGCCCTTTCCTCGGTGCATGACGAGAGGTTCCGGGATCTCCAGTGGAACGCACCGGAGCCCCTCTGCACTGTGCTCAAGGAGAGCACGTCCCGGGGGGGTTACTCCCTCCCTCCCTGTGCCCTCGCAGTGCAAGGCTACTCGGGCCAGCCGATGTCGCCTTCTTCCCGGATCCACCTTAGCGGACGACATAGGCCCCCACCCTTGTCGCTCAGTGAACCCGAGGCGCCTTTTAGTCGCCTTCTACGACAGGCAGGGGATACCGTAGTCTTATTCTTGAGAGCCCAAAACTACAAGGCTGATACAGAAATATATTTGTCTTATGGTAGATTTGTAATTGATACAATATTATGGGCGTGTTTTTCCCCTTGACCTATTTCTTCCATTCCTTACGTAATAAAACATACAGAGAAACTTAGACCAATAAAACGGCTAGTTAGGCGAAGTGTGCTTAAGCTTTGAGCAAGTTGGGAAACTATAGAACTTGTACTTGCTTAGAGAACTACTTGATGGTATTACAGGGGATGAACAGAAATAAACTTTGATTTTACTTATATCTGGTTCAGCTATTCTCTTTCAGACGATGTTTTACCCATATACAAAAAAGGTGTTTCCTTTATTAGTATACACGTATATTGAAACTTAAAACGAGTCTTTCAGTTCAAATACCTAGGGCACTTGGTAACTGACGACCTTAAGGACCATTCTGACATAGAACTTAGGGCGCTGGCGGTGCGATGCAACTTGCTGGCACGCAGGTTGTAGTGGAGAGGCAAAAAAAAATTATACCGTTTAAAGTCTTCTCCAAAGTTTTCTACACGTGCAGTCTGTGGTCGTGTAGAAATACTAACTACTAATAGACTACGTGAGGTGTTTTTTTAAATTTTCTGCCCCTCCCTCCCCTGGTGAGATGTCGTGAGATTTTATTCAACCCCCTTCCCCCAATCTCACGTGAGATTTTTCAAAATGTGACTTTCTCACGTAAACGCGTTGGATTGTTATTGTAAAATGAAAAAAACAAAATCATTTTAACTTAGTAAGAGCATGCACTGAGTCGAGTAAAACATTAACAAGAATAAACAAAGCAGGTTGGAACCTGTCCGTGTGTCGCTGCCACTCAGCTCGTACGCTCTCGTTCATCGAGTCGCGCGTTCGGCTGACAGTGGCGCGAAAACTAAGGGCGGACTACACTGTACCGTAAATTCAGATTAATTTAAGCTATTTGGTATAAAACAAATATGGTGGTTTGACAGTCAGTAGATATTTAGACAGTCAGTAGATATTAGACATTTACTATGGAAGCTTTACCTAAGCAAGGAATAGTTTGTCAATTGCTGTCCCTATCCATCTATAATTCTATATATATGTATTTATATAAGTATCTATTTATTATTATATATAATTATTATGTTTATATGTTTAATTTATTTGTAAGTATGCATGTATTTATTATAGTTTTCTTTTATTTATTATTTTCTCATATAGCTTGCACCCGTTACTTTGTCTCTTCACAACCCCAAGGTAGACTGGCAGAGAATGCCTACTGGCATTAAGTCCGCCTATTTGTACCTTTATTTTTTGTATTGTGTGCAAATAAAGAATAAATAAATAAATAAATATATAACGTTATTTTCTTTCGAAAGAATTAGTGAATGATCTTAATCGTATTACGATGACGCTTAAAATTAAATCTTAAGCATGTACAATCTGGATTAAATGGACTAAAATAGTATATTATTTTTGTTTCAATCAGAAAAAAAATTGCGTGATATTTGCCCCCTCTCTCTAACGTAAGATTAGATGAGATTTGACTTGACCCCCTCCCCCCTTAAACACCTCACGTAATTTATGGAAGCCCCCTATGTAATTAATACTTCGCCATAAAGTAATTTGAACAGTTAATTAACCATCAATACCTTTTGCAAATAAATTGAATTTCAACTCAAATGAATATAGGAAAACCCGTTTAATTGAATAATTTTTCCACAAGGTTTTTCAACTCGTTGCTTTTGTATTTTCAGTTGACTGTGACGGGGTGCATACAAGCACTTAAATCGCGACAGAGCGTTGTATTTATTTACTCGTGTGCACTGTGCACGTTTGTGTGTGCCTGTGAATACTGACTATTGTCATCTCCTTTCACACGGAACCTTTTTCGTTTTCATGTTGTTTTAATTAATACGATGGAGCTTTAAATGCAGTGACGCAACAGTATGTGCGGAAATACAATCAAGTCTATTATTTGAACTGTTTTAGACTTCCTATGTATATAAAAGAGAAAGTGTGTGGGTATGTTCCATATAGGCTCTGAAACGGCTGGACCGATTTCAATGAAACTTTCAGGGAATCTTCAGATTGACCTGGCGAGAAATTCTGTAAAGTTTGGTGACGATCGCACTCCTCTTTTTGAACTGTCAAATAGCCATACGTCGTACTTTTATTTCAGACATTAACTTAAGCCCGATATGTTTTTGTAAAATGATAAGAATGATATTGTATTTACTGATATGTACATGGGTGTAGGTAACGATCTCCACCCGCTCGATAAGAGAATATACGAGAATGAATACGGAGAGAAATTAATAATTTAATATATTGTGAGAGTTAAATTAAATATTTAATTTTGGAAGTTTTTTCTTTAAATAAAATAAAGCAATAGTATTTTAACGGATATTATCGGGGTTTAATCTTGGTACCTGGATGAGCGAGTTTTGTTTGGTTTTTTTATAGTCATTCTTAGCCTTAACTGAGTGACAGCACAAATTTGGTTTAAGCGTTTTCAATCCGGAAATTTTAATGTCAAAGATGCACGTCGCTCTCGCCGCCCTATTAAGGATAAAATGGATGCCATTTCTGAAAAAGTGGAGCAAGATCGGCATATCAGTAGTAACGACGTAACTGAAGAACTGGAATTGATCACAAAACAGTTGTGGCGCATTTGAAAAAAACTGTATACACAATAAAGCTCGATATTTGGGTACCTCACGAGCTCACTGAAAGAAACAAAATGAACCCTATACTCGTTTGTGATTCTTCATAAAGACGTGATGAAACCGAACCATTTTCGAACAAGCTGATAACTGGTGATGAAAAGTGTATCATGTATAAGAACGTGCGAAAAAGGTCATCGTCAAAGGTCGGTGCTAATAATATTTTTTTCACAAATATTCTTGACAGTCTTGTTAACCATTCGAAATAAACATAGGATTGTGTTAGGAGATGGTTTACTTAGACCTGTCGCTTCCGAGCCTCGCTCTTGCGATGGTCTCGAGCGACAGGTCTTGGACGGCGGTCGCCTCCTTCTGTGAGACGGTCATGTCCCAGAAGGAGGCTGACAAGCGGGTATGGGAGAGGAGCGCCCCCTCCGCAGGCGACGTATCGGGGTGCGCAGGAGGCGTTACGAACGCCTCCTCTTGCCGCCCCCGTAATCCGAAGCGGGGCCAGGATGGGTACCTGGCCCCAGCATGCTTCGGCGTCGTCGGGACTTCTCTGAGTGCCGGAGAAGTCCCGTTTGAGGATGAAGTCCGGTCTTTGCCGGGACCGGCCGGTCGTTGGGGTGTCCTGTCGCTGACAGATCCGGGGCACCCCGCTCATAACGGCTGATGGCATTCGCGGAAGGTTTAGTGGGTAGGGGCTGCCCAGGCCGAGTCCACACATCCCTCCGGGCCCACCCAGGGTACCGGAGGATGGTCTATAAAAAGATTCCCCCGCGTGAACAAAAAAAAAAAAAAATAAAAAGGAGATGGTTTACGTCAATAGTCGAATGCTGCATTCGAAGCCACCTTACGATTCGCAAACCCTAAGCTATTGACGCTTAAATAGGCCGTCACTTAATACTGTTATGAAATGGGAAGCAACATATCACCTTGTGTTTCTACGAAAGAATAAATCTGAATAAATCATTCGTAACACAGTAACAGTTCACTTGAAAACATTATCGCCCTAACTGCCTTACAGGTTGATTCGGTAATAGCTTTCTTTGCAAGATTACTTGATTTTAAATCTGCAAATTGCGTGCTTTAGCGTTGTTCAAAAGTCATTTGCTACGAAGTTACGTAGAACAGAAACGATATTTAATTTACAAAATTAACAATTCAGTTAAATTGTACTTAGTAGTTGCGCTAGTTAAAAAGTTACAGCCTATATTTACATATATTTACACTCGTGAGCAAAAATAAAGGGTCGGTTAGGAAGGTCTGAATATATCGGAAGATAAAGATGCTAGGTAACTGAAATAAATTGTGCATGATAGACAATTAAATATCCTTAAAAGAAACTAAAATATTTTTAAATTATTTATATTTCATTAAAAAAATTAACCTAAACGAAAAAGAATATCTTACATAAACTTCGATTTAATTAAATTTTATTTGGATTTTATTATAATACCACACGGAGGCGACACTAAGTACTAAAATTTAAATAAAATTAATAAAAATATTTTATTTTAAGGATATTTAATTGTCTATCATGCACAATTTATTTCACTTAGCTAGCTTCTTTATCTTCAGAGATATTCAAGCTTTTTTAACCGACCCTTTTTGCTCACGGCTATATTTATCTATTTTAGGTAAAGTTTCTCTGTAAAGATTTTTTTTATGACGAACTACACAGAGTGGCCAGAGAAGCTGGCCTTGACTGCTTCACCGGATTGAGAGGTGGCATAGCTCTTAGGTCGCTTAGCCTGAACCTCTATCGCTAGTAACCCGACACAAGGGGAGTAACCTCGGCTTGGACGGTTACTATGTTACGCGTAAGCATTCCGATCCGAGGGCGCCCGAGAGGGCCGAAACTCTCTGTAAAGAAAATATAATCGCATAGTCAGACAATTGCAAAAATTGCTACTTTTTCATGAAATTTGAAGTTGATTTTATACTGGCTAAATAATGAAGAACTATGTAGCCTGGATAGAGAATTTATTCTAGATGTACATAATTACTAATTGGAATTACTAGGACAATCTTCTACGAACTAATTACGTAGGTAGAACGGTAGTGTAGATGAAGGTGCGCTAACTTTCGAATAGCTTTTCTCATAACTGGTAAAGAAAAAAAGTGGTAACTACTAAAATTAACACAAAGCTATCCGTTTGGTCAAAAATTCCAAAAAAACATTTTTTTTATGGACGAACTAAACAGTTGGCCAGAGAGGCTGGCCTTGACTGCTTCATCGCATTGAGAGTTGGCATAGCTCTTAGGTCGCTTAACCTGAACCTCTTAATGTGTATGTGTTATGAAAATTAGCAAAAATGTTTTTTTTGTCAAAAAAACATTTTTGCGAATAAATTTTTCGCACACAATCAATGGGGACTTTTAGGATTTTCTTAGAGCTGTATCCTAACATGACTATAAATTATCTGCTTTTAATGAATTAATATAATGGTCAATAAATATTTGCCCGGGCTGAAGCCATTTTCAACCAACTACAAAAAGGGGGGAGGTTTTCGATTCGTCAGTTTGTCTGTTACCTCATAACTTTCGAATGGGTGAACCAATTTTGATGATTCTTTTTTTATTTGAAAGCTGGTAATACCATTTAATTTGGTGTAGTTCTATAATGGCATCCGTAAGAAAACCATACTAGCTTAAATTTGCAACAAGTATATGCACGACAAATGGACGAATAACTCAATAATCACGCCAATTGATTTCGATGATTAATTTTTTTATTGGAAAGGATGTACACCAAGAGTTGAATTAGTTCAATGTCGATATATCGAGTGTCGTTCGGTTTCATGGTCATTTGGAGGGCAAAGCCCTCCGCCTCCAAAAAACTTGGCATACTCAGTAGAGCAAGACAGTATTTCACGCCTGCCCACCATCTGCAACTTTACAAGGCGCAAGTACGACCTCATATGGTAAACTGTTCGCATCTCTGGGCCGGGGCTCCCCAATACCATCTTCTTCCGTTTGACCGTGTACAACGTAGAGCTGCTCGAATAGTCGACGATCAAGGTCTTTCCGATCGACTCGACCCTCTGAGTCTGCGAAGAGATGTCGGTTCTCTTTGCATCCTGTATCGCATTTACCATGGGGAGTGTTCTGAGGAATTGTTCGGAATTATCCCAGCTACCGATTTCCACTACCGCACATCTCCGCAGAATTCTAAATTCCACCGCCACCATCTTGATGGTTGGCGTTCAACGACTGTACGTTTTTCGCGTAGCTTTCTCCCACGCACTGTCAACTTGTGGAATCAACTGTCGCCAGCGGTGTTTCCGAACGTTTACGATTTAGGGACCTTCAAGAAACGAGCCTATTCCTATCTCAAGGGTCGGCAACGCACCTGCGGCTCCTCTGGTGCTGTGGATGTTCATGGGCTACGGTGATCACTTAAGATCAGGTGAGCCGTATGCTCGTTTGCCACTTTTCAGATAAAAAAAAAAAATCGTAATATTCCAATTCGATTTGATCTCTAATTATCTCAGTCTTATTTAACTGAACTAGTGTATTAACTAAGTCATTACGCCGCTGTGTCATTCATCACAGGTGTAATAAATTATCTCAGTGCCTGTGACGTATTTAATTTCTACGTATCTAATATGAAATTTTAATACTTCCGGCGGCGAGAGACAAGGATAGATTACTGTTTAAATAACAATGTGATTTGTTGTAAATGAATTTACCTTTTTTTTGTTAACGGGGAGGAAATCTTCAAAAAGATACCCCGCCTTCTGGGGGGAAGGCGGCGGTTATGGGTTTTTACCCATTAAAACCTCCCGGTGGCCCTTCCTCGATACATGGTGTGGTGCTCCGGGATCAAAATTGTGCTCAAGGAGAGCACATCCGGGGGGCGGGGGGAAGGTTACACCCTCACAGTGCAAGGCGACACGGTTTAAACATTACCTATATTCAAAAACAAATTGAAATACTTCCTGAGTCTCTACGTATCCACGCTAATTTAAACTACGAGAAATCATTTATTTAACATTATATTTATGTTATTTATTTTGTAATATATATATATATACATTTATATGTATAATATACATAAAATTGATATACCATATTAATACACAACCGAATCGTGTCCGCCTTAGTTTTCACAGGTTTTTTGAAGATTGTATATGACGGAAGGTATTGGAGAAGGAAAATAGTTCGCACTCTCTCTAGATGTTCCTCCTTAAGGATAGCCGGAAGTAGCGGAATGATAAAAATGGAGGATTGCATATGACGCAAGGTATTAGAGAAGACCTATTTCGTAATGATAAATACCCTTCTATATATTTTTTATATCTAATGACGGAGTGTTTGTAATTTGTAAGCGCTAAATACTCCTAGGATGGAATCGTACACCAGATTTGGAATCCAGTCAATTGTTCGACAATTGTGTACCACAGAAACACTTATCAAGTGAACCGTTTCCCAGTTTCCTACAATGTCTCATATTTCACAACAAAGTTGCCAGCTATAAACCACGCTTTATATCAGGTCATTCTGGCAGACCCGGTATAGTGAAGTTCTCGTTGCATTATGTATTAACCCGTACCGCTGAGAGTTTCTGCGTCATGACAAATCGTTGTTATGAATCCATTTAAATCTAAGACGTATTCATCTTATGTTATGAAAGTACATTTAAAGGAACAGAGAATAAAAATACAACATTTATTTTATTAACCACTAGAAAGAGCCGTGGTACCTCAGTGTCCGGGCGGTTGCTTCAAGTTGCATAGTACGTTAGCAACCAAGGTTCGATCCCTGGTGTACCCTGTTGCTGACAGATCCGGGGCAACCTGCTCATAACGGCTGATGGCATCACAAAAAGTTAACAAAAAAAAAGGTTCGATCCCTGGTGCTGATCCCTGATTTGTTGTTGCAATAATAACAAATACGAAGATTGGAATAGTTCGTATTTGTTATTACGCATTATATGACCAAAGTACTGGAGCTTGCGTTTTTTCACGGTATTAAGGACCTCCGCGTTCTTGCTCACCATTTGCAATACTGTATTGTTTGGTATCTTATCCGTCCATGATAATTTAAGAATTCTTCTGTACACCCACATTTTAAAGGCTTCTAGGCGATTACTCATATTCTGGGTTAAGATCCATTACTCTACGCCATACAGAAGAACAGAAAACACATAGCAACGTGCCAAACGCACCCTGGTAGATATCTTCAAAGATCGATTGCAGAGAAGATGAGCTAACTTTACAAATGCATCTCGCGCTTGCTCTATACGACATTTGATCTCCACGCTGTGATCACATTGGTCATTTACTCTGCAGCCAAGGTATTTGTAAGAGTAGAGTCTTTGGACTATTTGGTTTCTTACAACCAGGTCTGGTATTGTAAAATGTTGCGATCTACTGACTAACATGATCTTAGTATTTTTATGTTAAGCCCGTAACTTGTACTTATACTGTCGACTGTATTAGATTGTAGACTATTTCATTCCACAAGAACTTCTAGTTATTACGTTTGATTTGAAGTCGGTTTTCATTTTTACTAGTAAGTATACTTGTAGGATTGAAGATAATTTTCAATTATGATAACATACTTGGCCTATCAGTCCTCCGTAGTTGGAGGCCGAAATTGAAAACGTGCCCGCAGAGCAATCGCCCAAATTGTAATAGAGATGTTCGACTAATTTTGCGATACGACCACGTGACTGAATAAAGACTCCGTCCATCGAATTATGACAATGTAATTATTAGACATTTGTTTTAAGGCAGGAGATTTGCTTAATTTATCTGTTTATATATTTACAGTGTGCGTCGAATGAGTCAAGCCGAATTCATTCGTGCGAACGTTCAGTCTAAAATGTAGCGAAACAAAATTGGTTTCCCTATTTCCAATATAAATCGCTTAATTAATTTTATGTGAAGCAATTTGAAGTGTCAAGAGCCTACTAGTTGGGACTCTCTACTAAACGTAAGGTCATTGGGTTCAGATCACCATTCGACTATTGATGAACCATCACCTAGAGCATCTTCAGCTTACTTGGAATACGGTAACAAGAATGTTAGTAATATTTGTGAAAAGAAAATATTGCTTGTAATATTTTAAAATAATTCTTTGTACAAAGTTACGCCGTCGCAATAAAGCGAGTGTATTAGTCATTTCCTGAAGTGCCATCTCCTACCGGAGGTCGGCTATCATTAAGGCTGTTCTAATTTTTGATGCAGCGGCACGGAATAAGGATCGTGTGCTCATGTTGAACCATGTCCGAATATTTCTGAGTCACGAAATAAGTCTTCTTCCAGGTGGTCGTTTACCCTGGATTTTTCCTTGGTTTATGAGTTGGAATAGTTTGTATTTGTTAGTACGCATTATGTGACCAAAGTACTGGAGCTTGCGATTTTTCACGGTATTAAGGACCTCCGCGTTCTTGCTCACCATTTGCAATACTGTATTGTTTGGTATCTTATCCGTCCATGATAATTTAAGAATTCTTCTGTACACCCACATTTCGAAGGTTTGTAGGCGATTACTCATATTCTGGGTTAAGGTCCATTACTCTACGCCATACAGAAGAACAGAAAAGACATAGCAACGTGCCAAACGCAGGCACAATCTTCAAAGATCGATTGCAGAGAAGATGAGCTAACTTTAGAAATGCGTTTCGCGCTTGCTCTATATTACATTTAATCTCCACGCTGTGATCACATTGGTCATTTACTCTGCAGCCAAGCTATTTGTAAGAGTGGACTCTTAGGACTATTTGGTTTCTTACAACCAGGACTGGTGTTGTAAAATGTTGCGATCTACTGACTAACATGATCTTAGTCTTTTTCAGGTTTATGTTAAGCCCGTAACTTGTACTAATACTGTCGACTGTATTAGTTAGTAGACTATTTCATTCCACAAGAACTTCTAGTTATTACGTTTGATTTGAAGTCGGTTTTCATTTTTAGTAAGTAAGTATACTTGTAGGATTGATGATAATTTTCAATTATGATAACATACTTGGCCTATCAGTCCTCCGTAGTTGGAGGCCGAAATTGAAAACGTGCCCGCAGAGCAGTCGCCCAAATTGTAATAGAGATGTTCGACTAATTTTGCGATACGACCACGTGACTGAATAAAGGCTCCGTCCATCGAATTATAATAATGTAATTATTAGACATTTGTTTTAAGGCAGGAGATTTTGGGGGAGGGAGTAACCTCCTCCTCGGGATGTGCTCTACTAGAGCACGGTGCAGAGGAGCTCCGGTGCGTTCCGCTTTCCCCCCCAGAAGGCGAGGTATCTTTTGAAGATTTCCTCCCCGTTAACAAAAAAAAAGGCAGGGAGATTTGCTTATTTTATTTTTTTATATAATTACAGTTAGATGTGCGTCGAATATGAGTCAAGCCGAATACGAACATTCGTGCGAACGTTCGGTCTAAAATGTAGCAAAACAAAATTGGTTTCCCTATTTCAATATAATCGCTTAATTCATTTTATGTGAAGTAATTTGAAGTGTCAAGAGCCTACTAGTTAGGACACTCTCTGCTAAACGTGAGGTCGTGGGTTCGAATCCACCATTCGACTATTGATGTGAACCTAGAACAAGCTTCAGCTTACTTGGAATGGTTAACAAGAATGTCCAGCCCTGTAGTTCTGGGCTCTCAAGAATAAGACTACGGTATCCCCTGCCTGTCGTACAAGGCGACTAAAGGGGTCTCGGAGTTCACTACGGGGCCTGCGACATCCACCAAAGTGGACCCGGGAAGAAGGCGACATCGGCTGGCCCGTGTAGCCTTGCACTATGAGGGCACAGGGGGAGGAGTAACTCCCCTCCCCAGGACGTGCTCTCCTTGAGCACAGTGCAGAGGGGCTCCGGTGCGTTCCACTGGAGATCCCGGAGCCACTCGTCATGCACCGAGGAAAGGGCCACCTCCCCGGTTTTAGTGGGTAAAAACCCCACATAACCGCCACCTTCCCCCCAGAAGGGTATCTTTTTGAAGATTTCCTCCCCGTTAACAAAAAAAAAGGGGTAACAAGAATGTTAGTAATATTTGTGAAAAGAAAATATTGCTTGTAATATTTTTTAAAATAATTCTTTACACGAAATCAAACAATGAGTAGAGATGTCGCAGCTTCATTCTTCATCTCTCTAATTTAAATGCAGATGTGAGTGGTTCTGGCGTTCTATTTAACTTGATATATTCAAAACGAGACTTCACTGTTAGCGATGTTTCCATTTATCACAGGTTTAATAATGTATTTACCATATTAATGTCTCCAGTATTCTCTATCCAGTTGATACAGGATTTGCACATCATGCTTTTAATTGCTAAAGTATCACATACATATATAATCTTCCAATATTTTTTTTTATTTTTAATAATAATAATTTTTATTTCAAACTAAAAATTCACACATGGTACAAACTAGGTCCATAATAGCCGCAGTAGTAAAAACTGTGTCGCAGCTATTAACGCCCATCTCCAAACAATTATATACAAAATTCACCCCGCCTTCTGGGGGGAAGGCGGCGGTTATGTGGTGGCCCTTTCCTCGGTGCATGACGAGGGGCTCCGGGATCTCAACCTGGAACGCACCGGAGCCCCTCTGCACTGTGCTACTTCCTTCCTCACCTGTTCCCTCGCAGCGCAAGGCGACACGGGCCAGCCGATGTCGCCTTCTTCCCGGGTCCACTTTGGTGGATGACGCAGGCCCCGCAGTAAACCCAAGGCCCCTTTTAGTCGCCTTGTACGACAGGCAGGGGATACCGTAGTCTTATTCTTGAGAGCCCAGAACTAATGGTTATATTGACGATTGAGATAAAACGAAGGAAATTGTTAATTTTGTATCGTTACACATATTGTTCATTTTGTCGACAATAGCGCATAAAATTAAATGAATTCCTCATCAGAAAACATCCGGAAATAACCAATTAAGAATTGCAGGTTATTCCACCGCATTTCCGCATCGACATGGAATCTTTAATTGGTTCCATTTCAGCCGGCAGTTAAGTGAAGTTTCATTCGGTCTTTTAAATTTAGCACGAGGGTTGAGAAAAAACGACACCAATGTTTTTTGACAAAACTTAAAACTACTTAATTTCTAATCTATATATATAATAGAGAAAGTGTGTGGGTATGTTCCATTTAGGCCCCGAAACGGCTGGACCGATTTCAATGAAACTTTCAGAGAATCTTTAGGTTGACCTGGAGAGTAATCCTGTATAGTTTGGTGACGATCGGAGCACTCCTCTTTTTGAACTGTCATGTTCTTATGTTTTTTAACCCCGAATTTGTATTGACACATGCGTTGTGTATATTTATATCATTATGAACCATATTGCAGTATAATGAAATATAATAAAGTGTACTGAAGTATATTAAATATAATAATTAAGGATTTTGAAGTAGTAAGAAGAATGATATTGTATATACTGATATGTACATGGGTGTAGGTGAATCTTCATCCGCCCTAGAAGAGAATGAATACTGAGAGAAATGAATAATTTAATATATTGTGAGAGTTAAATTAAATATGATTATAATATATTTAAATTAGAATATATTTAATGATGTAAGTTTATTGTTTAAATAAAAAAAAAAAAACAAAATCTAGCTCGGCGAAGCGGGCTGAAAAAAAATATAATGATAAAAACAGAGCTCTGATAGAGCAGCAATCTCTCTCATCTCAGTTATCTATGTATCTACGTATAACTTCTTAAATTAAAATTAACTTAAAATCTTTTATTTTTCTCTAAGCGTTGCTTTATCTCTACCCAATCTCAAGGAAGACTGGCATATAATGCATTTTGGCATCAAGTCCTCCTTTGTCAACCGACTTCAAAAGCAGGAATTTCTCAATTCGTGTTTGTTTTTTTTTTGTTACCTCATAACTTTGGACTGGTTGAACCGATTTTGATGATTCTTTTTTCTGTTAAAAGCTGGTGATTGCCATGTGGCCAATTCCAAATTAAATTGTGACAATGGCATCCATGAGAAAATGCAAATTTAACACATTATATAGTTGTAGGCGACTCGCACAACAGTGGTCCTCTTGGATAGCTCAGTTGCACACGCATACAAACATATGCGCGCGCATTCGCTCTCTCGTTCTGAGAGCTCAGTGGACTGTATATAGCCGCGAAATTCAAAAGACAAAAAGGCGGAAGGGAGATATTTGACAACCTATTATATATATATATATATATATATATATATATATATATATATATATATATATATATATATATATATATATATATATATATATATATATATATATATATATATATATATATATATATATATATATATATATATATATATATATATATATATATATATATATATATATATATATATATATATATATATATATATATATATATATATATATATATATATATATATATATATATATATATATATATATATATATATATATATATATATATATATATATATATATATATATATATATATATATATATATATATATATATATATATATATATATATATATATATATATATATATATATATATATATATATATATATATATATATATATATATATATATATATATATATATATATATATATATATATATATATATATATATATATATATATATATATATATATATATATATATATATATATATATATATATAAATGGTCGTGGTCGAAGGCCGGTGAATCGTCCCAAACAGTGGCCAAGCCGCGAATTTCGGCGTTAGTGAACTCCATGTTTACACGTCTATAACTGTTGAACGCAATATCCAAACTAATTATGCATAGCGTCGTTTTGTAGGTTATGTCAAGACCTTTCAAATTATGTATAGTATTGCTAGATACGAGCTCTGTAGCGCTTTGTACATAGCCGCGAAATTCAAAAGACAAAAAGGCGGAAGGGAGATATTTGACAACCTATTATATATATATATATATCTATACACTTACGTTTTACGTACAGATTAAATAAATAATACGAAATCTCCCATTTCAGAATTATTTGTTTCTAATTTTGCTACGGGTATACTTGAGTACAACTTAGCGGTAAGTTAAGAGCACCATGCTTCCCTTAATTAACCACGAAAATTTCGTCATCTCATTAAAATCTTCAAAACATATTTTCATCTTGCGTAGATTTAGTAAAAGTGAGTCGTTAAATTTAATTTCGGTATTTCTTCTTTATATGAAAAACTGATTTTGGGCTAAGCCAGCACTTACAAAAAGATGGATGGATTAAGAGCATTGCTGGAGTTTCTTCGGCCACTTCTTCACCCAGCGCCAACGCGTAGTGGCATATAAGTTAGTTTAGTATAGATTGCCTAAAAATTTTTATTATTAGAATAGCCACCGACCGAGTCTCCCTCGCGGACGCCCTCGGATCGAAATGCTTACGCGTAACATGAACGACTCTTGCTTTCCGAAGGCTCCGGTGCGTTTCTCTGGAGATCCCGGAGCCCTTCACCATGCACCCAGGAAGACGAAGATATACATATATGCACGACCCCACCCGACTGGGGGCCTAGCCTAGCCTGGTGAGCATGGCTACCCCTCACAGGCGCAGGAGGCCCGGTTCTAAACCGGGTCTGTCACTGGGGCGAGATGGTGAATGCTAACGCGACCCCATCTCGCCCCATTACAGTGAAGGACTGCTCCATGGGAGGTTTTAGTCGGTAGGGGCCTCCAGCAGGCCGAGCCCGACATAACTGGCCCGCTTCCCCGGCGGGCACGTATGAATAAAAGCATTTCTTCCCATGAAAAAAAAAAAGACGAAGATATACGGAATAGTATCTTCGTGAAGATTTCACCTCCGTCAAAAAAAAGTTGGAATCCTGATCGAGCACTTGCTTTGAATGTTTTTAAAAAAAACTCACGTTTCAATTACAAATGATTCAAGTTCATTAGTGAGATTTCTTTGCCTCATCAAGTTGCGTTCATTCAGAGTGAGCGAAGATATTTCTCAACAAAAACTTGAACAGATGCAGCTGTTGTCGCGTGTCGTAACCGGACCTCAAATAATGTTTTTAATGAAATATAACGAATTAAAACAATATTGTCAATCAACTAGTCTTGACCGGTTACTTTTATATTCCTACCAACGAGTTTGACTAAAAGATTGTCACGTCAATAGCCTATAGGTCTAGGATACGTCGTGAAACCCTGTAGTTCTGGGCTCTCAAGAATAAGACTACGGTATCCCCTGCCTGTCGTAGAAGGCGACTAAAAGGGGCCTCGGGTTCATTGGGCGACAAGGGTGGGGGCCTTTGTCTTCCGCCAAGGTGGACCCGGGAAGAAGGCGACATCGGCTGGCCCGTGTCGCCTTGCACTGCGAGGGCACAGGGGGGGAGGGAGTAACCTCCCCAGGGAAGTGCTCTCTATGAGCACAGTGCAGAGGGGCTCCGGTGCGTTCCACTGGAGATCCCGGAGCCCCTCACCATGCACCGAGGAAGGGCCACCGGGGAGGTTTTAGTGGGTAAAAACCCCACATAACCGCCGCCTTCCCCCCAGAAGGCGGGGTATCTTTCTGAAGATTTCCTCCTCGTTAACAAAAAAAAAAAAAGGATACGTCGTGAATCACTACGACCGCTACTATATTATTAACTGCTCCTGATTCTAACACATGCAAGTGGTTTTATCTTTAAGAGCAATTTCTTCCAGACAACGTTTGTATCGACAGTAATTTGTTTCTAAGAAGTGTGTCTATGATTTTATATGACATACTTTCACGTTCATAAGACTACATATTTATTTTTCCCAATGCTATTTTGTTTATAGCCAAGGCTTTACTAGTTATTTATGTTGTCTTTTTCTTGTTTATGTCTGTTTCGTGTGTCAATATCAACATATAAATTATGTATTGGAGGCACACGCGTCTCAACGTGGCTTTCCGCTCCGCCGAACTGCGGTCCAAATTGACTTCACAATTATTAATGTGAACCGAGTCGTCCCCGGGGCAGACGTGGTCAATGTGGATTTCAGATCAAAATTGAATGAGATAAGTTGTCAAGTCATATTCAAGTTTAATATAAATTAATGTTGTAAGCGATAAAAGCATGGTGTGTACATTAATGTGATCTACATATTAACTATCATGAGAACTGTGGTAGCTCACTAAATCACCCCCACCAATACAAGAAGTATAACACATAAAAAACTGAAAATACCATCTCATTCTAACATATACGGTAAGCGAACATCGCAATACTTAATACCGACACTAATCAATAAACTCCCATTACAAACAAAAAAAGACATTAACAACAAAAACATTAAAACTGTTTTTTAAAAAATATTTTTTTATAACATGTGTAAAATATATATATATATATATTTAGAACAGCCTGTATCGAGCGCTCACACGCATTGAGGCGTCTTCGCTTACGATGGGTGTCTGCGTTCGTTTGCAAAGGATGCTCGCAACGGCTCGTGACGAGGTGTTGCGGGATTCTCTTTTAAATCACTATTACTGCAAAAATGGACGAGGACTGAATGCTGCGCATCCAGACAAACCTGGGATAGGTTGTTGGGATGCGCTTTATTGTGTAAATTTTATTTGTAAAATGTATTAAATTAAATTAAAAAAAAAAATATGTGAGGTGTATTGAATGAGTGAGTAAGTGAATCTAAATAATTGTGAGATACATAACTTTCGTCGGAACTATGATATATGAATATTTTATGTATTAGTATATTTAATGATAAATTATTTATGTAGGTATATTTAGTGTAAGTTGTCAATTATATGTATAGCTTTGTTATCTTATTTGTATTTCTAACGCCATCGTCCTGTTTTGTTCATATGTTTCCTGTCCATACACAGGTTGCCTGGAAGAGATCGCTCTCAGCGATAAGGTCGCCCATTGTACAACGAACTGTAAAACCTTACTTATGTAATGCCTTTTGTTTGATTTTGGTGTACAATAAAGTTATATCTATCTATCTATCTATCTATAACTATCACCAAAGCCGTGGTAGCTCAGTAAATAAGTGATGTGAAATGAATTAGTGATTAAGTGAGTAAATGTCAATAAATATGATATACAAAACTATCACAAAAACCGTTGCAGCTCAGTAAATAAGTGTTATCTGGCAACACATGACACCCAGCGATTGTTATGCATAATATCTACTTCCAATGATATCTTAATGATTTACCTGAACCTTATTGTATCTTTAATTCATAATTAATAATTTAGTTGATCGTCACATGAACTTGGCATTGTAAACAATAGTTTAACCTTATTAGTTCCTAATCTGACTTCTAATTTATTTTGTATAAAGATTGTGAGGACGCGCAGTTGTGACGTTACTCGTTATAAATAATTCTCTGTACAACGTTACGCTGTCTCAATAAAGCGAATGTATTAGTTGTTGGACTATTTTATTCTACGAGACCTACAAATTATAATATAAGTGAGTGAGGTGAAATGAATGAGTGAATGAGTGATTTAATGAGTAAATGTATATTAATGTCATTTACAAAACTATCACGAAAGCCGTGGTAGCTCAGTAAATAAGTGATGTGAAATGAATTAGTGATTAAGTGAGTAAATGTCAATAAATATGATATACAAAACTATCACAAAAACCGTTGTAGCTCAGTAAATAAATGTTATCTGGCAACACATGACACCCAGCGATTGTTATGCATAATATCTACTTCCAATGATATCTTAATGATTTACCTGAACCTTATTGTATCTTTAATTCATAATTAATAATTTAGTTGATCGTCACATGAACATGGCATTGTAAACAATAGTTTAACCTTATTAGTTCCTAATCTGACTTCTAATTTATTTTGTATAAAGATTGTGAGGACGCGCAGTTGTGACGTTACTCGTTATAAATAATTCTCTGTACAACGTTACGCTGTCTCAATAAAGCGAATGTATTAGTTGTTGGACTATTTTATTCTACGAGACCTACAAATTATAATATAAGTGAGTGAGGTGAAATGAATGAGTGAATGAGTGATTTAATGAGTAAATGTATATTAATGTCATTTACAAAACTATCACGAAAACCGTTATAGCTCAGTAAATGAGTGGGTGTGGCGAAATGAATGAGTGAATGAGTGATTTCGTGAGTAAATGTAAATTAATGTCATTTACAAAACTATCACGAAAACCGTTGTAGCTCAGTAAATGAGTGGGTGAGGCGAAATAAATGAGCGATTGAGTGATTTAGTGAGTAAATGTAAATTAATGTCATTTACAAAACTATCACGAAAACCGTTGTAGCTCAGTAAATGAGTGGGTGAGGCGAAATGAATGAGTGAATGAGTGATTTCGTGAGTAAATGTAAATTAATGTCATTTACAAAACTATCACGAAAACCGTTGTAGCTCAGTAAATGAGTGGGTGAGGCGAAATGAATGAGTGAATGAGTGATTTCGTGAGTAAATGTAAATTAATGTCATTTACAAAACTATCACGAAAACCGTTGTAGCTCAGTAAATGAGTGGGTGAGGCAGAAATGAATGAGTGAATGAGTGATTTCGTGAGTAAATGTAAATTAATGTCATTTACAAAACTATCACAAAACCGTTGTAGCTCAGTAAATGAGTGGGTGAGGCAGAAATGAATGAGTGAATGAGTGATTTAATGAGTAAATGTAAATTAATGTCATTTACAAAACTATCACGAAAACCGTTGTAGCTCAGTAAATGAGTGGGTGAGGCGAAATAAATGAGCGATTGAGTGATTTAGTGAGTAAATGTAAATTAATGTCATTTACAAAACTATCACGAAAACCGTTGTAGCTCAGTAAATAAGTAAGTGAATTGTGAATAAGTGAGTGAATGAAGGAGAGAAAGAGCAAGGGAGGAAGTAAGCAAATAAATATATTAAACATTAATAAATTTCTCCTGGATCGATTCCATTTGAATTTTTATAGTAGTTGATAACCAGGAGAGAACAAGAATTTTTTCATTACCAAAAAACAATAGGATATAGTTTAATATACTCTCGTGGAACACCAATGGATGTCTCTATTATATTCGTGATATTTGTTTAACGATCTGTATAATACCAGCTCCCTGTGGAATAAGAGCTGCGTTAACACTCCGCTGGAGCCGTGATGTATGTGGATATAGATCACGAATAACTTTAAGTAATGATCTTTGATATTTCATACTATTGGTCTCTGATCTGCTCATATATTAACGTAAATTATCGTGATATACTATTAATTCAAATCACGGCGTCGAACCAAAGAGGCAGAGACACAACGACAGAGAGCAGTGAGAACGAATGTTCATTTTCATGTTCAAGGTCCTGGCATACCTATATCGTCACTTTTTTTTTAGTAACGGGGAGGAAATCTGCAAAAAGATACCCCGCCTTCTGGGGGAAAATTTCCGGCGGTTATGTGGGTTTTTTACCCACTAAAACCTCCCCGGTGGCCTTTGGTGAGGGTCTCCGGGATCTCCAGTGGAACGCACCGGAGCCCCTCTTCACAGTGATCAAGGAGAACACTTCCCGGGGGGGGAGAGGTTACTCCCTCCTTCCCTGTACCCTCGCAGTGCAAGGCGACACGGGCCAGCCGATGTCGCCTTTTTCCCGGGTCCACCTTGGTGGACGACAAAGGCCCCGATTACGGTATCCCCCGCCTTCTTCGACAGGCAGGGGATACCGTAATCTTATTCTTGAGAGTTGACCAGAACTGCAGGGCAGACCTATATCGTCACCTATTCCAAATATACAAACATTGACTGAAAGAGGTCGCTCTTAGCAATAAGATCACCTCGTACAACAAATTGTAAAATTTACCTTAGTTCTGTAATTTGCTTCATGTTTGATTTTGGTATATATAAAATATATCTCAATACAACGCCAACCGATTTCGATCATTCATATATCGGAAAGGATGTACAATCCATTCCGATATTTTTACTTTCAAGGGTAGTTTGATGAGATTTTGGTTAGGTTCTATTAATTATTTTAGTAATTAGGTAAGGATACGGTCTGCGAATCGTATGTTCGAGGTTCGAATCCACCATTCGATTATTAACGTTTTTTTTTATATATATGAAAAGTGGCAAACGAGCATACGGCTCACCTGATCTTAAGTGATCACCGTCGCCCATGAACATCCACAGCACCAGAGGAGCTGTAGGTGCGTTGCCGACCTTTGAGATAGGAATAGGCTCGTTTCTTGAAGGTCCCTAAATCGTAAACGTTCGGAAACACCGCTGGCGACAGTTGATTCCACAAGTTGACAGTGCGTGGGAGAAAGTTACGCGGAAAACGTACAGTCGTTGAACGCCAACCATCAAGATGGTGGCGGTGGAATTTGGAATTCTGCCGAGATGTGCGGTAATGGAAATCGGTAGCTGGGATGATTCGTGCACCATCTCCTAGCACAAGCTTAAGCTTAGTTGAAATGGTTAACAAGAATGTTAGTAATGTTTTCTGAAAAAAAAATAATAACACTAGCTTACTAAAAAAATATGATTTGAAGTCGTTACTTGGTTTTACTTGTAAATATAATTGCATATTATTAATACTAACAAAATGGAACAAATGATCAAATACATTTCAATTAACGAATTAAAAAAAAATTAAAAAGTTTCTTAACCGAGTCTCAACGTAACCACGCCAACATCAATTACGACAAATCGTTTATATAACACTATATTTATGTTATTTATTATGTAATTTGTTTATATATATATGTATATAACTATATATTTATATATATATGTATCTATAGCTGCTTTTTTTAATATATACATTTATATATAAAATTTATGAAAGTTTATGTATTGTACACTATAATAATACACAACCGAATGGTGTCCGCCTTAGTCTTCACAGGTTTTTTGGCTGAAAACCAGCGCTGTGCACATGTGTGAGCACAGCACATGCTGAGCCAACCCCTTTTCGGCACAATTTCTTTTTTTTCTTTTTTTATGTTGTTTCTGTTTACTTTTGTTTATGTTGTTTTTTGTCTTGTTTTACCTGTTGTTTCTGTGTTCTTGAGCCGAATAAATGTTTTTCAATTTCAATTTTCAAAATAAAATAAGACGTACAGAACAAAATTCAACTCTATTTCTGGCCTAAATCCATACTTGTGTGAACAAATCATTGTTGATCGAATAATGGATTCGTGGAACCCATATCTCTCGCGTTACGTCATCAATCTCTTAATGATAAAGCTAACGTCAGTATTTGCATGAAAACATAAATATTATCTATGATTTTTTATCGCACCAAAGATGTCAACATCTAGTTATATATTTTATGTGTATTTAACAAATAGTTAACCATCACCCAAAATAAAAAGTTTTGTGTTTTTTAAATTGTACTTTTAATTTTTGGGAGCCGTGGTAGTTCAGTGTCCGTGCGGTTGGCTCAAGTTGCGTAGTACGTTTGGAAGGCGCTGGTCTCCTTCTGCGAGTCAGTAATGACCCAGAAGGAGACCGCAGAACGGGATCGGGAGAGGGCCGATCCCGTTCGGAGATGGCGCAGGCGGGCCGGTGGCAGACCGGCCCGCAGCCCTGTAGTTCTGGGCTCTCAAGAATAAGACTACGGTATCCCCTGCCTGTCGTACAAGGCGACTAAAAGGGGCCTCGGGTTCACTGGGCGACAAGGGTGGGGGCCTGAGTCGTCCACCAAAGTGGACCCGGGAAGAAGGCGACATCGGCTGGCCCGTGTCGCCTTGCGCTGCGAGGGCACAGGGGGGGAGGGAGTAACCTCCCCCCCCCCGGGACGTGCTCTCCTTGAGCACAGTGCAGAGGGGCTCCGGTGCGTTCCACTGGAGATCCCGGAGCCCCTCGTCATGCACCGAGGAAAGGGCCACCGGGGAGGTTTTAGTGGGTAAGAACCCCACATAACCGCCGCCTTCCCCCCAGAAGGCGGGGTATCTTTTTGAAGATTTCCTCCCCGTTAACAAAAAAGAAAAAAAAAAGTTGCGTAGTACGCTAGCAACCAGAGTTGGATCCCCGGTGCCGGTACCAATAACTATGCTGTTGTAATTTTATGTGCTGATTTACCACGCGCTTGGAGGTGAAGGAAAACATCGTGAGGAAACCTACATGTTTTAGAAAATTTTTCTACGGCATGTGAAGTCTGCCAATCCGCACTAGGGCCGCGTGGTGGACTATGCCCTTATACTCTCTTTACAGAGAAGGCCTGCGCCCAGCAGTGGGACATATATAAAAAGGGTGTAACTTTAACTTTAGTTTTTGACTTAACTTTAATCTTGGTGAATCGTCAACTTAACACCAGAGCACAGAAGATGGCCAGACGGGAAGGCATAGATATCAGCAGAATACCAGCGTTGGCTTCACAGCCGACACAATGCTGAGCTGATACCTATTCGATTCAGCATCGCAACCAAATAGATTAAGTTATCGTATTTACTTTAGTTTCTTTATTTTATTTTATCCTGAAGAAAATATTATTTTTTCCTATTTGTCTATTTCTGTGTGCTGGTTTAAATAAATGGTTTATTATTATTTTTTTTTGAAATCGGTTAAGTTTTTATAATATTTATATAAAAAGTAAAATACACAAAAATATCATACAAAATACAAAAACATTACAAAAACCTAACCTAGTGTGTGCCACCGGCAACGAAGCAGGGCCCAAGCAACCGGTGGTTAGGATGACATAGAGAGAAACCTCCTGACAATGCGTGACGTGTCCAAGAGTACTGCCTTCTGTATCTGACCGCCGACCCAGCCATCTAGCGAAAGTCTCATAAGATGTTATTCGAGACTTTTCGCTATGAGACCGTTTGCAGAAACGACTATACAATGATTGTCGAATCCACATCCCACATGGCGGTCACCTAGTGAGCCAAGTCGAGGTACTTAGTGATTTTTTCTCTTTCGGCCTTCACAAGGTTCTCGTCATGCGGGATGGTAATATCGACGAGCACCGCCTGTCGCGTTGACCGATCTGTCAGCACAATATCAGGCTTATTGGCAACAATAGTCCTGTCTGTAATGACAGATTATTATTATTATACTACTAGGATTACTTTAGTTAACTCTCTGCTGCTTCCCATCATTGACTATGCTGATGTTTGCTATAAAGATATCAATGAAACACTTCTCGATAAACTTGAGCGATTACTTAATCTATGTATAAGGTTTATTTTCTGAATACGTAAATATGACCATGTGTCACACTACCGGGCTCAGCTGAAGTGGCTCAACATCCGCAAGAGGCGAGATGTACACACACTTACCATGTTATATAACATAATTTATAACACTTGGTCTCCAGAATATCTTCGTGAGCGCTTTGTACTCAAACGGTTCGTCGGTCGCGAACCGCGAAGCTTCTATAACAAATTTCTAACATTCCCCGAATGTCACATGAATTTCTATGGCAATTCATTTACCTGTACAGCTATAAAACTATGGAATAGTTTGCCGATTGAGATCAGGGAGGCTTCGTTAACTAATGTCTTTAAATCGCGTGTATCTGAATACTTTCTACTCAAACAATGAAAAATTACAAACTGGTATATTTATTGTCGTTATATATACTTCATGTGTATGTATATTATTATAATTATATAGAAGTATCTATTTATGTATATGTAAATGTATATTTATTTATCTAAATAATAGTTTTAAAACGCTATTTTTAGCGGCAATACCCGTACCCTGCTCTTAACCACTAAAGGTTAGCTGGAAGATAATGCTAAATAGCATTAAGTTCGCCTTTGTACATATTCTTTGGTGCAATAAAGGATTTATCTATCTATCTATCTATGATTATGTAGACATATCATTATTATATTATGACATGAGCAATAACCTTGTTTTCTGACGAAAATTGCGCGAACGGAAAAGTATGATTTTTTATTATTACATAACAAACTAATTTCACAGTTAGTCGATAAAAGCTGGCCTTGACTGCTTCACCGGATTGAGAATTGGCATAGCTCTTACGTCGCTTAGCCTGAACCTCTATAGTAGTAACTCTACTAGTCCCCCGGTGAGGGTTAACCTCGGATTAGATGGTCACTATGTTAGACATAGACATTTATTTATTGGCATCACAATACAAAAACACATACACAGACAGAATATAACACACATTAAAAAAGAATGAAAAATAGACAATACACAGTTAAAGTTACACGGACAAATAATACTAAACATATGATGCCAATATCGGACACCGTCTCAGCATATGCTGTCGCAAGGATGCGACAGCGCCGATTTTCAGCGGTGCCCGGGACTACCTAAAAACGTGCGCGCGCAATACTATTTTTATTTGGAATTTATACAGACAGTAAGAGTATAATAAATATGATAGATGAATAAAACAGTTATGAGATTAAAATATATTTTATACAATAAAATAATAGATGAAAAAAATTCATAAATAAATATTTTATTGAGTCAAAAATAAACTAAAATAAATAATATGATAATTAAACGTATAAAGTTTAAATTTTGATTTATTACGCGCGAGCATTACGACCGATGTCGCCCGAGAGGGTAGACACGGCTCGCTTGGTCGCTATTTCACGGATATTCAAACAACATTCAAATAATAAACAAACTTTTTAAAAATCTTCCACAGTTTTTGAAGGAGAATGAGGAGTGTAGAATGCTATTTTTTTTGTTTTGGTGTAAAGGACATTCGTTTGTTTTTCGTTTTAAATGTAATTGCAACAAAATTTGTATTTAGTTTTTCCAAGATTTTTTAATAGATGTCTTCTATGAATCAGCTCAGGAGTCAAATACTCTAAACTTATTAGACTGAAGCAACCGACTAGAAAATCGGGCCTTTTAAGGAATACGAGCGAAGGTGCTATTGCTCTCGGAGCAATGGTTTAAATCGCGGTTCCCTAAGGAATTTACAATGTAATGAAAACCCAAGTCGAGCGGCTTAACCGCGCAGTTACTTTCAATGCGATAATTTTGTATATCTACTCTCGGAATAATCGGTCTTAAATAAATACGATTATGGTAAAGCACGTTTCGTATCTAAATATAGTGAATAGAACTTTACACTTGATTGTCAGGAGAATTTGCCAGGCACTATGTTTCTGACGAGTAAAAATAAAGGGTCCATTAAGAAAGTTTGAATATCTCGTAAGATAATGACGCTAACTGAAAAAATTTGTGCATGATCCTTCTCCTCCTCGCGTCGGTTTCCTCAATGCTGAGGGTCGTGACCATCTCGTGGGAACAGTTTGTTTTTAGTGATCCGTCGCCATTTTCCTCTATCTGCAGCCGTGCGCAGAGCATCGCTAACCGACGTGCCGAGAGTGGTGCGGTTCTGGTCAGTCCAACGTGTCGGGCTTCGACCTCGCGGTCTTGTCCCGTCAATTTTACCAGTCACATTTGTGCATGATAGACTGAATGAATATCCATAAAATAAAATATTAATAATAATTTATCTATATTTCATTAAAAAAACAAACTTAAAAGAAAAAGGATATCTTACGTAAACTTGGATAATACAGTATATTTCATTGAATTTTATTTACTAAGTACTAAGTAAGATACTAAGTACTAATGTGTAATAATATTAGTTCTGTACAGTCAAAAGTCTTATATCAATCCAATTAGTGCAAAGTAACCACAAACATATCTTTTTTTTGCTTTTCTTGTGAACGTACCTAACCGCGTAATCGTCCCGGGGGAAGGACGAGTTATGTCCGGCCCTCACCAAACCCACAAGATGTTCCACCATCGTCGGCAGGGCTGTGGGATCGCTTGCGCACACAAACGCGACCCCGCCTGCGGCTCGGACGCGCCGCGCCATCCCCGGGGAGGACGAGCCTCAGACGAGCCTCACTACCCTCTAGGCAAAGCGCCCCGGAACATAGGTCCTCCTAACCACAACCATACCTAATAAATCCTGTCTCGTCTCTAATGACCCTTCTTAGCGACTACGGTGAGTATTTTTGTAATACGTTTAAAATCTATTAAAAATATTTTATCAGTCAATATAGAGTTAAATCGCTAATGTAGCATTTACAAATGCTATATTAGCGTTTTCCAATAGCAATTAATTTGGGAGTAAACAGTATTAATTCATTTAGTAAACATAATTATACTGATTAAAAACTGTCATAGTTTGAAACTATATGTTTACCGTTTAAATAAATTCGGAAATGTTTAAACTGGAAGTTCAAAATTTGAGTATAATGACGTATTTTTAAGCGACTTCAAAAGCACAAGTTTGTCTTTTTTTATGTTTCTGTACTCATAGCTTATTTATGCTTGTTGCTAAGCAAGGCAACTAAGTAAAGCTAGGTAACCAGGTAACGAGTGATCTTTACAAAGCGTCCATCCGCGACCGTCGGAGGTTGCGAATAATCCTTGCGCGATACAAGTATTTTATGGGAAAACCCCACCCCCTCGATAGGATTAGGAGCGTTGCTGGAGTTTCTTCGGCCACTTCTTCTCCCAGCGCTAACGCTTCCCGAAGTGGCATATACGTTAGTTTAGCTTAGATTGTCCCAATAGATTTCATTAATAAAATAGCTACCGACCGAGTCGTGGTTCGGCCCTCTCGGGCGCCCTCGTATCGGACTGCTAACGCGTAATAATGGTAACCGTCCAAGCCGAGGTTACCCCTCACCGGGGGGACCCTTGTGTCGTATTACCGCCTAATAGAGGTTCAGGCTAAGCGACCTAAGAGCTATGCCACCTCTCAAATCCGGTGAAGCAGTAAAGGCCAGCTTCTCTGTGCCAACTGTGATAGTTCGTCCAAAAAAAAAAACAAGTACACTTACGACAACGAGCACGAACGTGGAAGATGGAAGAGAATTCAGGCAGTTGTGTGAAATAACGTTTAAACCGTAAGATATTCACGTTTCTGTCTCATTTCGATGTAGATTCTATTCTATCTATTCGCTTCTAATCATAGATAGATAGATAAATACTAAATCGCACCAAAGTATAAGTTGAAAGACGACCTTAATGCTATTAAGCATTATCTTCCAGCTAACTTTTAGTGGTTAAGAGCAGGCTAAGGTTAGTGCCGCTAAAATAGCGTTTTAAAAATGTTATATAGATAAATAAATATACATTTACATATTATATTAATATACATAGAATACATTAACGATAATTTATATACCAGTTTATAATTTTACATTGTTTGAGTAGAAAGTATTCAGATATACGCGATTTAAAGACATTAGTTGACGAAACCTCCTGTTATAATTTGTAGGTCTCGTAGAATAAAATAGTCCACCAACTAATACACTCGCTTTATTGAGACAGCGTAACGTTGTACAAAAGAATTATTTATAACGAATAACGTCACAACTGCGCGTCCTCACAATCTTTATACAAAATTAATTAGAAGTCAGATTAGGAACTAACAAAGTTAAACTATTGTTTACAATGCCAAGTTCATGTGACGATCAAACTAAATTATTAATTATGAATTAAAGATACAATAAGGTTCAGGTAAATCATTAAGATAACATTGGAAGTAGTTATTATGCATAACAATCGCTGGGTGTCATGTGTTGCCAGCTAACACTCCCTAATTTGAATCGAAAAACTATTCCATAGTTTTATAGCTGTACAGGTAAAAGAATTGCCATAAAAATTCGTGTGACATTCGGGGAATGTTAGAAATTTAATATATTAGGTTCGAGGCTCAACCATCAAGTAAATGAACACCTATTGTCATCAGGAAGAAAGACAGCCCTGATATACGCCAACGTCTTAAACCCAACTCCATCAGGAAGAAAAACAGCTATGATACACGTCAACGCAGTAACGCCAACATCTTCAAGAAGAAAGACAAACGTGATATACACCAACGCCGTAAATCCAACACCTCACCTAGAAAAACAGCGGCAATATACGCCAACGCTATAAACCTAACACGATCAGGAAGAAATACAGCCCTGATATACGTCAACGCCTTAACGCCAACGTCATCAGGAAGAAAGACAGCCGTGATATACGCCAACGTCATCAGGAAGAAAGACAGCCGTGATATACGTCGACGCCTCTACGCCAACGTCATCAGGAAGAAAGACAGCCCTGATATACGCCAACGTCTTAAACCCAACTCCATCAGGAAGAAAGACAGCCCTGATATACGCCAACGTCTTAAACCCAACTCCATCAGGAAGAAAGACAGCCCTGATATACGTCAACGCCTTAACGCCAACGTCATCAGGAAGAAAGACAGCCCTGATATACGTCAACGCCTTAACGCCAACGTCATCAGGAAGAAAGACAGCCCTGATATACGTCAACGCCTTAACGCCAACGTCATCAGGAAGAAAGACAGCCGTGATATACGTCGACGCCTCTACGCCAACGTCATCAGGAAGAAAGACAGCCCTGATATACGCCAACGTCTTAAACCCAACTCCATCAGGAAGAAAGACAGCCCTGATATACGCCAACGCTATAAACCTAACACGATCAGGAAGAAATACAGCCCTGATATACGTCAACGCCTTAACGCCAACGTCATCAGGAAGAAAGACAGCCCTGATATACGCCAACGTCTTAAACCCAACTCCATCAGGAAGAAAGACAGCCCTGATATACGCCAACGTCTTAAACCCAACTCCATCAGGAAGAAAGACAGCCCTGATATACGTCAACGCCTTAACGCCAACGTCATCAGGAAGAAAGACAGCCCTGATATACGTCAACGCCTTAACGCCAACGTCATCAGGAAGAAAGACAGCCGTGATATACGTCGACGTCTTAAACCCAACTCCATCAGGAAGAAAGACAGCCGTGATATACGTCGACGCCTCTACGCCAACGTCATCAGAAAGAAAGACAGATATAATATACGTCAACGCCTTAACGCCAACGTCATCAGAAAGAGAGACAGATGTGATATACGCCAACGATGAAAACCAACGTTATGAAGAAATAGAGACCCTAAGTTTTTATAATATTTATATAAAAGTAAAATACACAAAAATATCAAATAAAATACAAAAACATTATAAAAACCTAACCTAGTGTGTGTCACCGGCAACGAAGCAGGACTCAAGCAACCGGTGGTTAGGGCGACATAGAGAAACCTCCTGACGATGCGTGCCGTGTCCAGAATTACTGCCTTCTGTATCTGACCCTTGATCCAGCCATCTAGCGAAAGTCTCTTAAGATGTTGTTCGAGACTTTTCGCTATGAGACCGATTGCAGAAACGACTATCGGGACAATGATCGTCGAATCCACATCCCACATGGCGGTCACCTCATGAGCCAAGTCGAGGTACTTAGTGATTTTTCCCTTTCGGCTTTCACAAGGTTCTCGTCATGCGGGATGGTAATGTCGACGAGCACCGCCTGTCGCGTTGACCGATCTGTCAGCACAGGCTTATTGGCAACAATAGTCCTGTCTGTGATGACAGATCGATCCCCTATCGGCGTTGCATGACCATTTTCGAGAACTGGCGCCGGTGTGTATTTATAGTACGGCACCTCGGACTCCCACAAGACCATATCGAAGGAAACGAATTTGCTGGTAAATAATTCTCTGTACAACGTTACGCTGTCTCAATAAAGCGAATGTATTAGTTGTTGGACTATTTTATTCTACGAGACCTACAAATTATAATATATGGAGTGAGGTGGAAATGAATGAGTGAATGAGTGATTTCGTGAGTAAATGTAATTAATGTCATTTACAAAACTATCACGAAAACCGTTGTAGCTCAGTAAATGAGTGGGTGAGGCGAAATGAATGAACTGAGCATGCAACTGGACTTAAATCACCATTAATGTTTGCCACGATTACCTATAGGGTTGTCAAAAACTACTTTTTGAAACATTTAATATGTTATACAAAATCAGTGACAGATTAAACATCAAACTCTACTATGCACGGACATTCTCACACTCATGCACAATTCCCGAAGTGGCGCTCAAAGTTAGTTTAGCTTTTGATTGTCTCTTAGATTATCCGTAAAATAGCTACTAACCGAGTCGTCCTCGGCCCTGTCGGGCGCCCTCGGATCGAAAAGCTTACGCGTAACATAGTAACCGTCCAAGCCGGGGCTACCCCTCACCGGGAGAACCCTTGTGTCGAGTTACTAGCTATAGAGGTTCAGGCTAAGCGACCTAAGAGCTGTGCCACCTCTCAATCCGGTGAAGCAGTCAAGGCCAGCTTTTCTAGCCAAACTGTGTAGTTCGTCAAAAAAAATCGTACTGACGTTAAACGTTTGTTTCGATTTGATGTCGGCTTTTGTTTTGACTCGTAAATCTCAGGTTTAACTATCTCAAATGAGATGAGACAGTCATCCCAACATCTGCGGTACGATCTGGCAAGCGGTCAGTTATCGAACCGGTTCCAGATTCGATCTCTTTTTATCGAGATTAAATGTGTCAGTCGGAACTGTGCCTTTGAACTTTGAACATTGTCCGTTTAGCTTAAAAATTGCTTTTGAAATGCGTATTTTTAATTGTTTATTCCAACTATCAGTTGGCAAAAGTTACTCAATCATCTTATTATTCGGCATTAATAGGAGGAGGTTACTAATTGACTATTTCAACAATTATTTAGTTTTTTTTATTGTTTTTTATTACAATTTTTTTTTGTAAAAAAAAAAAATATATGGATTATAATTTACATTTTTATTTATTTTGAATCCTTAGGTTAAGTTTTTATAATATTTATATAAAAAGTAAAATACACAAAAATATCAAATAAAATACAAAAACATTATAAAAACCTAACCTAGTGTGTGTCACCGGCAACGAAGCAGGACTCAAGCAACCGGTGGTTAGGGCGACATAGAGAGAAACCTCCTGACGATGCGTGCCGTGTCCAGGAGTACTGCCTTCTGTATCTGACCCTTGATCCAGCCATCTAGCGAAAGTCTCTTAAGATGTTGTTCGAGACTTTTCGCTATGAGACCGTTTGCAGAAACGACTATCGCGACAATGATCGTCGAATCCACATCCCACATGGCGGTCACCTAGTGAGCCAAGTCGAGGTACTAAGTGATTTTTTCCCTTTCGGCCTTCACAAGGTTCTCGTCATGCGGGATGGTAATGTCGACGAGCACCGCCTGTCGCGTTGACCGATCTGTCAGCACAATATCAGGCTTATTGGCAACAATAGTTCTGTCTGTGATGACAGATCGATCCCAATAGAGCGTTGCATGACCATTTTCGAGAACTGGCGCCGGTGTGTATTTATAGTACGGCACCTCGGACTCCACAAGACCATATCGAAGAGCAATTTGCTGGTGAATAATTCTGCCTACGAGATTATGTCTGTGCAAGTACTCACCATTAGCTAGATGAGAACAACCGGAAATAATATGCCTAACATTTTTATTATCATTATGAATTATATAACATTTCGTTTCTTTCAATTAGTTATTTTTTCCAAGCTTGCTTTTACTTCTACACAACCTCAAAGTAGACTGGCAGAGAATGTCTTTTACCATTTAGTCCATCAGCTTATTTTGTTGGAATGCTTTGGATCTCAAATTCCGAAGATATAAAGCAACTGTTTATTTATAGATTTCCCACTGCTGGGAAGATCCCTGTAAAGCGTGTATAAGTGCATAATCGCTCCCACGGCCTCAGAGCGGATTTACTCATGAACTTTACATAACGAAAAAACTTTGAACGTTAAAAAGACAAGCACGTACTAAGTTCTGAGCGTCAATAGCTTAATGGTTTAAGGTACGGTCTGCGAATCGTAAGGTCGTAGATGCGAATCCAATATTCGACTATAGACTTGAACCATCACAAGTCTAGCTTAGTTGGAATGGTTAATAAGAATGTTAGTCACCTGGAAAAACAAAAAAAAAATTATTAGCTTTCTAAAAAAAAGTTTTAGTGCCGGCACCGAGGATCGATCTCGGATTGGTAGCGTACTATGCAACTCGAGGCTACTGCCCAGACACTAACCTACCACGATTCCAAGTATATGTTATATGAGGAACTAACGTACGTGACAGTAGTGATCGTGCGCACGTCAACACAGAACCTACAACTGCACAACAGTCCCCATGCAGTCGTGGCAATATCTCGTCACACGATCAGCTGCACATACTACGCAGACAGCAGCAATGACGCCATAGCCCAGTTCATCCAAAGGGCTATGAATGCCACCAACGAGAGACTGGAAGACTATAACATCGCGATGGCGTTTCGAAAATGGAACCCGAAGACGATAGACCACGCCAATCAAGTAAAGCGTTGGCGACATCTACGAAGGCGAAGTGTTGAAGCATTAAGCTGAGGGACATACACGAACACAAATTTACACACACACGCCAACACACACACACAAATTTATAAAATATTGTTTTCATTTGTTATGCTCATATTTTATTGTATTTTATTGTGCTTTTCAAATGGGAGAAGACACTGACCCTGAAACACAGGTCCAATTGAACCTAGCTCAGGAGTCAGGGACTTCATATTTCTTTGTTTAAATATTTTCTTTGGTGACTAATAAAGATTTATTATTTTATTATTACTATTAAGTAAACTCTTTTATAAACGGAGCAAATGTAACAAATAAAAAAGGCACGGACGATCTGTCCGTGAAAAAGCAATTTAAATATAAAAAAAGTATATTTTGCATATATCCTGTTTACAATAAATATGTTGATGATATCGAAAGAGTGCAGAACAAGTTTTTTAAAACCTTAAACTACAGGTGCCACAAAAATCGTACTCCTTACAATGATTTTACCCTTGAAATCAAGGCGCATGCTTCTTCAAACCATGTTTCTACATGGATTGTGTAACAATAAATTTGACTACTCTTATTTAGTAAATAATTTATGTTACGTTGTACCCAGAACAGTTTATCGGCGAGAGGTTAGGGCATATAATTTATTTTCTTTAAGCTCGTGTCGTTCCAATGCTGGTGTGCGTTCACCTCTCCGTCGTGTGGTGGAAATATACAATAAGTACTTCGCAGATGTTGATTTGTTTTCATTGCCTACTACTAAATTTAGAAAATGTATTAAAGACAGCTTATTTAGTTAATTTAGTTAATAAGTATTTATTAGTTCATTTATTTCCTTATTCTTCTTCTTAATTTTTTTGATAGTGTTTTCGTTTTTTTAAGTGTTGCACGTTAAAATAATAATGATAATAATTTGCGGATAATGTTGTTGGTAGTGCAGTTACATATTTTATTTCTATTATGTCTTTTATAATATCAATTGTGCTATTGTTTATTGTCCCAAATAAAGAGAAAAATATATATATATATATATTCGCAAAATTTTTCTTAATATTGTTTATGACAAATAAAATAAGACAGGAAGTTACACGCTCATAAAATACGGCACATAACAATCTTCTCAAACGACCGTTAAAGAAGTTCTTAACAAGAGTTAGTTGATTGCTTCACACAGTCGTTTAATTGCGTGTAAAATCTCCATTAACTGTGAAAAACACAAATGTAATTTAAAAGCGTCCCGTTTGTATTTTTAAATGCCTTTTTTTCATTATAACCTTAACTTGGAGAGCACTGTAGTTCCGGGCTCGTAGAATACGGCTACGGTTTCCCCTACCTGTCGAAAAAGGCGACTAAAAAGGGCCTCGAGTCCACGGTGCGACAGTGAAGGTTTGTGCCCAGCAGTAGGACATATATAAAGGTAACATTAACTAACTTAATTTAAAATAAATCCTTTCAAAACAAAAGGTACAAGCATAAAGAAACAAAACAGATGTATCTTCTCTTCTCTCTGAAGTCGATTAATAATCTTGCATCAGAATGGGCAATGATAAAATCGGAAATATTTCGCGACCACAAATCGAGTTCAGCGAACGGGATGCGGCTGTCAATTAGAGAACTTGTTGTCCTTAGTTTAAACAAAAGCCGTAGCCGCAGTGATTTATCGACTTGATTTTAAAGTGGATATTGAAAGCGAATTTGGATCCTCGGCGGCATATACCGATTAGTTACTATTTTTTAAGTACAAAAATAAATGGGTGCTTGATGTACGCGTGTCACAATCGAAGTTATATATTTATTAAATAGATATATTTTAGTAAAGTAAGAGATCCGGTCGGGCAGCACATAATTATACACCATATATAAAACAACGTAAATAACAAGACAGTACTTAGCTTATGTACAGAGGCGTTACCGACGAACAACACTAAAAACACTTAAGCAACGCCACCGAAGAACAACTCTAAGAGACTGAACTGTACCATTGCTCTTATACTATATGGAGTCAACAACACTTCTCACAATGCTTTACATATTTAATACTCTTTGGTTGTAATAGCACATACATTAATAACTAATTATTCGTATTTTGTATGTGTCGAATGAAATGAAACTGATATAAATAAAGAGTAACTGACAACTACATTTGGCATACATATAATCTAAACATCGGAAACGAATCATTCGATAGTCAAATAAGCAACTATACTACAATTATCTCACACGCGCGTGAGAAGTTACACTTCTTCGGCCACTTCTTCTCCCAGCGCCAACGCTTCCCGAAGTGGCCCTCAAAGTTAGTTTAGCTTTCGAATGTCCCTTAGATTATCCGTGAAATAGCAACCGACCGAGTCAGACCAGGTTCAGGCTAAGCGACCTAAGAGCTCTGCCACCTCTCAATCCGGTGAAACAGTCAAGGCCAGCTTCTCTGGCCAATCTGTGTAGTTCGTCAAAAAAAAAAAAATTGGCATCTTAAAAAAATTTTAATTGCATGATATTATATAACAGTTAATTACAATAAAATAATAGAAAGTTTGGAAAAGGATCAACACAGTCAATAAAGTCCACTCAATAAATTTGAAAAATTAAAGAAATAAATATATTAAATAATAAATAATAATATATTTATTTATATCAAAAAATAATGCATACGAACTGTTAACCTCAATTATATAGGAACACTTGAAAAAGTTTATATATTTTTTTTAATGTAATATAAGCGGCAAACGAGCAAGACGGGTCACCTGATGGTAAGTGATTCACCGCCGCCCATGTCACCAGCGGCGCCAGTGCGTTGCCTACCCTTCAGGTAAGAATATGCTCTTTTCTTGAATAACCCAATGTCGCAGTTGTTGGGGAAGACCGCTGATGGCAACGAGTTCCAGATATTTACTGTGCGTGGCAGGAAACTGTTTTTAAAACGCATTGTAGTGGAACGCCAACCATCCAGATGGTGCGGATGATAGTTCCGACGAGATGATGGGTTGCGAAAATCGGCGGCTTCTATTAAATTGAACAACTCCTCGGAACATTCCCCATTGTAGACTCTGTAAAGTATGCATAGGGAAGATAGATCCCTACGCAGTGCCAAAGGATCTAGCCGATCGGCAAGTTCAGGATCGTCGACAATCCGAGATGCCCTACGTTGGATTCGGTCAAATGGAGATAGCTGATACCCCGGAGCCCCGGCCCAGAGGTGGCAACAATACTCCATGTGAGGCCGCACCTGTGCCTTATACAGTTTAAGGTTATATAGCACAATCTTTTGCACTGCAGCTTCAGCCTGTTACGGTCATAATTTTTTCATAACGCACTTTGAGTTTTTTAAGTTATACTATAAGTATAACTTAAAAAACTCAATTGCTCAGTTTTTGCCTGGTGCATGGCATTGGGCACATCAATTCTACATACATAATTTTTTTTAAACCAAAAAAAACTTTAAATTTTATTAAAAAAATTATCAACGTAAGTTAAATGTTTAATATTTACTTTTCAAGTTTCAATCTATTCAATTCCATTAATAATGAAATCTACAATTGCATAAGAAATCTACCGGGCACTATCAATACGAGTATAGAAAGAAGAAGAGAAGAAGATTACCCTTGTACTAAGCGTCAATAGCCTAATGGTTTAGGGTACGGCCTGCGAATCGTAAGGTCGTGGGTTCCAATCCACCACTGGACTATTGTCGTGAACCATGTCCTAGCACAAGCTTAAGCTTAGTTGGAATGGTTAACAAGATTGTTAGTAATATTTCGGAAAAAAAAAAGAAATATTGCTAACTTTCTTTTTTCAACAAAAAAAAAACTTGTAACTTACCCCCCGAAAAGCGGACATCTATTGATGTCCGCTATTGGTCAAGCTTAATAGGCCCCATATATGACAAGTGGTGAGTTTGTCTCCGTAAACTGTGCATAATTTTTAACCTAGTATTTTTTGTACTTAAATTGCCAAAAATATTTCGATTTGGTACAAGCCGACTAGGATTAGAACGCAGGACTATCATAACATAAGTCAAAACCGATACTAGGCTTAAGGAAAGCTACCTAAAGGCTCCTTTTTTATATGCTAGCTCATCCCTCCCCCAGACCCTCGCAGAGCAAGCCATTGTCGCATTCTTCCCGGGTCCACTGCAGTGGACGGCAAAGTGCCCCACCCTTGTCGCCCAGTGAACCCGAGGCCCATTTTAGTCATCTTCTACGACAGGCAGGGGATACCGTAAACTTATACTACCAGCTCAGAAGTACCAGGCTAAACCATTGGGATCCTAACCCAAGATTTTTTGCCGCCAACTTCGCCTTGAACTCGAGTAATCGTCAATAGGTAAGGTACGATGTCGGTATTAAACATAATTATACAATGCGCACAAATTAAATTGGCATTAAGCAAAGTTACGAATAAGTTTAAGCCGCTCAGAGTTGCCTTGCGCCTAAATAAAAAAGTTTATATTGCATCGGTTTCCAGTTGGTACGTAAATCAAAAAAGTAACAACTGTAACAAACGAAAATTCGTAAAGTTCCAACGTAATTAGTACCGGCAGAAAATTTTCGGAAAAATGAGAACATACTGTATTTTGTTTGACTTCTGTGTGTTCATAGCGCCTACTAGCTTACTGAAGTGTCTAACAATAATTAATCTTATTCATTCATTAATCTAACATGCAGGGTTGTCAGGTTCAATTTAATAACGAATACCCGCCTTCCTTCTTTCCAGTCATCCCTATCACCTCCTAACGGATATACGTCGAATTACCAATATGCCTGTATATTATAAATACAATGTTTTGTATACGTAGTTTGGATGTTACTCAGTCACGCCAGAACGACTAAACGAACCTTGATGAGATATGACACAGAGATAGATTTTAGTCTGGAATAGTACATAGGACTTAATATTTAACCGACTTCGACGTTCATAGACGTAGATGTAGACGTAAATGTGAACGTGAACTTAAACATAGACTTAGACGTAGCCGTAAACCTAAACATAAAAATAAACGTAAACGTTAGCTTAAGTTAACATAATCGTCAGCCCTGTAGTTCTGGGCTCTCAAGAATAAGACTACGGTATCCCCTGCCTGTCGTACAAGGCGACTAAAAGGGGCCTCGGGTTCACTGAGCGACAAGGGTGTCGCCTGCGTCGTCCACCAAAGCGGACCCGGGAAGAAGGCGACATCGGCTGGCCCGTGTCACCTTGCGCTGGCTTACGCTTGCGGAGGCACAGGGGGGAAGGGAGTAACCTCCCCCCGGGACGTGCTCTCCTTGAGCACAGTGTAGAGGGGCTCCGGTGCGTTCCACCTGAAATCCCGGAGCCCCTCGTCATGCACCGAGGAAAGGGCCACCGGGAAGGTTTTATTGGGTAAGAACTTTATGATATACATTAGCTGAGGTAGACGCAGCAGTAGATTCATATCCTAAATAAAAGCCTAAGCCTACGTAGACGTAGACGGAGACGTAAACGGAGACGGAGACGGAGACGGAGACGTAGTCGTAGTCGTAGACGTAGACGTAAACGGAGACGGAGACGTAGTCGTAGTCGTAGACGTAAACGGAGACGGAGACGGAGACGGAGACGTAGTCGTAGTCGTAGACGTAGACGGAGACGTAGTCGTAGTCGTAGACGTAAACGGAGACGGAGACGTAGACGGAGACGTAGACGTAGACGTAGACGTAGACGTAAACGGAGACGGAGACGTAGTCGTAGACGTAGACGGAGACGTAGACGTAGACGTAGACGGAGACGGAGACGGAGACGGAGACGGAGACGGAGACGGAGACGGAGACGGAGACGGAGACGGAGACGGAGACGGAGACGGAGACGGAGACGGAGACGGAGACGGAGACGGAGACGTAGACGTAGACGTAGACGTAGACGGAGACGGAGACGTAGTCGTAGACGTAGACGTAAACGGAGACGGAGACGTAGACGGAGACGGAGACGTAGACGTAGACGGAGACGGAGACGTAGACGTAAAACTAACCGGAAACATAAACCTAAACTCAAACCTCTTATCTTAAACCTAAGCCTAAGTAGACTTACACGTCCGGTGACACTGGACACTTGACCTAAGAAACCCTTGAAATATGTAGGCTCTGTTTGTACATTTAATTGTTTATGACATAGTTAAAAATACACAGCCTTACAAATAAACGTGGTATAAAGATAAACTTAGGAATAAATTAAGAATAAGCCAAATTTGTACTAATATACCAAGAATGTTGGTTGTTCCGAAGTTATAACGACGTACACCCTTGTTTAAGTCTAGTATAACATTTTAAATACCACGATTTGTGTTTGTTTTCGCTCATTTAAATTAACTTATTATGGAATTAAGGGCAATGGAGGAAGTAGAAACAGTAAATGACTCAATAAATATCATTCAGACTCCAAAAAAATTTAAAAGATGCTAAAACCCTTTTGATTTATTTGTCGATGATTAGTTTCGATTTCGGTTTTCTAAAAGTGGTATAATATTTCTAGACCATTTATTTGAAAGGTCTCTTACTATGGACAAGCGTGGAAGTGGATTATCTTCTATCTATATATAGAGTATAGAATATTTTTATAACCGCTACACATTGACAGATACATTACTACACTACTACATAGACTGCAATTATTTTTTAGTATGGTTTCTCTTTGATTGCGCTGTTGCCAACTCATGCGTTTTGACGTAAAGAAAGAATAGATAAACCATAGTTGTTCCGGATTTATTTGTGGTAAACTATTCTCAGCTTATTCTTAATTTATTCCTGGTTTAACTAAACTTAGTTTAAGGGTGGAATAAATATGTTATAAATCATTTTTATTTGTAAGACTGGCAGTGTTTATGTTGTACAATTTTAATTTGTCCCATTAGTGCCCATGAAAGCGGGCGGGAACAACTAGCACTATAATACCGGCTGATATTGACTACGAATTTAAAGCGCTATCGTTACTGACCTTGATTTGAATCCTTAAAACGCAGAGTACGTAACTGGCTACCAGAATATGTTAGACTTTTAGATTTAAGAGCGGTCGGATGTTGTGACCGGGGTTTTATTGCGTCGTATAGAATATAGATTTGGAACATTTGTCAGTAAGATTTGTTCCTAAAAGGTTGTAAAAGTAACCACGATGGTTATTCGTCGTAGGCTTTATTTCGCCAAATGGCGTAGCGTGCTACGGAGTAGATTGAAGTAACTGGATTGTTATGCTGATGTAGCGGCATGCATAATAAACTTTCATAGTTACTTGTTATAATATCCAAGCATGATCTCTCCTATTTTTTTGTTGACGGGAGGAAATCTTCAAGAAGATACCTCGCCTTCTGGGGGGTAGGCGGTGTTATGTGGGATTTTTACCCCCTAAAAACCTCCTGGTGGCCTTTCCTCTGTGCATGGTTGAGGGGCTCCGGGATCTCCAGAGGAGCCCACCTAGGACGTTAATCAATCCCCCCTGTGCCCTAGCAGTGCAAGGCGACACGGGCCAGCCGATGGCGCCTAAAAAGCGATAAGTAGATGTCTTCTCTTTAGGATGACCATTTTAATAGTGATTGCTACTGTCACCACGGAGACATTCATAACTTCACTAAATGAGTGATAGCTGTGATTAACGTGCGTTTCCTGAATCTCCTCTAATAGCTACTAGACGGACATTGTTCCGTTTGTTCCGAATCGAAAATGTCGAAAACTGAAAAATCTCCAAACCCATCAATATGTCATAGACGGACCACTGACAGTCCCACAGAAAGCTACTGAAAACATTTTTGTCCACCAAAAGGTTTCCTTGAAAACATCGCTCTTAGTAGTAACAGTCCAATAAAGCGCATGCAATTATATCGCATATTGGAGAGAAGTTACTTATTGGGCGTTGTTTGTACCCTAGCAGGCAACGTCCATTACGTTAAATGTAAGTAGAGGATTTGTGGTGTCAACTGGTTTAAATTATGAATTCAAATCTTAGGATTCACAGACCAGATATTCGATAGTCTGAATCGCTACAAATTACACATTAAATTCCACTACTAAATATTGCATTCTTAATTTCTTGCCACGTTCAAACGCAACTATAAGAAGAACATTCTCGAATAGAGCGGGCAGGCCCCACCCCTTAGATGTTAGGAGCGTTGCTGGAGTTTCTTCAGCCACTTCTTCTCCCAGCGACAACGCTTCCCGAAGAGGCACTCAAAGTTAGTTTAGCTCTTGAATGTCTCTTAGATTATCCGTGAAATAGCAACCGACCGAGTCGTGGTTCGGCCCTCTCGGGCGCCCTCGGATCGGCATGCTTACGCGTAACATAGTAACCGTCCAAGCCGAGGTTACCCCTCACCGGGGGAACCCTTGTGTCGAGTTACTAGCAATAGAGGTTCAGGCTAAGCGACCTAAGAGCTATGCCACCTCTCAATCCGGTGAAGCAGTCAAGGCCAGCTTCTCTGGCCAATCTGTGTAGTTCGTCATTAAAAAAAAAAATCAAATAGAGCAGACCCATCTCGGTAGGGTTTTCAACGGATATAAGAAGTTTCTGTACTCTTTGTTATCTGTGTCAAACAAATAAATATCTATTCTATTCTAATGGTGTTTTCTGACTAAAGTGAATGTTTTGTTATAATCTAAGGCTATTAATATTACGTAACAGTTGGTACCTTGCTTTATTGGGCAATTTATTTTATTTTATGGCTGGATATTACGTGACTACCCCTTCCTTTATTTTCAGCAAATAAGTAGTGACTTATTGTATTATATGTTATTAACGTACCCAGGCCGCTTCGCCGGGCTAGATTTTGCTTTATTTTACTTAAACAATAAACTTACATCATTAAATATTTAATTTAACTCTCACAATATATTAAATTATTCATTTCCTACCGTATTAGTTATCTTCTATTTTATATTATTTTCATAATATAAAATAGAAGAGTAATATAATATATTAATAATATTCTCTCTTCTCGAGCGGGTGCAGAGAATAGAAAATAATACACCCATGTATATATCAGCAGCATCAGTAAACGGATACATTCGCGGCGCTGTAACCAACCTTGAATTCTTCAAAATCCTTAATCATTATCTTTAATATACCTTAGTATACTTTATTATACTTCAATATATTCCATTGTACACATTAGTACATGTTCGTAATGACATAAATATACACAATGAATGTGTCAATACAAATTTGGGTTATAAAACAATAGAATATCATCATAGTAAATAAAAGCTGTATTTGACAGTTCAAAAAGAGGAGAGCTCCAATCGTCACCAAACTACTTACAGGATTACTTTTTTTTTTTTAACGGGGAGGAAATCTTCAAAAAGATACCCCGCCTTCTGGGGGGAAGGCGGCGGTTATGTGGGGTTTTTACCCACTAAAACCTCCCCGGTGGCCCTTTCCTCGGTGCATGACGAGGGGCTCCGGGATCTCCAGTGGAACGCACCGGAGCCCCTCTGCACTGTGCTCAAGGAGAGCACGTCCCGGGGGGAGGTTACTCCCTCCCCCCCTGTGCCCTCATAGTGCAAGGCTACACGGGCCAGCCGATGTCGCCTTCTTCCCGGGTCCAGCTTAGCGGACGACAAAGGCCCCCACCCTTGTCGCCCAGTGAACCCGAGGCCCCCTTTAGTCGCCTTATACGACAGGCAGGGGATACCGTAGTCTTATTCTTGAGAGCCCAGAACTACAGGGCTGCGGGCCGGTCTGCCACCGGCCCGCCTGCGCCATCTCCGAATGACTTACAGGATTACTTGGTCAATCTGAAGATTCCCTGAAAGTTTCATTGAAATCGGTCCAGACGTTTCGGAGCCTATACCCTCACACTTTCTCTTTTAAATATAGATAGGGTTACGCGAGATAAGAAATTTTAATAATCTAACGTTTGTAAGTACATAATTTACTTGAAAAAATGACGTAAATAATAATTGAAATATATAGCTAATTTTATGGATTTAGTCCGTGATCTCTGCCTTCTAGGTGTGAGGGTGTGATTTTCAACCGACTTCAAAAAAGGCGGAGATTTTATTTCAGTTAGCTAGCGTCTTTATCTTCCGAGATATTCAAACTTTCTTAACCGACCCTTTATTTTTACTCACGGCTATAGTCGAAAATTAACAAACATAAACACGAATTGAGAACCTCAGAAAAAAGGTATCTAGACTAATATTTTAGCAGATTCCATCTAGAAAATAACGAAGCGAAAACGTTAACAAACAAATACACAGTTGACCGCACTGAGAGAGATAAACCACACGTATATCCGTCATTGTCCACGGCGGCTCCACAAGAGCCGAGAGTGCCATTAAACGATAACAAACGGCCGAGTGTTGACTCACCTGAACGTTAAATATGGAATTAATTCAAATTTAGAACATACCCCATTCTTTTGTTTTGAATTACGGTAAATGCTTGAAGGCTATTTTCAGACCAGTCACCTATTACACCTACACACATACTTAGGCTCATGCACACCCATACACACTCGCAAACAACAACAAAAAAGCCTTCCTTATCTCCATCGTATATATATTTTGATATATTTATATACAAGATAGAATTGAAATTAATAAACACATATGAGTTTGTCTTTTAAAAAAGAAACGACATTTCTTTTTTTCAATATCTAAATCCCTGTTTTACATGAAGAATTATTTTATATGTAACTAATGTACCCAGCCCGCTTCGCCGGTCTAGATTTTGCTTTATTTTATTTAAACAATAAACTTACATCATTAAATATTTAATTTAACTCTCACAATATATTAAATTATTCATTTCCTACCGTATTAGTTCTCTTCTATTTTATATTATTTTCATAATATAAAATAGAAGAGTAATATAATATATTAATAATATTCTCTCTTCTCGAGCGGGTGCAGAGAATAGAAAAGAATACACCCATGTACATATCAGCAGCATCAGTAAACGGATACATTCGCGGCGCTATAACTTATCTTGAATTCTTCAAAATCCTTAATTATTATCTTCAATATACTTCAGTATACTTTATTATACTTCAATAAATTCCATTGTACACATTAGTACATGTTCATAATGACATAAATATACACAACGCATGTGTCAATACAAATTTGAAATATAAAACAATAGAATATCATCATAGTATATAAAAGCTGTATTTGATAGTTCAAAAGAGAAGAGCTCCAATCGTCACCAAACTACTTACAGGATTACTTGGTCAATCTGAAGATTCCCTGAAAGTTTCATTGAAATCGGTCCAGACGTTTCGGAGCCTATATACACACACTTTCTCTTTTAAATATAGATAGGGTTACGCGAGAACAGAAATTGTAATAATCTAACGTTTGTAAGTACATAATTTACTTGAAAAAAATTACGTAAATAATAATTGAAATATATAGCTAATTTTATGGATTTAGTCCGTGATCTCTACCTTCTAGGTGTGAGGGTGTGATTTTCAACCGATTTCAAAAAAGGCGGAGATTTTATTTCAGTTAGCCAGCGTCTTTATCTTCCGAGATATTCAAACTTTCTTAACCGACCCTTTATTTTTACTCACGGCTATAGTCGAAAATTAACAAACATAAACACGAATTGAGAACCTCAGAAAAAAGGTATCTAGACTAATATTTTAGCAGATTCCATCTAGAAAATAACGAAGCGAAAACGTTAACAAACAAATACACAGTTGACCGCACTGAGAGAGATAAACCACACGTATATCCGTCATTGTCCACGGCGGCTCCACAAGAGCCGAGAGTGCCATTAAACGATAACAAACGGCCGAGTGTTGACTCACCTGAACGTTAAATATGGAATTAATTCAAATTTAGAACATACCCCATTCTTTTGTTTTGAATTACGGTAAATGCTTGAAGGCTATATTCAGACGAGTCACCTATTACACCTACACACATACTTGTCCAGTTTATCACACATACTTAGGCTCATGCACACCCATACACACTCGCTCAAATACAACAACAAAAAAAACCTTCCTTAGCTCCATCGTATATGTATTTTGATATATTTATATATAAGATAGAATTCAAATTAATAAACACAGATGAGTTTGTCTTTAACAAAAGAAACGACATTTCTTTTTTTCAATATCTAAATCCCTGTTTTACATGAAGAATTTTTTTATATGTAACTAACGTACCCAGCCCGCTTCGCCGGTCTAGATTTTGCTTTATTTTATTTAAACAATAAACTTACATCATTAAATATTTAATTTAACTCTTACAATATATTAAATTATTCATTTCCTACCGTATTAGTTCTCTTCTATTTTATATTATTATCATAATATAAAATAGAAGAGTAATATAATATATTAATAATATTCTCTCTTCTCGAGCGGGTGCAGAGAATAGAAAAGAATACACCCATGTACATATCAGCAGCATCAGTAAACGGATACATTCGCGGCGCTATAACTTATCTTGAATTCTTCAAAATCCTTAATTATTATCTTCAATATACTTCAGTATACTTTATTATACTTCAATAAATTCCATTGTACACATTAGTACATGTTCATAATGACATAAATATACACAACGCATGTGTCAATACAAATTTGAAATATAAAACAATAGAATATCATCATAGTATATAAAAGCTGTATTTGATAGTTCAAAAGAGAAGAGCTCCAATCGTCACCAAACTACTTACAGGATTACTTGGTCAATCTGAAGATTCCCTGAAAGTTTCATTGAAATCGGTCCAGACGTTTCGGAGCCTATACCCTCACACTTTCTCTTTTAAATATAGATAGGGTTACGCGAGAACAGAAATTGTAATAATCTAACGTTTGTAAGTACATAATTTACTTGAAAAAATTACGTAAATAATAATTGAAATATATAGCTAATTTTATGGATTTAGTCCGTGATCTCTACCTTCTAGGTGTGAGGGTGTGATTTTCAACCGATTTCAAAAAAGGCGGAGATTTTATTTCAGTTAGCCAGCGTCTTTATCTTCCGAGATATTCAAACTTTCTTAACCGACCCTTTATTTTTACTCACGGCTATAGTCGAAAATTAACAAACATAAACACGAATTGAGAACCTCAGAAAAAAGGTATCTAGACTAATATTTTAGCAGATTCCATCTAGAAAATAACGAAGCGAAAACGTTAACAAACAAATACACAGTTGACCGCACTGAGAGAGATAAACCACACGTATATCCGTCATTGTCCACGGCGGCTCCACAAGAGCCGAGAGTGCCATTAAACGATAACAAACGGCCGAGTGTTGACTCACCTGAACGTTAAATATGGAATTAATTCAAATTTAGAACATACCCCATTCTTTTGTTTTGAATTACGGTAAATGCTTGAAGGCTATATTCAGACGAGTCACCTATTACACCTACACACATACTTGTCCAGTTTATCACACATACTTAGGCTCATGCACACCCATACACACTCGCTCAAATACAACAACAAAAAAAACCTTCCTTAGCTCCATCGTATATGTATTTTGATATATTTATATATAAGATAGAATTCAAATTAATAAACACAGATGAGTTTGTCTTTAACAAAAGAAACGACATTTCTTTTTTTCAATATCTAAATCCCTGTTTTACATGAAGAATTTTTTTATATGTAACTAACGTACCCAGGCCGCTTCGCCGGGCTATATTTTGCTTTATTTTATTTAAACAATAAACTTACATCATTTAATATTTAATTTAACTCTCACAATATATTAAATGGCTGGCAATATATTAAATTAATGGGCTGGCCACATCTGCCGAGTCAGCGACGGTAGATGTGGGAGGAAAGTCTAGGAATGGAGGCCGCGCATAGGTTGGAGAAGCGTGGGGCGCCCTCCCTCCAGATAGACCGACGACCTTGTTAGGATAGCCGGAAGTGGCTGGACGCGGAAAGCTGAGAATCGCATGTGGTGGAAGGCATTGGGAAAGGCCTATTTCCAGCAGTGGATAGATACAGGCTGATGATGATGATGATGATGATGATGATGAATATATTAAATTAATTTCTCTCCGTATAAATTCTCTTCTCGAGCGGGTGAAGATCATTACCATGTACAAATCAGTAAATACAATATCATTCTTATCATTTAGGGATTTATTATACTTCAATATGGTTCATAATGACATAAATACAGACAACGCATGTGTCGACACAAATTTGGGTTATAAAACAATAGAATATCAGCATAGTACACAGTAGCAGCAGTAGTTGACAGTTCAAGAAGTGGAGTGCGCCGATCGTCACCAAACCTTACAGAATTACTCGACAGGTCAATCTGAAGATTGCGTGAAAGTTTTATTGAAATCGGTCCAGCCGTTTTGGAGCCCATACTGATCAAATCCAGACACTTTCTCTTTTTAAATAGAAGAAGAAATGTCTCGTTGATACGATGACATTTGACGTTAGGATTTTTTTAATATTTTGTTCTTTACACATATAAATATATATACCCAAAATGTAATATATAATCGATTGCTCAAGACGAAAGAAAATGTTATAGTAACAGATGACAAGTGACACGTGTCACATGTCATCTGTCAGGTGACACGTGTGTCCTTGTCTACGTTTACGTCAGTTGTCACTTTTGTTAAAAACAAGGTTATTTAAATAACGATTCTAACTTATTTCATTGCCAAATCCCTTACAGATATATTCTGCCGTTCAGATATCATTCAAATGTTTGCCAAACAATCGTGGGTTGTCCGAATTTATAATTATATATTAGATGTATATTATATATCCAATATATACCCAAATAACAAAAAAAATAGCGTCACGTAAAAAATATTTTTTTTCATCGCTTATTACCTAATTACAGCAATTTGTAATGGCGTATATATATATAATATTACACGTTTTTATACTAAGTGATAGCTGTAAGTTTACCAAAACCCTGTAGTTCTGGGCTCTCAAGAATAAGACTACGGTATCCCCTGCCTGTCGTAGAAGGCGACTAAAAGGGGCCTCGGGTTCACTGGGCGACAAGCGTGGGGGCCTTTGTCGTCCGCCAAGGTGGACCTGGGAAGAAGGCGACATCGGCTGGCCCGTGTCGCCTTGCACTGCGAGGGCACAGGGGGGGAGGGAGTAACCTCCCCCGGGAAGTGCTCTCTATGAGCACAGTGCAGAGGGGCTCCGGTGCGTTCCACTGGAGATCCCGGAGCCCCTCACCATGCACCGAGGAAGGGCTACCGGGGAGGTTTTAGTGGGTAAAAACCTCACATAACCGCCGCCTTCCCCCTAGAAGGCGGGGTATCTTTCTGAAGATTTCCTCCTCGTTAACAAAAAAAAAGTTTACCAAATTAAATAAACACCATTATAATTGACATTGACAGACAATTAATCACTGACTATGGATGTCGGAAGCATTTTAATGAAACAATGATAAGCATTTGAACACGTCAGAAACAAAGCCGTTATTAATTATAGCTAATTTAAATATAGGTATAAACCTACGATTTGGATCTTTGAGATATGGCGTAGAATTGTTTCATACATTTAGACATAGACAAAGACATTTTTTTATTGGTATCACAATACACAAACACATTACAGACAGAATATAACACACATTAAAAAAGAATGAAAAATAAATAAAATACAGTTAAAGTTACACGGACAAATAGTACATAACATGTGATGCCAATATCGGACACCGTCTCTTAAGATGGCGCAAGGATGCGACAGCGCTGATTTTCAGCGGTGCCCGGGACTACCTAAAGACGTACGCGCAATACTACTTTTATATGTAATTTATACAGACAATAAGAGTATAATAAATATGATACATGAATAAAAACAGTTATGAGATTAATATATATTATAAACAATAAAATAATAAATGAAAAAAAAATCATAAATAAATTTGTTATTAAGTCAAAAAATAAAATAAATAATATGATAAATATATAAAGTTTATATTATATAATGAAATATTGAAAATGTTGGAAACAACAAGCCACCGATATCACATCATTTGACAAATTTACATATAATGTTAGCAAACGCCTTAATGAAACGAGCAATATTTACAAATAAAAACAATTACCGTCTTCAAATGGAATCATATGTTAGCTGGCAACACATGACACCCAGCGATTGTTATGCATAATAACTACTTCCAATGATATCTTAGTGATTTACCTGAACCTTATTGTATCTTTAATTTATTATTAATAATTTAGTTGATCATCACATGAACTTGGCATCAACAATAGTTTAACTTTATTAGTTCGTAATCTGACTTCTAATTAATTTTGTATAAAGATTGTGAGGACGCGCAGTTGTGACGGTATTCTTTATAAATAATTCTTTGTACAACGTTACGCTGTCTCAATAAAGCAAGTGTATTAGTTGTTGGACTATTTTATTCTACGAGACCTACAAATTATAACACATACGTTAAACGCTATTAAACGCGACGCCCTCTTTGTATTTCCAAATTATCGCCGGAATTTTACTAAATAGAATTAATCAGAATCTAAGAAAACTTTCATCAAACTACTCTTTAAGTAAATCCTTTCCATTAAATAAAGAATCATCAAAAGCGAATCACGCAGTCATAACTTTTACGAGGTAACTAACATAATATACAGATGTTGCCTGTGTGTTTGTTTGTCTGTACGGTTGTGTAGTATTCATATAAAGGCAAGCATGAAGTCTTCTGTTTCCTTATAATCGAGCGCCAACATATAATAATACAAGTAAACTACGATTAAAGCAATCAAATAAATTAAAAAATTAATTACACCTGTAAAGAAAACCATTTCTGTAGTATCCATAGGTCGCTGGTTCATATCCGGCTCGAAGGACCACTTGCTGTGTATAATAAAACACTGTCCTTTTATAGCACAACTGTTTATTAAAACAGATTAAGGTTAATATAACAGAGAGCGATGCGCATGGGCACATTGATAGAAGCAGAAAAAGAAGAAAAGAGCCAAAGTGTTGCCAGTTATGACAGAAATAACAATTGAACACACATTATGACACAAAAAAAGTCTATTTTAATATCTGCGAACAGAGAATTCCGCTGCATTCAATGAATGTTGGATTTTAGTCATTTGGTGTAGCCGCTGGAGCACAAAAGCTATTATGTTAAGCCGACGTAATATTAATTAATGTCGGACTAGCGCTTTTGGTTCGCCATTACAATTGGCTCGTGTGAGCTAATTGTTACAGTTATCTGCTACACGATATTAAAGGCATATTATTCATGGCATACATCGTGAGGAAACCTACATGTCTTAGAATTTTTTGAGGCATGCGAAGTCTGCCAATTCGCACTAGGGCTGCGTGGCGGACTATGCTCTTATACTCTCTTTACAGAGAAGGCCTGCGCCCAATAGTGGGACATTGATATTATATATATAAAGGCTGTAACTTTAACTTTTAACTTGAACCGTTGTATTTTCCTTATTATATTATAATTATAATAAAAAAAAACGTAAAGTAATGCCATTGCCGACGTAGATGTGAAATCGGTTGACGTGATATTTATTTAATAAGATACACCAACAGCATTACACAAGCACACATATTAGTAATAATCAAGTTTACAAACTAAGTCCTGTTGTGAATGCCAATTACAGGTGTACACAACATTAGCTGTTAAGAAACGTAACGTTTTAATAATTTTTAGTTACAAAAATATTTTAAATAATGAAAAACAAGTAATAAATTAATAAATTGGCCAAATTAATTTATTGCATAATTTTTAACACTAACAAAAGCTGTATTTGACAGTTCAAAGAGAAGTGTTCACCAAACTTTTACTAACTTACAGGATTACTCGCCAGGTCAATCTGAAGATTCCCTGAAAGTTTCATTGAAATCGGTCCAGCCGTTTCGGAGCCTATACGGATCAAACACACACACATTCTCTTTTATATATATATAGCTTTGTGTAAGTATGCATTTGAAAATAATTTAATATTGAATTATTCGTCCATTTGTGGCTCACATACTTAACGCGAATTTAAAATTTAAATATTTTTCTCATGGAAGCCATTATCAGAAACGACTGGAACAACGCGGACAGCACCATCTTTTAAATCTTGAAAAGAAACCGACATAACATAAAAAAAATACGGACTAATGATAACCTCAAAAAAACTATTCCAATTAATATATTTCGAATAGTTATTTTTTTAACTAACGATTCGCATTTGGTTCCAACTAACGGACTGCAAACAACCACTAAAATAAAATCACTGTACATTTTGGCACACGTGAACGCACAGCAGGTTCGTACCGAAAACTATTGACTAAATTAAATTGCTACTGTTAAATTGCTTTTTTGATAATTACATATTTTTGTTTTTGCCATGAAATACATTTTTTACCGAGTATGGGAAGGTGTAGAAATAGATTTTGACGACACAGATTTGCCAGAAAACTGGCCGCGACTGCTTCACCGGATTGTGAAATGGCATAGCTCTTAGGTCGCTTCGCCTGAACCTCTATCGCTAGTAACTCGACACGAGAGTTCCCGCGGTGGGAGGTAACCTCGGCTTGGACGGTTACTATGTTACGCGAAAACATTCTGACCCGAGAGGGCTGAACTACGACTTGGTCGGTAGCTTTTTCACGGATAAAGGACATTCAAAAAAAAACATTTAAAATATGTACAATCAATTAAAGTAAAAACTAAACTTATCCTAAAAGAGGACAAGGGCGGTCTTGGTCTTCAAATGACGACGGATCACCAAAAACAAACGGTTCCCACGAGATGGTCTCGGCCTTCAGCATTGAGGAAAGCGAGGAGGAAAACGCAACGTCAGACTTGTGTCCCTCAAAGTTAGTTAAAGTAATATCCTTTATATACTCGTATGTCCCACCGTTAGGTGCAAACCTTCTCTGTAAAGAGTGTATAAGGGCATAGTCCGCCACGCGGCCCTAGTGCGGATTGGCAGACTAAACTAGACTTGTGTCCGTGCCGTCCTTTTCTAATGTACTTTATTTATTTGCTTTGTTTTGTTAAAAAGGGTGCTACCTCTATAGTTACTACAGTGCTTTCATGTTATTTTTTTATATGCCTGATTTTGGAAGGTAAGCGTTGGAGAATGCTCTGGTTCACGCGTCGTAGACGCTCCATTGTTGTTTTATTGTTATTAATTTCTCCGCGACCGCTGTGTCCTTGTTTCTCATGGGCATCAATTGTATTCTTTTGATGTGGCTGTTGCCCTTATCTGTCTTCCTGTGATGTCGTCACAGTCATCTGTGTAATAGCCACAGCTGACTGTGTGTCTGGATATCGCCACTACAGCATGTTGGACGCTGTCGTGCAGTTGCGGTATTTTCGTCACTATTCTGATGACCACCACTGATCTGTATGTGAGGCCTTTGGGAAAGCCGAAGATCCTTATGGGGTATTGCGTAACGTTAAATAAAAGCGTAAGATTTTTTGTACCAAAAGGTTTAGATAGATGGCGCTTTTATTGATTGTATATTTTTATAAATCATTGTAAATAAAATAAAGGTGTTGGGATAATTTTATAAAGTATTTTTTTGATTTTACCCGAGAATATATAACCGATTCGAAATCGGCTTTTGTTTTACTCGTAAATATACTTGCTTTTCATCACTATAGGTTCGGCTACAAATACTTATTAACTTCCGCTGTAATCGTGAAGTTTCCTTAACTTGAGGGCAAGTTGATAAGCTTACTTCACCTAAACCACCAACATGTTCTCTAACATCTTAGCAACGTATTATAAACTAACGATCCGCTAACTTATTCATTTAGAGAGAAGAAGCAGGTATGTACCATTCTCCTGATGTTAAGTGATTACCGCCGGCCTAGAATACGAGGCGGATTTTTTGGAACGAAGTTCCTTAAGGTGTGTTGTGTTCTACCATTATGTGACCGTAACGTTAAATAAAAGAGTAAGATTTTTTGTGTCAACTGGTTTAGATAGATGGCGGTATTATTATCTACAAATATTACATCTATTTTTTTATGTTTGCTACCTCATAACTTTGGACTGGGAGATCCGATTTTGATGATTCTTTTATTTGAAAGCTGCTGCTTCCCGTGTCGTCCTTTTAAATATGGTCTAATTCTAAATATGGAATCTATGAGAAAACCATTTAAGTCTTAAATTTGCATCAAGTATGTGCGCCACAAATGGACGAATAACTCAATATGACGCCAACCGATTTCGATGATTCATTGTTTATTGGAAAGAATGTACTTTAATAGTATTTTCATGAAAGTCTGGTTAGTTTCTGATTAAGTTCGATATCTTAATATTCTAACGGTAATTCAGAAAAACACAAGAAGGTCGTCCGCGCGTAATAGCGTTTATAAAAAAGTGTATTCGAGCGATATATGGGTTGCCGCCTCAGCAATCATGCTATCCTTTTTTTAAACAAAATGGTATATTACCACTACCTTCACTATATATATTCGGAATTTGTATGGGAGGCGGAGCGACGGATCCTGGTCCAGCAGATCGGGCAAGACCTCTCCCCGCCAGCGACAGTAGCGGCTGCACTGGCGGGGAAATCCAAATGGAAGGCGCTGGTCTCCTTCTGTGAGTCAGTAATGACGCAGAAGGAGTCCGCCGATCAGGATCGGGAGAGGGCCGATCCCGTTCGGAGATGGCGCAGGCGGGCCGGGGCAGACCGGCCCGCAACCCTGTAGTTCTGGGCTCTCAAGAATAAGACTACGGTATCCCCTGCCTGTCGTAGAAGGCGACTAAAGGGGCCTCGGGTTCATTGGGCGACAATGGTGGGGGCCTTTGTCATCCGCCAAAGGTGGACCCGGGAAGAAGGCGACATCGGCTGGCCCGTGTCGCCTTGCACTGCGAGGGCACAGGGAGGGAGAATCCTCCCCGGGACGTGCTCTCCTTGAGCACAGTGCAGAGGGCTCCGGTGCGTTCCACTGGAGATCCCGGAGCCCCTCGTCATGCACCGAGGAAAGGGCCACTGGGAGGTTTTAGTGGGTAAAACCCCACATAACCGCCGCCTTCCCCAGAAGGCGGGGTATCTTTCTGAAGATTTCCTCCTCGTTAACCAAAGAAAAAAAATGTTTCTCTATAAAAATGAATCAATGTTCAAAAAAGCAAAGGATATGAATTCACGTAACAAACGAGATCTAAACAGGCTTGTTTTAGAAGAAACTCCAAAATTAATAAAATACGACAAAAGTTGCATAATTTTATGTGTAAACATATATAATAAGCTTCCAATAGAATTAAAAATGTTAAATAGAACTATATTTAAAACAATATTTGAAGCGTCAATAGCCTAATGGTTTAGGGTACGGTTTGCGAATCGTAAGGTCGTGGGTTCGAATCCACCATTGGACTTTTGCCGTGAGCCATGTCCTAGCACAAGCTTAAGTTTAGTTGGAATGGGTAACAAGATTGTTAGTAATATTTGAAATTTATTGCTAGCTTTCTTTTTAAAAAAAAAATTGTACAAGTGGCTCAATGCTTTAAATATTTATACTGTTTCCGAATTTCTTTGTTAAAATGTCTGTTCCCATAGTTAGTAGTATTGACATATATTGCACAAATTATTGACTTTATATTAAAAAATTACAATAAATTTTAATTTGCATGCTTAATTATAATAAGCGAAACATGTCGGCCTGTCCGTAATTATATGTATAACATCAAATAATACCATATTTCATGAAATAAATAAATCTTATCTTATCTTATCTAACGTTTGATTCGATTTGATGGTTTTACTCGTAAATATAAAGTCGTTAGCAAAAATGAAGGGTCGATTAAGAAAGTTTGAATATCTCGGAAGATAAAGACGTTAGCTAACTGAAATAAATTGTGCATGATAGACAATTAAATAACTTTAAAATAAAATATAATATTTTAATTAATTAATTTATATTATAAAACATAAACTCAAACGAAGACAAGACTCGAGAGGGTATACACACTTGGCGCATTCAAAATGCAACTTGTTAAATACCATAACGACAGCTAATCGTCCCAAAGCAAATGAATGCGTTAGGAGTTCTTCCATATGCAAGCGAACTTATTGTTTTTATAATATTAGTTATTTTATTGTTCTCATGTAAGTGACCTTTAATGTCTATAGTGAGAATAAAGTTTCTAAAACCTAACTCAAACGAAAAAGGATATCTTACGTAAACTCGAATAATACAGAATTTTTCATTAAATTTTTATTTAATTTATAGAACTTAGTGTCGCCACCTGATGGCAACACTAAGTACTATAATTAAAATTAGTCATTAACTTCCGAGAAATTCGAATTTTCTTAATCGACCCTTTATTTTTGCTCACCGCTATACTGTTATTATTTGTTGATATGCACAAAATTATTAATTATTAAGTGTGTTAATTGGAATATTAACAGCAAAGTAAATTAAATCTCTTTTTCTGTTCACTCACTGTCCCTTACATAATTTATTAAGAACAAAAGAATTTTATAAACAGACAATGAAAATTATTCTTTCATGTTCACCGTTCCGTGCGACTTCATTACTTGATTCCTGTTAATGGAACTAGAAATTATACAAAGAAAGGAAATGAAAAGTGACAATAAGAACGGGTTCACCTGTTTTAGGTGAATCTTAGACACTATTTTGTACTGGTGATTTTGTTGGTCGTAATCTATATATATAAAAGAGAAAGTGGTTTGTTCCGTATAGACTACAAAACGGCTGGATCGATTTCAATGAAACTTTTGGGTAATCTTCAGATTGACTTGGCGAGTAATCCTGTATGGTTACTATCGGAGTACTCCTCTTTTTGAACTGTCCAATACAGCTTTTATTTACTGATATTCTATTATCTATTAATTTGTATTGACACATGCTGTCATATTTATGTCATTATGAACCATATTGAAGTACAATGAAGTATAATAAAGTATACTGAAGTATATTAAAGATAATAATTAAGGATTTTGAAGTAATCAAGGTAAGTTATAGCGCCGCGAATGTGTCCGTTTACTGATGCTGCTGATATGTACATGGGCGTAGGGCGGCATCTTCACCCGCTCGAGAAGAGAATAGAAGAGAATGAATACTTTAATATATTGTGAGAGTTAAATTAAATATTTATGTAAGTTTATTGATTAAATAAAATAAAGCAAAATCTGGCCTGGCAAAGCGGGCTACTTGTTGTTACGGGTAGAAACAAAAACGACTTCAAATCCGACTTTCTTTTTTGTATTTACGAAATAGAATTAAATGGAACCTAACTAAGCTCTCATCAAACTACCCTTCAAGTACATACTTTTCAATAAAAAATGAATCATCGAAATCGGTTGACGTGATATTGAGTTATTCGTCCATTTGTGGCGCACATACTTCATACAAATTTAAGACATATGGTTTTCTCATGGATGCCATAGTCAGATTGTATGTTTGTTAGGTGTTAGACCAAATTGAAAAGGAAATTGGACCGCATGGAATCACCAGCTTTTAACTGAAAAAAGAATCATCAAAATCGGTTCACTCAGTCCAAAGTTATGAGGTAACTAACATAAAAATATAATAAAAACGTACAGACGAATTGAGAATCTCCTCTTTTTTTAAAGTCAGTTGAAAAAAATAAATTACGTTACAAATAAAACGAACGAAACCTTAACCTTACGATCGCATAAAGTATTCACGCCTTCGAGATTGGAGATAGTTAATCTTTTTGTTACGTCAAAGAAAACGGGAATTAGGACGGAAGTTGAATCGAAATTGCTTCCTTTATAACTAATAATCCGTCCTTATATATTATACTTTACGTATTCTAATAATTAAATATAATAGACAAAAGATATTTTTTTATTATATATATATCTAAAAGAGAAAGTGTGTGGGTATGTACCATATAGGCTCCGAAACGGCTGGACCGATTTCAATGAAACTTTCAGGGAATCTTCAGATTGACCTGGCGTATCATCCTGTAAAGTTTGATCGGAGCACTTCTCTTTTTGAACTGTCAAACAAGCCATACGTCGTACTTTTATTTCTGACATTAACTTGAGACTGATTTGTTTTTGTATAAATGATAAGAATTATATTGTATTCTTGTACTCGAGAAGAGAATGAATACGGAGAGAAATGAATAATTTAACATATTGAGAGAGTTAAATTAAATATTTAATGATGTAAGTTTATTGTTTAAATAAAATAAAACAAAATCTAGCCCGGCGAAGCGCGCTAGGTACGCTAGTTTCTTAATAAAGAGAAAATATAAAAGACAAAAATAAAGATAAATATTTAGTCACCAAGCACCGGGGATCGAACTCGAATTGCTAGCGTACTATGCAGCTTAAAACAACCGTTCGGTCACTGAGCTACCAGATCCCTTAAACTAAAGACTTTTTGAGTAAAACTGGGGAGTAAGCTAGTGAGAGCGTTACGAAAAGTGTGAGATATAAGTTAGTGGAGATAGAAAAAGAGTTACGTTTCGTATATTACTGTAGAGTCAAGAGAGAGAGGTGCGAGCACACATTTTCTCTCTACCTCTCATAGCTTGTTACGTTTCGTATATCTTAGACACAATGAACGCATATTGTCTGTATCACACTTTAGGAACAAGTGCAGTATATTATAGGACCTACAGAAGTTTTACTTTACGTGTGGTCTTAAGCATTTTTGCTCTCAAACGATAATGATACTTTGTCGATAAATTTATTCAATTTTCTTCTGTAAAATATATATCGTAATTTATTTCTTGCGTGAAATAAACGTACCTTCGTTCCATTTCTTTAAGGAAATTATTACCAATCATACTCAATATCAAAGTGGCTAAGGCAAAACGGCTGAAAAACGGAACAGCGTTATACCGGCGTCGTAATAATTTACTGCCACTGTAGACGATTGTAAAACTCCCCATAACTCATTTGATTCGAATTTTATAGCTGAGAAGTCTACCTTTACTTACTGATATTATATTTTAAGGTAACCGACATAGCCCACCGTGGAAACAAGTTGAAGTGCCAATGGGATATAGCGCGTAGAATAGATGGCCGATGGGGCCGGAAAGTTATCGATTGGAGGCCACGGATCGGCAAGCGTAGCGTAGGACATCCACCGACACGGTGTACGACCTTATAAAGGCTGTAAGACGAAGCTGGATGAGAGACGTTCATGCAAAAAATATTTCGATATTCTATCCGATTTATATTATAAATTATCGATTTTCCCTATGTCTTATCGTTTATGTATTCTATGGATATGTATATTATTATATTAATATTAACGTATCTATGTATGTTTATGTAAATGTATATTTATTTATCTATATAACACTTTTAAAACGCTATTTTTAGCGACATCACATTAGCCTGCTAAATAGCATTAAGTTTGCCTTTGTACATATACTTTAGTGCAATAAAGGATTTATCTATTTTTTTTTTATGCGTATAAACTAGCGCTTGAACATAATCCCACCTGGTGTTAAGTGGTGATATAGTCGAAAGATGGTACGCGCTAGTTTAGTAAGTGTCTATTCACTCTACTCTTGAAGGCTCCCACGTCGTACTTGGACGGAAAGACTGAGGCCGGCAACTTATTCTACTCCTTTGCTGCACGCACGATGAACGATGACTCAAATCGCTTCGTTCGGACGCGCGGAACATCGACTATAAAAGGGTGGAGACCCGCCGAGTGTCTCAACGTCCGAAGGTAGAATGGGGATGGGGGAATTAACTCCAACATGTAATCTGTAAAGATACCGAAAGGAAAAATCTATCTATTAATAATTTATACAACTTGTACTACCATTGTGGAGAGTAGGAGTGTAGTGACATATACGATATTTGGTTATTTGAAATATATCGATTTATATACCGGTATTAGATGATTGAACAATATATCGCGTTCATATATCGATATTTTATGTAATATAGAAAAATATCGTGCACTCCTACGCTAGATACAAGCCGCTTGCTTGCATCGTCGGGTGAGGCCTCTCCAGCTAAGTAAGGATTTTTTTTTCGAGATTACTATATTTGCGCCGCTTGAGGTTTTCTGCAGTTATACAATGTAAGGATCTTCTACCGCTAAAATGGTGATGATGATGATTATATTTTAACCGAATTCAAAAAGAAGTGAAGGTTCTGATTTCTTCCGCATTATTTTTAATGTCATAGTGCCGTCATTTAGGAACCGAATTTGGATTGTTTTTGTTTTTAGGTATTTGGTTTCAATTACTTTTTAAGTAGTAAATACACTTGTTACTTATAAAGAACATGTACGAAAAATTAACAAGCGAAAAAGGTGAGCCGTATATCTAAATGTCAGTAATCCCTGCTGCCTGTGTAGGGTTGTCACAAAGCGCTTTTTAGGTATTATTAATCCTCTTTCTGTAAAAGTCGGATCAACGGCGGCCAACGTACTTCAAAGCCATTTATGCTGCATACATTTCGCATGAAATATTTGAGTTTGTTGAGAATTTTTGAATGGTTTTGTAATATTTGCAAAAGGATTAAACACACTCTAACATTTGGACACATTGTGTCCTGTAAAGGGCAGCTATGATTTGTACATACGACAGTCAATAATCTAAATTACATACAAGGTGAGGCTGGTTTTAGTCTCACGCTCACCGTCAGCGCTCATAGCTCAGCGCGTAGTTTGTGAGCGCTGACGTTCAGCGCGAGACGTTTCAGTATCGTGCTGATCGCTTTGGAGTACAGACGCACAAAAATGCAAAAGGCACTAATAATTGCTGCTCTACTGCTAGGTAATACCTAATAAAAAAAAGAAAGATAACACTACGACGGAGACATCATATTCTATATACAACTGTGCCTACAAACAGGTCTGGCAATGGTCTACGAGAACATTTTGCTGAATACTTTTTGAACCCTATCGGTAGGGTGCCCTGATAAGATTCATGTATATTTTCATTTTTTTTTATTCGTCCCGTAGTACCTACACCTATTCCAAGATAATAAAATAATCACCTATACCCAGATGTTGTTTTTCTTCTTCCGATACATTTTCGAATAGTGCGAAAACAATATCGTCCCAGGATTTGTTTCTGGCGTCTTTGTTTTTATACAGTGGATCGGATGCATCCCATAATTGCTTTCTTAAGCGTACTTCGTCGATCACTCGACTAGTGTCCACATCGCGATTCGCCATGACTGTTCGCTCACTGAAGACAGAGGCGCGCGGGCGGCGGTAAGCGCCGACGGCTACGCGGCGCCGACGAGCGACGCGTACGCCCGCTGACAGGTCAGCGCTGACAGTCAGCGTGACTCTAAAACCAGCCATTACCTTATTGGTAATTCGACGTTTTTATTTATTTATTTATTTATTTATTCTTTATTTGCACACAATACAAAAAAAGGTACAAATAGGCGGACTTAATGCCAGTAGGCATTCTCTGCCAGTCTACGAGTACCTTGGGGTTGTGTAGAGAAAAAGTCACGGGTGCAAGCTATGTGAGAATGTAATAAATAAAAGAAATCTATAATAAATGCATGCATATATAATATATGTAGCGAGTCGCTCACCACTTTGATAATTTATTTTCGGATACTATATTACATATGTATTACCTTTAATAATAATTTAATTAATAATTTAATTTAATAATGTAATGTAAAATAAATAAAATGTTACGGACATCAGGACGGAGCGGCACGTATTGTACGTCATTACTAGAACCGGTTTTGGTATAGTGCGCCGTCCGCCGCCACACATTTTTGTTAATGCACTCTGCAAATAACAGTGCGAAAACGGTCCCCACGCACAGTGCATGTCGCTCACGTTCTTGCGCCTTAACGCTTACCGCTTACGCTAACCGAATTTTAGTGCCGTATATTTATTGGTGTAATTCCTCTTCTCCACAAAGTACCTTCGCTAAAGTGGTGACCCTTGTTGAACAGTATGCAGGATACAACAAATACCGGAGAAGGTTCTGGAGATCTACATCGCGTTGGCGTGCGCGTACCGCCATTTTATCCACAAAAACCGCATTTATGGTTTGCGCAATTGGAAAGCCAATTTTCCTTGTCGAATATATCGACAGACGAGACGAAATTTCACTATGCTTTCGCACAACTGGATCCGACGTATGCAGCGGAAGTGGAAGACATAATAATATCACCAACATTCGCGACGGCGAAAGACAAATACCTGCAGCTGAAGACACACCTGATCAAACGGCTGTCGGAGTCACGTCAGAAAAAAGTGAACCAGCTTCTGACCCGAGAAGAACTTGGCGACAGAAAACCATCTCAGTTTCTGCGCCACCTTAGACAGCTGGCAGGACCTGGTGTACCGGACGACTTCCTTAGGTCAATATGGAGCAGCCGTCTTCCCAGTGGTACACAGACCATAGTAGCCGCTCAAGCGAAGTTGCCGTTAGAAGAAGTTGCAGAGTTGGCTGACCAAATTCAGGATATAGTGTCAGTCCCACAAATATCTGCTGCATCCTCTCCATCAGACTCCATGGCAAAACAAATTGCAGAGTTGACTCGCCAAGTGCAAGCTTTATCTGTAAAACTAGAGAGGTCGCGTTCAAGGTCAACGGCGCGTTGTTCGAAAAGTCGCGGACGGTCGACGTCGACCCGATCACAGTCCAGTTACCGCAAGTTCTCGAACTGCTGGTACCATTCAAGATTTGGAGATCAAGCCAACCGCTGTGTGAAACCGTGCGACTACAAGGGAAAAGCCGCGGGCAGTCGCTAGTGATGGCGGCCGACGGCTGCCCTGGGACCAGTCGCCTATTCGTCACGGACCAGCGTTCCAAGATACAATTTCTTATAGACACTGGTAGTGATTTGTGTGTTATTCCTAAGTATTTCGTTAAGCATAATAGGCAAGCAACAAATTATGAGTTGTGTGCAGCCAACGGCACAAAGATTTTAACATACGGTTATTATAACATCGTGTTAAACCTAGGCTTGCGCCGTGACTATGCTTGGCAATTTATTGTAGCGGACGTAACAAAGGCCATAATATGGGTAGATTTTTTGTCTTACTATAATTTAATAGTCGACGTTAAAAATCAACGGCTTATAGATGGTAAGACAGCCCTTGCTGCCCCGGCTTTGCTCGTTTCGTGCACTGATATATCTTCAGTAAAGGTAGTAACTGGTAACACACAATATCACAAGATACTTGAACAGTATCCTGAGATTACGCGACCACCAGGAATTCACCGCACAATTAAACACAACACACAACACCATATACGCACAACATCTGGACCTCCTGTCAGTTGTTCACCGCGCAGGTTAGCTCCAGACAAATTAAAAATCGCGAAGGCCGAGTTTGAGTCTATGTTGCAGGCAGGTACGTGTCGCCCCTCCGAGTCATCCTGGGCTTCTCCACTTCATTTAGCACCTAAGAAGGACAATGGCTGGCGGCCCTGTGGTGACTATAGGATGCTGAACGCCAGAACAGCGCCAGATAAGTACCCCATTCGTCACATACATGATTTCGCGCACAGCCTAGCGGGTTGTAAGGTGTTCTCTACTGTTGACCTGGTGAAGGCCTACAACCAGATCCCTGTCAACCCAGAAGACGTCCCGAAAACCGCCATAACTACACCGTTTGGTTTGTACGAATTCCCCTTCATGACCTTCGGACTTCGTGGAGCAAGCCAAACCTTTCAGCGTTTCGTGGACGAGATGTTGCGGGGACTGGACTTTACTTACGCCTACTTAGATGATTTTTTAATTTTTTCTAAGAATCAGGAGTCTCATGAGATGCACCTGCATCAGCTGTTTGCTAGATTGAGAGATTACGGCATGGTGATTAACCCTTCAAAGTGCGTGTTTGGCGTCTCAGAGGTTACTTTCTTGGGTTACAGCATCACGTCTGATGGGACCAAGCCATTGCCCTCCAAAGTGGAAGCGATTAAAAACTTCCCAGTTCCCAAGAACGTCAGGGAACTTAGGCGTTTCCTCGGCATGGTCAACTTTTACCGCAGATTCATACCGAATGCTGCATCGTACCAGGCTCCTTTAAACGCCTTGTTGACAGGTTCGGTCAAAGGTTCGCATCCGGTCAAATTCACGACAGAGGAGATTGACGCTTTCGACTTGTGCAAAGATGAGCTAAGCAAAGCTGCTTTATTAGCGCATCCAGATTGCGATGCAAAGCTTGCTTTGGTTACTGACGCCTCCGACAAAGCTATAGGTGCCGTTTTACAACAGCTCAAGGACCGCGCGTGGCAGCCCCTCGCGTTCTTCTCGCGCAAGTTGAGTCCTTCGCAGGTCAAGTATTCACCTTATGACCGCGAATTGCTTGCCATATACGAGAGTATAAAATACTTCAAACATATGTTAGAGGCCAGAAACTTTGTGATCTACACCGATCACCGCCCTCTAACTTATGCTTTCAATAAGCGTAAGGACCACTGCTCTCCAAGACAATTCCGTCATTTTGATCTCATATCACAGTTTAGTACTGATATCAGACACATTGCAGGGAAGAATAATATTGTCGCAGACACCCTTTCACGTGTGGAGGAAGTAGTGCAACCAGTCGATCTGCAGAAGTTAGCAGCAGCCCAACAGACTGATAGTGAGTTGCAGTTACTATTGAGCGGTAACACCTCACTTTGTCTCAGGCCTGTAAGTCTGCCAGGTACAAGGCTGACCCTTTACTGTGACGAAAGCAACAGTACATCACGACCATTTATCACGGGCGCATTTCGACGTCAGGTTTTCGACAGCTTGCATTCTCTTAGTCACCCAGGTGCTTCAGCTACTGTCAAACTAGTGACGGACAGATTCGTGTGGCCAGGCGTCAGAAAGCAGTGCAGAGAATGGGCTCGTAGTTGTCTTGCATGCCAGCGTTCGAAGATTACTCGTCACGTGTCTACTCCTATCGGCAACTTCAAACTTCCACGGGCACGATTTTCTTTCGTCCATATTGATCTTATAGGCCCGCTTCCAATTTCTCACGGTTATAGGTACTGCCTCACCGCCATCGACCGATTTACTCGTTGGCCTGAGACAATACCGCTGCTAGATATCACCGCTGAGACAGTCGCACGGTCACTATTAAGTGGATGGATATCCCGCTTTGGATGTCCGCTTGACGTGGTCACTGATCGCGGCAGGCAATTTGAATCAACCTTATTCAAGCATCTTGCTGATTTCGCAGGTTTTCAGCGTAGGAGAACTACCGCCTACCACCCTGCGTGCAACGGACTCGTGGAGAGACTACATCGTCAGCTCAAGGCTGCCATAGTCTGCCACGCCACTGAAAATTGGGTTGATTCGTTACCGATCGTATTGTTAGGAATACGTACCGCATTTAAAGAAGATTTACAGGCTTCGTCAGCTGAGCTCGTGTACGGAGAAACATTACGTCTCCCAGGTGAATTTTTCCAGCCAGAACCAGCAAGCACTGTTGACTTGAACGATTTTAAGTCACGACTGCATCATATTGCCAGGAACTTACATCCTTCACCAGCTTCACGTCATGGTCAGGGACGATCTTGTTTTATTTTTAAGGAATTATTATCGTCTTCACATGTATTCTTGCGAGACGACACCGTTGGTGGAGCGTTGAAGCCTGCTTACTCTGGCCCACATCAAGTTTTAGAGCGAAGAGACAAAGTTTTCAAATTGTTGGTAAATGGTAGTAAGGTCAATGTTTGCATAGATCGCCTCAAACCCGCATTTATACTCCGTGACTCACAACCACTTCACACTACAACTCAGACACACAACATACCAGTTACTGAAGATGCTGCCAGAGTAACGAGATCTGGACGTACTGTAAAATTTCCTGATTACTATCGCCCTTGACGGTCTCTGGAAGGGGGTGATGTAGCGAGTCGCTCACCACTTTGATAATTTATTTTCGGATACTATATTAGATATGTATTACCTTTAATAATAATTTAATTAATAATTTAATAATGTTAATAATGTAATGTAAAATAAATAAAATGTTACGGACATCAGGACGGAGCGGCACGTATTGTACGTCATAACTAGAACCGGTTTTGGTACAGTGCGCCGTCCGCCGCCACACATTTTTGCTAATGCACTCTGCAAATAACAGTGCGAAAACGATCCCCACGCACAGTGCATGTCGCTCACGTTCTTGCGCCTTAACGCTTACCGCTTACGCTAACAGAATTTTAGTGCCGTATATTTATTGGTGTAATTCCTCTTCTCCACCAAGTACATTCCCTAAATATACATACCTACTTACAAATAAATTAAATATAATAATTTTATATAATAATAAATAGATATATATATATAAATACATATATATATAATTATATATGGATAGGGACAACAATTGTCAAACTATTCCTTGCTTAGGTAAAGCTTCCATAGTAAATGTTTGAAAGTAGATTTAGTTCCAGCTGTACGTATATTTGTTGGCAGCGCATTCCAAAGTCTTATTGCATTAAAGGTAAAAGATATCGTAACGGATATACGTATCGATACGTATATCCGTTAGGAGGTGATAGCTGGTGACTATTTGCGATAATTGAAACCCTATATGCATTATGAAAAATTGAACCGTTTTAAGTTATCATGTTTCTTGACTTTTGTCGAAATAAGTCAGAAATGCAATTTCAAAAATGTATTAATTTTTTTTAGGATTTATCTCGACCTAAATGCTTTATACTGTCTTCGAACAGTGTATTCTTCCCACTATAGTATATGGGGCCGAGACCTGGACGCTCACAAAACAGTCTATGAACAGACTGCAGGTCACACAAAGAGCCATGGAGCGGGCTATGTTGGGAATATCCCTCCGTGATAGGATCAACAATGTTGAGATACGTAGAAGGACAAAGTTGACCGACATAGCAGTAGCAGTCGCTAAAAGAAAATGGAAGTGGGCGGGCTACATATGCCGTAGATTTGATAATAGGTGGGGGAGAAAGGTCCTAGAATGGAGACCTCGAACTGGGCACAGAAATGTGGGCAGACCACCGGCACGATGGACGGACGACCTAAGAAAGTGGGTGGCAAGGGTTGGATACAGAAAGCACAAGACCGCAAAGAGTGGAGTTCTATGGAAGAGGCCTACACTCAGCAGTGGGTGGCAAGAGGCTGAAAAAGAAGAAGAAGAAATGCTTTGTAGCCCACAGACTTTTTCTTTTATATATAGGTTTTCAAATATCTCCCTTCCGCCTTTTTGTCTTTTGAATTTCGCGGCTATGTACAAAGCGCTACAGAGCTCGTATCTAGCAATACTATACATAATTTGAAAGGTCTTGACATAATCTACAAAACGACGCTATGCATAATTAGTTTGGATATTGCGTTCAACAGTTATAGACGTGTAAACATGGAGTTCACTAACGCCGAAATTTGCGCTATTTTAAAGTTTTCCTTCGTTAAAGGCAAATCCGCTAGAGAAACGTTCCGTGAGATTAATGGTGTTTTGGGGGATGGTACTCTATCACTTCAAACCACGGAGGAATGGTTTCGACGATTCAGAGCCGGTGAAAACGACACCATGGTTAAGCCAGCCGGCGGAAGACCTGTGACGACAAATACCGATCAAATCATGGACTACATCGAGTTAGACCGGCATGTGGCATCTCGTGACATCGCCCAGCAGATGGGAGTTAGTCACCAAACCATTTTAAACCATCTGCAGAAGGCTGGATACAAAAAAAAGCTTGATGTTTGGGTGCCGCATGACACAAAAGGCGGAAGGGAGATATTTGACAACCTATTATATAGATGTTTCGTATTTACATGTAGTGTACTAGCGTATAACGTCAGAGAACTTTCTGGATAAATGCCAAGCGGTACCAATCTCGCAAGTTTGCTTTATCTTTTCTTCTTTTGAGTGTTCGTTAAGCCTTTTCATGTGAGACACTTTCGCCGTTAAATATCTTGAGAACAAAACAAGTATTATGCGAATAAAAACAAAAACCGAATCTAAATCGAATCATTTCTTATTTATCAACCGTCTTCAAAAAATTAGAACATTCTCAATTCGTCCGTATGTCTTTTATGTTTGTTATCTCATAACTTTCGACTTTGTGATACGATTTTGTTGATTCTTTTTTAATTTCAAGCTGGTACTTCCTATGTTACCCTTTTTGGTCTAGTTTTGACATTGGAATTCCTGTGAAAACCATATAAGTTTTAAATTTGCATTAGGCATGCCCGCGACAAATGGACGAATAACACAATAGTAAGCCAGCAGATTTCGATGATTAATTTTTTATTGGTTTTTCATATCCTACAGCAAAGGAATGGAATAGTTTGCCCGCGTCTGTCTTTCCCTCCGATTACAATGCGGGTATTTTCAAGAGTAGAGTGAATAGACATTTACTAAGCTAGTGCGCCTTACCATCCAGGACTGCATTTCCACTTAACATCAGGTTGGATCGTAGTCAAGCACTTGCTTAGAAATTATAAAAAAAAGTGTAATGAGAGTTTGATTACGTTCTGAATAGCGTTTTTAAAGGTAAATTCGATTTGAAGTCGGTTTTTGTTTTAACTAGTAAATACTTGTTTTATCTTTATACACATTTTGTTTTCATCCCAATTCTGATTGAGCAATTTGGTGCGAAGTCGAAATATCCCAGTCAGCTTTTCTGCATATATCCAATTAAGAATTGCACGTTATTTCACCTCGTGACTGTCGTTTCGACATCGACTCTCCAATTTGTTCTATTAAAATCGAATGCAAAATCCTAGCTATTATAAATTATTTCTAAACAAATAAGCTTTTAGCAATAATAGAATAGCATAGTCGTGATTTCTATTACACTTTATGAATTTTTGAAGTCATACTTCTGTAGACGCGTTACACAGATTGGCCAGAGAAGCTGGCCTTGACTGCTTCACCGGATTGAGAGGTGGCATAGATCTTAGGTCGCTTAGCCTGAACCTCTATTGCTAGTAATTCGACGCAAGGGTCTCCCCGGCGAGGGGTAACCTCGGCTTGGACGGTTACTATGTCACGCGTAAGCATTCCGATCCGAGGGCGCCTGAGAGGGCCGAACTACAACTCAGACGGTTGCTATTTTACGGATAATCTAAGAGACATTCAAAAGCTAAATTAACTTTGAGTGCCACTTCGAGAAGCGTTGGCGCTGGGAGAAGAAGTGGCCGAAGAAACTCCAGCAACGCTCCTAACAGGGATGGGGCCTGCCCATAATAGCGGTAACGCGCAAGGATTATTCGCAACCTCCGACGGTCGCGTATGGACGCTTTGTGGATTTGTAAAGATCTAGCCTGTGCAATGGTAATCGCGTCGTCCGGATCGTCAAGAACGTGTCTCGGCCTCCAGGCGACGCGACGGAATTTATTATAGGAAGGCTTATAAGTGGCGGCACTTACAAGTTTGTTAGAATGTTTGGTGGCAGTCTCGAAAAACCATCGAGATGCCTGCTTAAAGAATTGGGCTATTGAAATTGAAAAAATAATTTGAGTAACGAAGTACGTAACGTAACTACGTTACTATAGTGGCGTTTATTATTTAATCGTCTAAAACTTTCGACTGAGTGAATCGATTTTCATTCTTTTTTTTTACTGCTATAATTCTGGTGCATCCTGTGTGGTCCCAATCCATCCATGAGAAAACCAACTTAATCCTAAACTTAAACCCGAACGAAGCGATTTGCTTCGTCTTTCATTCTTCGTACAGCAAAGGACTGGAATAGTTTGTCCGCGTCTGTCTTTCCTTCCGATTACAATGTGGGTATTTTCAAGAGTAGAGTGAATAGGCATTTACTAAGCTAGTGCGCCTTACCATCCAGGACTGCATTTCCACTTAACATCAAGTAGGATCGTAGTCAAGCGCTTGCTTAGAAATTATTAAAAAAAAAATTGTATTTAGTACGTGCGCGGCCAATGGGCGATTAACTCGATATCACGCCAACCGATTTTGATAATTCATTTTTCATCGGAAAGGATGTTCTTCAAGGATAGTTTGATGTACAAATACAAAGAGGGCTTCCGTCAATCCATTAACGTTTGTTTCCATTTGAAGTTGATTTTTGTTTTTGCTCGTAATTTTTTTTTATTTTAACGACATTCCACCAGCGACGAGGATTAGTTAGTACAAATGACAACGCCAATATTGAATAATCATTGGCCCTCTCTAAGCTGTCAAACTTAAGCCGAGATAAATTTGATGTAATACTTTATCCAAATTTGGACGAATTTGAATCCGTTTAGGAAAATTCTCATACTTTCCGAACCATCGACCTGTTTATATTTAACCGTATCACGAACTAGGTTCCTGAGTCATTTTTATGATAAACTAGCGCTTGACCACAATCCCACCTGATGTCAAGTGGTGATATAGTCGAAAGATGTTACGCGCTAGTTTAATAACTTCATCTTTGAAGTCGGTTGAAAAAATTAAAGTGAATGACAGAGGAATGCGAGGCTCAGAACGGACGATTCCCAAAGGACCCTAAGTTTCAACCCGTTGTGAGGGACAAGTAAAAATTATTATTAAAATAATAATATTGAAATTACCAATGTTACTTTGCAACAAGCTATGCAACATACAAACGAACAAAGAATCATATTTTTAAGTTAAAAAGTTACAGCCTTTATATATATATAATATATATGTCCCACTGCTGGGCAGAGGCCTTCTCTGTAAAGAGAGTATAAGGGCATAGTCCGCCACGCGGCCCTAATGCGGATTAGCAGACTTCACATGTCGTAGAAAAATTTTTCTAAGACATGTAGGTTTTCCTCACGATGTTTTCCTTCACCGCCGAGCGCGTGGTTAATCAGCTTATAAAATTGCAACAACAAATTTATTGGTACCGGCACCGGGAATCGAACTCGGGTTGCTAGAGTACTATGCAACTTGAGCCAACCGCCCAGATGACCGCCCAGCCAACGGCTCAGATGGTTTTGTAAAATTTAAAATTATTGAAGAAGCATTGAAGAGAGTAGGAGAAGGTATATATATATATATAATTTTTGAGTGCCATGTGTGTGCGCGATTGTGTGTGGGAAGGTGTGTGTATGTAAGTGCACGTGTATAATGTAATTATACACACAAAACTGTGCCTAACTGATAAATATTTAAGTATTGTAATATATGTATAATATATATGCAACGCCATAAGGAATCGGCACGTAAGTTTCTATAATTACAACCAAACAAACGAACAGACCATTCAGCTTTATAATAATACTATGAATAAGACAAAATGATTCTATTTTACAAATAAATAAAGCTTTCAATGGTATCAATAATACTTCCGACAACATATAATACACTCAATACAATATTTACTATGTTTGAATATGGACGTATAGAGAAAAAGGAATAACGATTACATTGCATGATAAATAATGCAATATAATATCATTGTTTTTTACCTTCATTCCCGTGGGAAACGACACGACATACTTAATGAGACCATCGCGGTATGAAGTTGGGGTTAAAGAAACTTTATTAAGAACTCAAGAATTTTGCAATTCACTTATGAGTCTAAATTAATAATTTAAATCTAGTTATAAAATTGGGGGTAATCGTTAAAACTAAACAGAATCAGCAATATCTATTGCCGGCAGTTAGCAACAAACTCGCGTAAATACAAAGCGTAAGCGCAACTGGATGTGGCTCAAGAACAATATTCAAAGTATTTTATTTTATTTCCTTTCTTCTATTTTAATGGCAGCGTCAATAGCCTAACGGTTTAGGGTACGGCCTGCGAATCGTAAGATCGTGGGTTCGAATCCACCCTTCGACTATTGACGTGAACCATCTTCTAGCACAAGCTTAAGCTTAGTTGGAATGGTTAACAAGATTATTAGTAATATTTATAATGGTAATATAAATATTTTATATATATATATATATATATATTTATTTTAATTCGTTAGGACAAGTTGTTTGAGGAGTCTTTTAAATATGTGCATCTCAATATTTTAGGTAAATTATTATAAATTTGAAAACCTTCATACATTATAGATTTTTGCCGATATTAGTTCGCGGTGTTAATAATTTATTATCCTTGCTTCGTTTTAATTTCATTTTATATAGTGGTATATTTTTGAGAATATTATGTTTGTGTGTATTGTGTGTTATTTATTATTTTTCTAACTAATATGCATTAAATATATATGTTTGTGTTATGTTCATTACTTCAATTTTTGTATAATGTATTTGTCGGTGTCAGGTAATCCAAACTGAACAACATTTTTAATAATTTATTTTATCAAGATTGGAAGAAGTTATAGAAACGTGACAAAGGAGCTTACGGCTCATCGCCCATAAACATCCACAGCACCAAAGGAGCCGCAGGTGCGTTGCCGACCTTTGGGATAGGAGTAGGCTCGTTTCTTGAAGGTTCCCAAATCATACAGAAAACACCGCTGGTGACAGTTGATTCCACAGGTTGACAGTGCGTGGAAGAAAGTTACGCGAAACGTACAGTCGTGGAACGATAACCATCAAGGTGGTGGCGGTTGAATTTCTAATTCTGCCTGGAAATCCGTAGCTGGGATGATTCGGAACAATTCCTCAGTACACTCCCCGTGGTAGGATCGAAATACGATAGAGAATGCAAAGAGCCTCGACATTTTCGTTCATTTTAAACCCATTAGAGTCAAGTCGATTGGAAAAATAATCGACGATACGTTGTACATGGTCAAACTGAAGAAGTTGGTGTTGGGGAGCCCCGGCCCAGAGATGCGAACAGTATTCGATTATATTGAAAATGAATTGAAAATAAATACATACTAGCGTACCCAGCTCGCTTCGCCGGTCTAGATTTTGCTTTATTTTATTTAAACAATAAACTTACATCATTAAACGGATACATTGGCGGCGCTATGAAAATACTTCCAAATCCTTAATTATTATCTTTAATATAGTTCAGTATACTTCATTATACTTCAATATATTCCATTGTACTTCAATATGGTTCACAATGACATAAATATACATAAGGCATATGTCAATACAAATTTGGTTTATAAAATAATATAATATAATCATAGTAAATAGAAGCTGTATTTGAAAGTTTGAAAAGAAGACTGCTACGATCGTCACCAAACTTTAGATTACTCGTCAGGTCAATCTGAAGATTCCCTGAAAGTTTCTTTGAAATCGGTCCAGCCGTTTCGGAGCCTATATGGATGTTACCCACACACTTTCTCTTTTATATAAATAGATTGATAAATATCGTGGACTCCTAAGCAAGATGCAAGCGGCCTTTCCAGCTAAGGATGTTCTACCTTCTTCTAAAATGGTGATGATGATGATTATATTTTAATCGAATTCAAAAAGAAGCGAAGGTTTCACACACTTTCTCTTTAACATATATATATTGCAAAAAATACAATCTCTTTAGATTTGCGATATTCATATCTTCCTCCCAGACTAACCAATAACCGTACCGTGACTTAATTACGCTGACAAATAGTTTGTAATTACATGGTATGTGTATGTGTGCACGGGTGTGTGCGTGATTGTGAGTGAGTGTGCATACTATATTAATCCAAAGAGTTTGCAAAGTGGCTAATACCTGGATAAATGTGTAAATAAATGCGCAATTTCCGCACACGTGCGCAAACAACACGCCGATATTAATTGGCTCCATTTGTTTCTCTTAATTGGTATCGGGTGCGCAAAACAGCTTCCTTTAACGAAAACTCACTTGATGATTAATATAATTTCGTTATTTGTTTATGAATCATTGTAACGCGAGATCAAATAGTTATCGCCGTTCGGTTAATTAAATTCCCCACTGATCGTGTGGTGGGGTAGAAATTCAACTAATTCAGAAATTAAAAAATAGAATTGCACGAGGTTCATATTTCTAAACCAAGGGCAGGGTTCTAAACAAGGAGGAGGGCTTTGTGTTTGTGCAGTGGAACCGGGAAGAAGGCGACGTTGGCAGGCCCGTGTCGCCTTGCACTGCGAGGGTACTGGAGGAAGGATTAACCTCGGGTCGTGCTGCCAAGCATAGGGCAGAGGGGCGCCGGTGCATTCCACTAGAAATCCCGGAGCCCCACCATGCACCGAGGAAAGGCAGCGGTTTTAGTAAATAAGAACCTCACATAAGAGAACCTCTTCGTGAAGTTATTTATTATCATTTCATATCTATACCTGTATATATTAGCCATAGTTTTTCTATTTATAAGTATTCTAGTGTTTGTACTCGTTATTTATTTGTCAGTACCAGTGGTATATAATACTATATACCACTGGTACTTACCACCTTATTATTATTACATTGTATTTATTTATGCTAATAGTTCCAGTTGCTACGTATTTGCAAAAGCTTACAAGTCTATTTCTCGGTGGACAATTACAGCGACATGATGGAAGGGGCCAGCAGACCATTCAAACGGTGGACTGATGACATTAACGAATCAGTAGGGAAGGAGTGGATCAACATAGGCCGGAATAGAAGTGCCTGGAAAAAGATGGAGGAGGCCTTCACCCAAAAAGGGGTCCATATCTTTTTTTTTTTTTTTGTTAACGAGGAGGAAATCTTCAGAAAGATACCCCGCCTTCTGGGGGGAAGGCGGCGGTTATGTGGGGTTTTTACCCACTAAAACCTCCCAGTGGCCCTTCCTCGGTGCATGGTGAGGGGCTCCGGGATCTCCAGTGGAACGCACCGGAGCCCTCTGCACTGTGCTCATAGAGAGCACTTCCCGGGGAGGGAGGTTACTCCCCCCCCTGTGCCATCGCAGTGCAAGGTGGCCCGGGCCAGCCGGTGTCGCCTTCTTCCCGGGTCCACCTTGGCAGACGACAAAGGCCCCTTGTCGCCCAGTGAACCCGAGGCCCCTTTTAGTCGCCTTCTACGACAGGCAGGGGATACCGTAGTCTTATTCTTGAGAGCCCAGAACTACAGGGTTCAAGGGGTCCATATCTGCACCAGTGCAACACTACTAATATATATAATTTAAGTTAAATACTAACAAAATTTTGTAGATGTTTTTTTTATATTATGACTTGATTTGGAGATACGGAGAAAAATAAAAACTTTATTTATTAGAAGGCTATTTCTTCTTCTTTTATCGAACATGATTACACAGGTTAGTAAGAACGATAATAACACAAGTTTACACAGTCTTGTACACGGAATCACTATACCTTAAATCGGGCTTAAAAATACACGAAATATAGACGATGACGCAAAATCTTTCGTTTTCCCACACTCACTGGATTGCCTTTTTTCCCTAAAAGCGGTTAGCGACAGTAACCGTTTTACAGTCACGCAAGCTTATCTTTGCTATAGAATTCCGCACATGGCGTTAAAAACGTTTTAGACAACCGTTTTCAACCGATATTCGTATTGGTTGTTAAACTGAAATACACAGCGCAGTTAAGTTATCTAATTTGTCCCAATAGAACCCTTACATAACCCGATTACACCCAAAATGTGCCGTTTAATTGCGATCACTTAGATCGCTACTTTAATTAAAGTTATCCTAACACAAGCTACTACCGTACGGATTATCTCACGACGTATTCCGGTGTGATTTTGTACAAAACAAATTGAAAAACAAAAACATTTTGTAATAAACCCTAGCAATTTTATTTTAAATAAATATTAATAAAATTGTAGTTACTAATGCAATTTATCTTAGACTTAGAGTCGTGATAGCTCAGTGTCCAAGCGGTTGGCTCAAGTTGCATAGTACGCTAGGAACCCGACTTCGATCCCCGGTGACGGCACCAATAAATTTGTTGTTGCAATTTAATGTGCTGATTTACCACGTGCTCAGCGGTAAAGGACAACATCGTGAGGAAACCTACAAGTCTTAGAAAAAATTTCTAATGCATGAGAAGTCTACCAATCTGCACTTTAGCCGCGTGGCGGACTATGCCCTAATACTCTCTTTAGAGAGAAGCATGCCTTCTCTCTAAAGAGAAAGAGGCCCAACAGTGGGACATATAAAGTATAAATATAAAGGCTGTAACTTTAACTTTAGGCTTGTGCTAGGAGATCCACTTCAATAGTCGAATGGTGGATTCGAATCTATAACCCAACATTTCACAGACTGCATCCTGAGCCAGGCTAATGACGCTTCGAACTCTTTGGTACAATCTGGCTAAGATAAGGTCCATTATTAACCATATAATATAGAATGGTTTGCCAACAGACTATTACGGAGGGTTCACAAACATGTTGTAAGTACCCTATAATATCCAAAACAACTTTACAATGGATTTACTTTATAAATTTTGTGAGCTACCTTGCTCAACATTGCACACAACATATTTTATATTTTGTCATATTATTAACAGCAATACGTCAAGAGTCTTAGAGGTAATTTATTAAAGACTTACTGACTTTGTTTCAGAGATTCACTTGTAAAGGGCTTTTCCTGCAGCATAACTCACTTGTTCTAAACTGTACACTGATTGTCTGCAGAGAGAGTCCTCTCCTTTTTATCCTAAATTTCTAGTATATGCATCTCTTTCAAAGACGGAAGCGGAAACGGCCTTGGTTGCCGACAACCGATAAAAGTACTTTAGTTGACTAAACTAAAGTACTTTTATATTAGTCGGTCCATTAACTTATTCTAATTGAGAAGTATATTTTATAGATTATAATATTTAAAACTAAATTGGCATTTATTAGGACTAACTGTCGCTTACAATATACACTTTCGACTTTGTAGTTCATTCACGAGTTACGGTTTTTGGAATATATTTTTTTTAATCATAGACAAAAAGTGATAGTCTGTACTTCTGAAGCTTCAGAATTTGAGAAATTCATCTCCTTACAAGAAATACAAAATTCATTTAGTGAAGGAAAATTATACGTTATAACCCTAATTGTGCGTATAGCGTACAATATTTAAAATATTTCTTAAGTAACACGTAATTTATATAAATACATAAAATTGGATTATTTGTTGTATTAAAAAAAGTTTGAATATACAAATTCATATGCAATTTATATGTTAGTTCCGGCTATCTTTAGATTTTGATAGGATTTTAATGGCAGATAGCTGATGTAAAACGGAATAATTTAGGCCTCCTTTATCTTTGAAAAAATTAAATAAATCGTGGGTAACACCGCGGGGCACAGCTAGGGTAACAGTGAAATAAATTAATAATAATTGTAAAACGCCAAAAGAACAACTTCAAGCTAAACGACATAAGAATTGAGCCACCTCTCAATTCCGTTGAAATAAAGTGAAGCTTCGCTCGCGCTAATCGCCAGGTCCCACTGGTGATGGGGTCAGCTTTCCGGACGCTTTCCACTTCGCTCTGTCTCCGACATCCCGAAGGATAGGTTTGCTAAAAACTATAAAAAAAAGTTTTTTTCCATTTAGATTTTTTTGCAGGGCTGGCTTATAACTTGCTGGCTAAGCATTGCCATACAACGTGGCAATGCTACCCGCCTTCTGGGCAAGCTGCCAAGTGACGACGGTTTATTGCAATTATATTTTTTGTAAATATTTTGTAAAATACTTATTATGTTGTAAATATTTCGATTTTTTCTTAATTTTTCCAATACTTATTCTTATAAATAACTCTAATATACTGCGACATACATTTAATTACATACACATATACATGGATCGAAAAGAGGCAGGATAAGTGTGGCCAGACCGTAAAGAAATCGGTAAACAAAGATTACGGATCCACTCCACTTAGGAACGGACGCAAGTTCTTTTATCTTATTAATCCACTGACTCGTCCTGAATCGTTTACGCAACACGAAAGTAAAATAAATAGGATGATATTTTGTGATTTTGTTCCAAGTTATTTTGTGGAGAGTCGTTGAATAATATATTGTCCCTTTTGTAGTTATAATGTATAAGTATTATTACAAGTCTTTCATCTCCTCTAACTATCCTCAAAGACACCTTACGCCTATATAAAATCTATACAAATTTTTTGGGTTTAAAGAAATATTATTAGTTTATTTACGGTTTGAGAGAATTTTATTTCCTTAATAAGAATAACAAAAAATTCACTTACTTATTGTTCACTCTGCATTTATTAAAAGAGTGCCTCTTCTACAGTTACTATTTTCCTTTTTTTGTTTTTTTTATATAATGCCTGAATTTGGAGGTGGCCAGAGATCACTTCGGTTCACGCGTCGCAGACGCCCCGCTGCATTGCTATTTGCTTCTCCGCGACCGCTGTGTCCCTGCTTCTCTCTTAGCCTTAGACTCCTTTGGAAATACAAAGAGGGCGTCCGCTCGTAATAGCGTTTAGTCGATTTGAAGTCAGTTTTTGTATTTACTCGTAAATCATTGCCTAGTAAACATAATAGTAAGGTGTGCTTCGTAATATTTCGATTGTCATATCTTTGCGTATTGCCAGCACGTTCCGGAAAGGACAATCATCTAATAAATATTAGCTAACGAACTGATCGACAAAGGAAAATTTATATTCTGTCCTTTACTAGATTTCCTCGTAAACCTTTTGAGCGTTATAATTCAATTCAATTTACTGTACCTTGTTCTTCGAATGTAAACAATTCTGATATCGTTTAACAAATATTATATTTCTATATATTTGTACATGTACAGGGTTCGTGGTAACTAGACGTACTCGTATATCCGTTACGAGGCCATAGATCATACTATTCAACAGATTATACGCGCGTTACCGCTATTTTATGGGCAGGCCCCACCCCTTAGATGTTAGGAATAGAATAGAATAGAATATTTATTTATTAATACACAGATTTGGTTACACTTATAAACATTACACAAATGAAAGGAACATCCATGTAACCATTGCAGCACATATTATTGGTACACAGTGACTCCCAAACTAAGCAGACGCTTGTATCTTGGGAGCCAGAGCTTTCCTGGAGTTTAGCTTTTGAAAGTCCCTTAGATTATCCGTGAAATAGCAACCGACCGAGTCGTGGTTTAGCCCGCTCGGGCGCCCTCGGTACGGAATGCTTACGCGTAACATAGTAACCGTCCTGGCCGAGGTTACCGCTCACCGGGAGGACCCTTGTGTCGAGTTACTAGCGATAGAGGTTTAGGATAAGCGACCTAAGAGCTATGCCACCTCTCAAGCCGGTGAAGCAGTCATAGGCCAGCTTCTCTGGCCTATTTGTGTAGTTCGTCATAAAAAAAAATAGATTACACAATAGAAATAGGCTATCTACTATTACTTACTATTGACTATTTGCGATATACATATCGCCACCCTATTTATATAGGATTTTAACTCCTGTATGCATTATGCAAAAGTGAATTATTTTTATTAATAAATATCGTAACCATTTTTAATATTAATAAACTTCACTTTAACCACATAGGAACCACCAGCCTACAAACAAAAAATCTATAATCAAAAACGATTCACCCAGTTGAAAGTTACATAACCTGCTCCTTTTTTAAAGTTAGTCGTTACGAGATTTGCGACCATATTCTCAGACAAAGTAAACTAGGTTATCGGAACGAAACAAAATTTCAAACGCTGTTCAAACAATTCGTTAAAGGCGATGAATCTGCATTGCTTTACGAATTAACAGACAAACGTAGTTAATTGTGTCGTATTGTTTGCACGAGATAGATAACTGCTTCATTTCTACAGTTCCGTTGTATCCGCTTAGTGAAATATTGGGGACATGTGAATTTTACCAGGCTAACTCTGAAACTGGGAGACGGATTATGCCCTACTGCTCTATTTAGAAATGGCCTAATCATTATTAGTACTTACGTTGATATAAAGAAAGATTTTAATATAAAAAACACAAACATAATATACTAAGATAAGAACAACATATCGAATTAAAAAAATAACCGACACTAGCCCAATTCTTTAAGCAGGCATCTCGGCGGTTTTTCGAGACTGCCACCAAACATTCTAATAAACTTCTTGTAAGTTACAAATTCAAAAAGCGTCCATTCGCGACCATCAGAGGTTGCGAATAATCGTCGCGCGTTACCGCTATTTTATGGGTAGGCCCCCACCCCTTAGATGTTAGGAGCGTTGCTGGAAATTCTTCTGCCATTTCTTCTCCCAGCGCTAACGCTTCCCGAAGTGGCACTCAAAGTTTGTTTAGTTTTAAAATGTCCCTTTTTTTGTTCACGGGGAGGAAATCTTCAGAAAGATACCCCGCCTTCTGGGAAGGCGGCGGTTATGTGGGGTTCTTACCCACAAAACCTCCCCAGTGGCCCTTTCCTCGGTGCACGACGAGGGGCTCCGGGATCTCAACGTGGAACGCACCGGAGCCCCTCTGCACTGTGCTCAGGTAGAGCACGTCCCGGGGAGGGGAAGTTACTCCCTCCCCCCCTGTGCCCTCGCAGCGCAAGGCGACACGGGCTAGCCGATGTCGCCTTCTTCCCGGGTCCAGGACGACTCAGTCCCCACCCTTGTCGCCCAGTGATCCCGACGCCCCTTTTAGTCGCCTTCTACGACTGGCAGAGGATACCGTAGTCTTATTATTGAGAGCCCAGAACTACAGGGCTGCGGGCCGGTCTGCCACGGGCCCGCCTGCGCCATCTCCGAACGGGATCGGCCCTCTCCCGATCCTGTTCTGCGGTCTCCTTCTGGGTCATTACTGACTCGCAGAAGGAGACCAGCGCCTTCCATTTTGATCTCCCCGCCAGCGCAGCCGCTACTGCCGCCGGCGGGGAGGTCTTGCCCAATATGCTGGACCAGGATCCGCCGCTCCGCCTCCCACGCGGGGCACACGGCTAGCGTGTGCTGCGCGGAATCCCGGTCACAGCCACAATGGTGGCATTGCGCGGTCGGTTCGCGCCCTATCCTGTTCAGATACTCACCGAAGCACCCGTGCCCGGTGAGTACCTGTGTCAGGCGGTAGGTGACGTGCGCCTCGTTCCTCCTGCGAAGCCAGGCTTCGAAGTTCGGCAGGAAGGCACAGACGATGCGTTGGCGCGAGCAACGACGCTCCGAGAGCCGCTCGCGCCAGACCTCTATCGCCCGCCTGTGCTCCTGCCGACGCACCTCTCCCGCATCCAGGGGCGGCCCGGCCCCGCCGTCGACGGCCCGGACGCGCGTGTACACACGCGCGTCCAGCTCCGCCAAAATGTCGAGCAGCGGGAACCGAGCCAGGATAGTGGCCGCCTCGTATGATACCGTACGGTATCCTCGTGCGATCGAATGGCCATCTTGCGCTGCAGGCTAAGGAGCTTAGCTCTGCAGCGCCGGACGCCTGTGAAGCGGTAACACCACACGGGCGCCCCGTAGAGGCCATGGATCGCACGAGACCTCCGTAGAGGCGGCGGACTCCCTCCCTGGGGCCCCAAGATTAGGCAGAAAATGTCCCTTACATTATCCGTGGAATAGGAACCGACCGAGTCGTAGTTCGGAACGGAATGCTTACACGTGATATAGTAGTTTTGATGTGCAGAAGCTATAACCGATGTGGTGAATCAAGCCATGGAATATTTTATTCCTCACGCTGATGTACCCATTGGTGGCAAAGCTGACCCGTGGTTCAACGCTGAATGCGTCCAAGCTGAAAAGCTTAAGCATTCGGCATACTGTTCCTAGGTTGATGCTCGAAACCGCAAATCTCCGGATGTCAAAACAAAGAAGAAAGCCTTTAACCAAGCCGCCAAGGCCTTTAAAAGGAACTACAGAAGGCTCGCTTTGACCGCATTAAACATATTGGTGCAAAGCTTTCTGCCCTGCCATCTGGTAGTAGAGCTTTTGGTCTCTTGCCAAAGTTGAAGCTAATGCCACCTCTCGATCCAGTGAAGCAGTCAAGGCCAGCTTCTTTGGCCAATCTATGTGGTTCGTCAAAAAAAAAATCGAATTAAAATGAATACAACTGCTAGGCGATAAAGGGTTACCCTTACCACTAACTTTAGGCGACGTGCTAGGTCATAGACCTTTGTTACGGACAGTTATGGTCTTCTAGCATACACTAACCTTACACTACACGCCAATACTAAACATTAGTTATTATATAGGATTATTTGTAGGACAGAAAAACTCGCCTGATATCTTTCAAAAATAAAATCATCAAAATTTTGATATAACAAACATAAAAAACATACAGACGAATTGAGAACCTCCTCCAATTTTGAAGTCGGTTGAAAACGTGCCTTAATCATATCCAAGAACGATGTACAAAGTTAAATTGAAAGCTTTTAAAAGCTCTCATATGCCTCCGTATATGGTTAGGAGCTTTTACAAGCGAAATGTGCTTACCTTGGCAGAGACATAACTACATAAGTAATATTAATATGCCAGTGCATAAGTAATCACTTTAAGCTTTTAATAAAGACAACTTTTAATAGCAGAAAACTTTCATATAACTATAGTACATACAAACTAACTTTATAGTGCTATTATAATCCTGGCGCGTTACCGCTATTTTATGGGCAGGCCCCACCCCTTAGATGTTAGGAGCGTTGCTGGAGTTTCTTCAGCCACTTCTTCTCCCAGCGCCAACGCTTCCCGAAGTGGCACTCAAAGTTTGTTTTTAAAATGTCTCTTACATTATCCGTGGAATAGCAACCGACCGAGTCGTCGTTCGGCCCTCACCGGGGAGACCCTTGTGTCGAGTTACTAGCAATAGAGGTTCAGGCAGGCTAAGCGACCTAAGAGCTATGCCACCTCTCGATCCAGTGAAGCAGTCAAGGCCAGCTTCTTTGGCCAATCTGTGTAGTTCGTCAAAAAAAAACGAATTAAAATGAATATAACTGCTAGGCGATACAGGGTTACCCTTACCATTAACTTTAGGCGACGTGCTAGGTCATAGACCTTTGTTACGGACAGTTAAGGTCTCCTATCAAACATTAACCTTACAATACACGCCAATACTAAACATTAGTTATTATATACGATTATTTGTAGGACATAAAACTCGCCTGATATCTTTCAAAAATAAAATCATCAAAATTTTGAGATAACAAACATAAAAAAAACATACAGACGAATTGAGAACCTCCTCCAATTTTGAAGTCGGTTGAAAGCGTGCCTTAATCATATCCAAGAACGATGTACAAAGTTAAATTGAAAGCTTTTAAAAGCTCTCATATGCCTCCGTATATGGTTAGGAGCTTTTACAAGCGAAATGTGCTTACCTTGGCAGAGACATAACTACATAAGTAATATTAATATGCCAGTGCATAAGTAATCACTTTAAGCTTTTAATAAAGACAACTTTTAATAGCAGAAAACTTTCATATAACTATAGTACATACAAACTAACTTTATAGTGCTATTATAATCCTGGCGCGTTACCGCTATTTTATGGGCAGGCCCCACCCCTTAGATGTTAGGAGCGTTGCTGGAGTTTCTTCAGCCACTTCTTCTCCCAGCGCCAACGCTTCCCGAAGTGGCACTCAAAGTTAGTTTAGCTTTTGAATTTCTCTTAGATTATCCGTGAAATAGCAACCGACCGAGTTGTAGTTCGGCCCTCTCAGGCGCCCTCGGCTCGGAATGCTTACGCGTAACATAGTAACCGTCTAAGCCGAGGTTATACCTCACCGGGGAGACCCTTGTGTCGAGTTACTAGCAATAGAGGTTCAGGCTAAGCGACCTAAGAGCTTTGCGTAGTTCGTCATAAAAAAAAGTACTATTATTGAAGTTATTTTTTAGATCGATTAATATGTATTATAAACAAATAAACAGTAGACATTAAAATTATTTAGGATCACAAATAATTCCCCCGCGTCTATCTTTTCCTCTGTGTACCCTGTATTACAGTGTGTTAAACTTATTTAGAATCACAAATACATAAAAAAAAAGAAATATTGCTAGCTTTCATTTAGAAAAAAAAATTAGTATATTATATATACAAAGGATTGGATTAAATTTCCACGCTTCTATCTTTTCCTCTGATTAGAATGTGTTTTCAGGGTAGAGTGAATAGACATTGACTAAGCTGGTGCGTTTTGCCATCCAGGACTGCATTTCCACTTAACATCAGATGGGATCATGGTCAAACATTTGCTTAGAAAGTAATTGAAATCTTATCTAATAAGGTTGGGTTACGATGAGGCTGACATGCCCAAAATGCCCATTGTTCCTACTGCCTATCTCCAGGACTAACTTATCCAGGAACTCTCCGCTGTCGCGCGCGGTTGTTTGTTAATACCATCTCACTGCACATTGATATATTTTGTTGCACAGAGTCTGTGTTTATCGAAGCTGCCTACAAATGCGTAGAAGGTGTTTGACTCTATTATATTTATGTATTATTGTCAATACATTAAGCAGCTTTTTATTTGTTTTAATTTTAATAATATATATTTAACTAAGTTTTTATAACATCATATTGGTATTATCTGTAACGGTGTTATAATTTTTGTTGATTTAAATAAAAAAAAGGGGCAAATGAATCTAAAAGATAAAGACAAAAAAAGCGTATTATATTTCGTATTTATAATGTTAATGTACTCGTAGAAGTTTGCTAGAGAGATTGGAAAAGGAGGACTAATTTTAAAACGGTGTTAAAGTTCAACAGCGAAATGCTAAACTCGAGGTCAATTGGCCTAATTAAAAATGAAAGGCAGAACGAAAACGTCGAGATTTCGACGAGAAATAGTTTGTTAAATTACCATCATATACTTCTATCAAAAAACTGTGTGTCTGTGTACATGAAAAATAATGTTATATATTACGCAACGACATAGAAAATTTCCTTATTGACAACATGAAAAAACAAAGTTGAACAAAGAAAGAACGGACAAATAGCTCGTGACATCAACATTAGATACAAGGCTGCCACGCTGAATTTCAGCGATGCCCAGGGCTATCCAATGTATAAATTACAGAGCCTAATAATAAATATATAACACAGTATATAATATAAATAATAATATACATAATTAAGCGTCAATAGCCTAATGGCACGGTCTGGCGGCGCAGCGCCATGACATGCTATCTGCCATCGGTGGTGTAGACCTGTCGCTTCCGAGCCTCGCTCTTGCGATGGTCACGAGCGACAGGTCTTGGACGACCTTCTGTGAGACGGTCATGTCCCAGAAGGAGGCTGACGAGCGGGTCAGGGAGGGGAGCGCAGAGGCTCCCCCCCTCCGCAGGCGACGTATCGGGGTGCGCAGGAGGCGTTACGAACGCCTCCTCATGCCGCCCCCGTAATCCGAAGCAGGATGGGTACCTGGCCCCAGCATGCTTCGGCGTCGTCGGGACTTCTCTGAGTGCCGGAGAAGTCCCCTTTGAGGATGAAGTCCGGTCTTTGCCGGGACCGGCCGGTCGTTGGGGTGTCCTGTCGCTGACAGATCCGGGGCACCCCGCTCATAACGGCTGATGGCATTCGCGGAAGGTTTAGTGGGTTAGGGCTGCCCAGGCCGACTCCCACACATCCCTCCGGGCCCACCCAGGGTACCGGAGGATGGTCTATAAAAAGATTCCACCGCGTGAACAAAAAAAAAATGGCACGGTCTGGGAAGTCGTAGGTTCAAATCCGCCATTCAACAAAGTCCAGAAAATCGGTCCAGGCGTTCTAGAGATTAGCCAGTACAAACAGAACGACAGACAGACACAAAAATTGTAAAAAATGTCTTTGCATGTTATTTTAATCATAAACAGACAATGAAATTTGATTTATTTCTACAGATGTTAAAAAAAACCTAAAAACAGGGCACATCATTAACAAGTAATTAAAAATCTTGTTATTTTTAATCAAAGGACCTTGTAATTGATGTTAACAAAAAACCGACAAAATAATTTTAAGAGCAAGTTAATTTTATTTCGCTAACATCATTAATATTTAAAATTGCTTTGGCATTATTTATTGTGAAGTAATTATTTTTTCTTCCGCTATCTGCTAGAGGGGCGGTAATAGATACCTTTACGACACTTGAAATATATGTACAGCGACGATTTTCGCATTTTCGATGTAGCATTTTCTTCCAGCTTATCTTTAGTAGCTGTAAGCCTTATATAACCGTGTATATAACCGTACTAGCCATGCATAAACAGCTTTTTTACTATCTTTTAGAAGATAAATAAATATACATAAACACAGATCCGTAATTACTACAAACAACTAGGCGCGGCGCACAGTTCCACCCTTACGTCGTAGATATCCCATCGATACGCTTAACATAGTAACCGTCCAAGCCGAGATTACCCCCACCGGGGGGACCCTTGTGTCGAGTTACTAGCGATAGAGGTTCAGGCTAAGCGACCTAAGAGCTATGCCACCTCTCAATCCGGTGAAGCAGTCAAGGCCAGCTTCTCTGGCCAATCTGTGTAGTTCGTCAAAAAAAAAAACATCGCTACGCACGAAGCGGAGAATGGAATTCTCTGCCACGATCAGTCTTTACTCACGGGCACAATCTGGACTTTTAAGTTCAATGTGAACAGACACATTATACGCTCACGTCAACCTAGAGTTCATCTTCGCCTTCTAACAAGCGAGATGGAAGCCAAACGTAAGCCTATTTAGTATAAAAAAAAAACTTACGTTATGCAACTCACACCCTAAAACAATTGGTTTTCCTTATTTACTAAGCAAGTGCTTGACCATGACCCCACCTGATGTTATATGGAAATGCAGTCCAGTAAGCTCAGTAATTTCCTATTCACTCTACTCTTGAAAAAACACACATTGTAAACGAGGGACGATTGTAAGACTGACGTGGGAGTTCTGTTATTCACTAATTAAATCGATGTTTCTTTCGGCAGGCTTGGGGGACACTCCTAGTATTGCTACGTGACCGAACTGAAAAAAACCGGCCGATAGCGTGACTATTAAGCATGTAATTTAACTGTCTGATGACAGGTGGCGCATTAACGAATACTACCCATTTTATTGTAATCAATTTAACTTCCCAAAATACTTTAGAAAAAATTTAACTATTAATATCTACTGAAATATCTCTATTTAACTAGCAAATACGCATACCTTGTTAACTAAATCTCTCATGTCACACTATTTGTTTTCAAAATGTTAGCGTTACCGAAATTGTATACCTGGGAGGGGTACTCTGGGATCTTGGACTTGAATTACGTAAAACCGACGTTATATTAATTACACGAGTGACGTTTTCCTTTCTTAATTGGCTCGTGGCGTGATAATTGTTTCTGTTTTCTACTTGAGCATACCGAAACCATATTACGTACGACCCCTAGTTACATTAAATTTGTTGACGAATTACGCAGATTGGCCAGTGAAGCTGGCCTTGACTGTTTCACCAGATTAAGAGGTAGCTGTTAGGCCGCTTTGCCTGAACCTCTCGCAAGTAACACAAGGGTCCGCACGATGAGGGGCCTCGGCTTGGACGGTTACTATGTTACGCGTAAACATTCCGATCCTAGGGCGCCCAAAAGGGCCGAACCATGACTCGATCGGTTGCTATTTAACGGATAATAAATTAAATTTGTGACGAAAAGGTGATCGGGCGAGGTGAATAGAAGCAAAGTATAGATATATGTAAGCCGAATTTTTTTTACTTTACGGGCCACGTAAGATATGACCCCGACCAAGACACGTTATTTTCACACAAACACATGCTACCTGTTCTTGTACGTATTCAGAAAATTCCTAATCGAAGGCTAAAGGTCACGCCGTTTACGTCACGAGGTAGCCGTGTGTAACATCTGGAAATAACCAATTAAGGCGTGTTCGGAACAAACTCATAATTTCCTCTATTGCTCTACCTTTTTCTCTTATAAACCCACAGTTGAATTTTCTTTATTTTTTAGGGAGTTTTGCCCTTTTGGGCATGTCAGCCCCATCTACTCTAACCTAAGTACACACACATCGATCGCATGAAGCGAGGAAGAAAGTCATCAATGTTGCATGACCACAGCCACCAGCTTCCTCGCTCCCTCTAAGGTCGGATCAGACAGCAACATTAAAAAAGCACTTCTTAGTCATGTTGCTCCCTCAGTTCAGCTGTTCATTTATGACTAATTCTACATTGTAGCTGTAGAATGAACAACAATCGATGGACAAAATGTATAGCAGAGTTGATACCAAGAGACAAAAAAATAGATAAAGGAAGACCAAGTAAGAGATGGTGAGACATTTTTAAGCAGAGATGTGATCTTTTTGGATGCGATTAGCACGAGAAAGAGATAATAATAATAATAATAATAAAGCCTGCAAGAAATGTACAGAGTTATGAATAAATTATATTAAAAACTAATGAGTTTAAAATGTAATTAATAAAAGTGTAGTAAGTATAAGTAATAATATTCCATGTATTGCAAGAACCCTCCTCAGGCGAAGGTGAAGGCCTCCTCTAAAGAATTCCACTTCTTTCTGTCCTGTGCCAATTGTGACCAGCAGGGGCCAGCGAATTTAATTTGTCATCTTCCCATCTTGCTTTTAAAAAGTATTTTTTTAAAAGAAAGCTAGCAATATTTTTTTTTCAGAAATATTACTAACAATCTTGTTAACCATTCCAACTAAGCTTAAGCTTGTGCTAGGACATGGTTCACGACAATAGTCGAATGGTGGATTCGAACCCACGACCTTACGATTCGCAGGCCCTACCCTAAACCATTAGGCTATTGACTAGTTAGTTGCTCCTAATTTAAAAAAAATAGCATTATTACTCGCCAATAGAAGACAGTTCCAGTTACATTTTTCGATTTATGTTTAAATTGATTAATATGTACGGAAACATCGACAATAGAAAAATATATTTCCACAAAATCGGTTTTTTTACTAATAATAACTACCCTTTTTTACAAAAAAGCACGGTCATTTTTTTACTGTTTCTTTTTAAATATACTTGGATACGAATTAGATGCGTTTGTGAGATAATTGTAGTATAGTTGCTCCTTTGACTATCGAATGATTCGTTTCCGATGTTTAGATTATATGTCTGTCAAATGCACTTTGTCAATTGCCAGTTACTCTTTATTTATAACAGTTTCATTTCATTCGACACATATAGTATATATGTGTTAAAATACGAATAATTACTTATTAATGTATGTACTATTACAACCAAAGAGTATTAAATATGTAAAGCATTGTGAGAAGTCGTGTTGTTGACTCCACATAGTATAAGAGCAACGGTACAGTTCAAAGAGTCTCTTAGAGTTGTTCTTCGGTGGCGTCGCTTAAGTGTTGTTAGTGTTATTCGTCGGTAGTGCCTCTGTATATAAGTTAAGTACTACTGTTATTTACCTTGTCTTATATATTATACATGTACTATGAGTAAGGTGATATACCTATATTTATGGTGATGTTGTTAATATGTTATTTATTTACTAAAGTATATCTGATGTATGTGTTACAATGAATATGAAAGTATCAAAGTTAAATAAAACGATAATACTGATAATAAGTATATTATTAACTGCTCCTGATTCTAACATCAGAAGTGGGATGGCGCATGGAGAATTAATTTCTCTGTGCGTATTCCTAAGTCCACTGAGCCATTTCCCTAATATGTTATTTTTTTTTTTTGGTGGCCGATACGGACTATTTATCTCATGTTGGCAATTATTAATAAATATGTCGGTCACTTTATTTATATTACATGAAATATTTTTCTTTCTTTCTTCCAGTGTAAAGCAAGGATGCACTTCGCATTAAACACATATTAGAAAGCAAAATATCTGCTATATTCTTTTCTTTTACATTATTTTTATGTTAATCGTGAAAAGTTGTAAGGTAAGTTATCCAATTATTTTGGTAAAAGAATTAGTTACCCACTTTTCGTAACATTTTATGTGGATTGTTTTTTTTATTTAATTAATTGTGTAATGTAGATATGTATTGAACATGCGAATGTTCAAGCAATAAGGAAGTTATTACCAAATTGTACGTAGCTTTGAATCGTGTTTTGGGCAATCGTTTTTGGAGAAGATACGTATTTTTTTTCTTTAATGGCATGTAAAATAGTGTAAATTATTCAGTACAATATAGAGAATAAAATATAATTGATGCTTTGAAGTTTAACCTTACTAATGAATAATATTTAAAGTGCACACTAAATAGAGAACGAAACAAAAAAGGTAGTCTGTAAATTTATAAACGAAGATAAATGTTAAATAGAAAGTAAATTATAAACACTATACGGTTATAATTATAAGGATATCTAAAATTTAGATTAGCCGAACAGATATTAGGTTTTACAATAGTATTCCGGTATTTTTTCTACTACGGCGGAAGAAGCTGGGAAAGGAAAAGAAAAATGAAGAGACATTTGTGACCTTTCCCAAGATGTTTAATGATATCTTCTGTTAATTCCAATACATCAGAGGTAAGTGTTTTGATAATAGATGATACAAAAGAGTTTTTTATTATTTTACTAAATATTTATTAATTAATCTTTCCATAATTTTGAGAGTGAAGGTAATATTGATATTGGACGATAATTGTTTGTCGTCTTTTTTTACCGGTCTTATATATGTGTGTAATATTGATGTTTTCAACAAATCTGCATAAAAAATCCTGTATTTAGGCTAAAGTTACAGACACGTGTACGCGGAGGCACTAAAAATTGTTTAGAGGTCTTCAGAAACTTATTTGAAATGCCATCCCGCATTAATGCGCAGTCGGTTTTCAATGAGGTAATAAGGTTATCAACTTCCTATTCATCAGTATTCAACAGTACAAGCGAATTTAGTGAGGACTGTTGTCTGGGTGGGCTGTGATCATGTTTCGGGATGTCGTCTACATCATTATTTGAAGCAAGTTTTTCTCCTTAAATGACAATAAAATCTTTCTAAATAAATGAAATATAATATTAATGACATCATCGGGCTCTAATGTTCCTTCAACTTTGGATCCAAATGGACCATAGTGATGCTAAGAAGTTGGTCGACACATCTGGTGACCAGAGGGCTGGCTTATACCTTGCACAGAGGCTAAGCATTACCATACAACGTGGTAATGCTACCTGCGTTCTGGGCATGCTGCCAGGCGATGACGGTTTGGCACAGTTATATACTTTTTTTTTTTGTAAAATATCTATTATATATAGGCTGTAACTTTAACTTAATTTTAATGTAAGTATATATTGATATATATAATTAATATAATATTTGGCTCATTCTGTAACTCTTGTGAGATTATTATTATTATAGAGCATTTTTTTTTGTAGGGTCTAGTCCAAAAAAAACTATTAACATCTGATAGGAGAGTATATACCCCGCTCGGTGGAGTAGTGGGTATAAATGTAGCAATATCTACTATGGGGTTGAATAATAAAACCTGTAATAGAGTAAAAAAAAAAAAGTTCTTTTTTTTCTCGGTTGCAAAAGTTACAGGAAGTCAATTACCCCAAAGGGAGTAGGGTAACTTCGTCTTTTAGTCTTTCATGAAGATTTAATAAACTTTTGGTTCCATGAACCTTATATAATTTACAATAAAACAAGCCGACACTTGTTAAGTCTGAATATCTAAGAAAAGAGTACCCAGAACCCTACAGTCACAATATTGCTTATTGGTGGCTACTTGACACTTTGGTTAGTAAATTAGGATAACAAGAATAGATTTGAAGTACTCAAATTAATGGTTTTGACTTGTCCCTCATGAAAAGTTATTAGTCAATCTGCTGCGAACCTATAAAGCCCTGTGTCACTCCATTATACACTATTGTATATGTTCCTGGGGAGGAGCTTCCAAGGTCTACATGATAGAAGCAGAACGGGCCCAAAGAGCATTACTAAAGGTTATGTTAAGCCTACCATATATAATATGTACCCCTCATCTAAACTGTATGAATTGACACAAGTGAATAGTATACGTAAAACATACATATCCAACTGCATCACCAAATTTCATAAGCAAACGAAGCCATTTTCTCCAGAGACCAACAAGCGAATACAAAACTGTCCCGTGCCATTTGTTAAGAGCTCTTTGCCAGAAGGCAGTACTACTGTCGGGCACCTCGCCTTTATAATATTATGAACAGAAAACAAAATAACAAGTTTAAACTCATACAAATTAAAAGATATGTTAGGCAACTGGTTGAAGGAATTTGACTATGAAAAGTGTGAAATATTAATATTATGATTTATGGTATACACACACACGTACACACACACACACTATATAATATATATAATTATTATGTTAAACAAATGTATATTTCTAATATGTGCACAATTGCAACATAATGGGTGGGTACTGTTTCCTAAGACACAGGTTTTCCTAGTTTAGGAGACAGGACGACAATATTTTTAGTGACATAGCTGTATGTGTGAACAATAAAGATATTATTATTATTATTATTATTAATTGTGAATTATTAAAATAATTGTATTTAACATTTCTTAACCACCTTCCTATAAGTTTCAGGATTTATGACGAAAGGTTTTGACGAGGTGCTGTTGGAGTGGTCCTTGTGAGAGGACTGCGAATCCTCAACGGGTGGTGCCGCATCAGAAGGCATTTGCCGCCACATACATCGCATCGCATTGCTGACGGGCGGACAGCGGGTCGCGCCTGGCGGGGAGACAGTGGGTCGCGCCTCGAGGGCGGACACCGGGTCGCGCCACGCAGGCGGACTACGGAGCGCCTCATGGGCAGACAGCGGGACGCACCTCGCGGTCGGACTACGGGTCATGCCTCGCGGGCGGACTGCGAGTCAAATTGGACAAGGCGGTCATCGTGGACATGTAGACGACCAACTACAGGACCGTTGTTGACACTAATTTTGCGAGTTTAGTAGAATTAACAGTAATTGGCTCATTGTCGTATCGTTTAAAAGAAATGTCTGATGCCTTTCAATTATTGTATCAGGCCACTAGAGGGCTCTCTTACAAATATAAACATTGTGTAGACTACACTGCGGTCATTACCTAGAATGTGATATATAACTCTGAGACACTAAATAACTTTTATAATGAGAACATGCATATTTTTATATAAATGTGTATTTTGTTAGCTCAATATTATAGGAGCAGTAGTAATATACGATGAATCAATGAATGATTTATTGGCAACTTTGCCTCGATACAATAATTTGGCAAGATATTATTATAACACTAAAACAACATACTCGTAATAATATAAAATAATTCAATTTGACAATTCAACGAAGAAAAATAATGCAGCCGGTGCTTAAAAAAAAAAAGGAAAAACCTGTACTATACGCACCGGCTTCGTTCCAGTTTAGCTACCATTTTCTTTTGTGGTTTGTTACAAATTAAGATTGTGTAGTGTCGTGATGGTAGGCGACAATGTGCAGATGTTATGTATGACAGTTATACTAATGGGAAAGTTTTCTTTTATCTCTGTTTCTGTGTATGTGAGTTTCCCAAGATAGTTACTAATTATTATATATATTTTTTTTGCTTTCTTATTTGGTCTTCTCGTAGAAAAGCAAGACGTTATTTAACTTAAAATAACGGCCTAGAAAATATGATGAATTACGCCGAAAATGTTATAATATAATGGTCAGAGTGAAATAACGTGTAGAGTTTTTACGTCACTCATTGCATTGTTTTTTTTTTATGAAGGGAAGCCTAGTACTACCACTGAACAGTACACACACGAGAACGTGTGGTAATGTAGGATGGCCGTAACGGCGCCGGACAAATTCTAGTTTGTAGATTTCAGATTCAAGTAATCAACTGTGGAACATGTTATTTGGTAAAAAGATCGTCCCTCAACCACCGGTGGCGGATTGCCATCGCGCGATGTAGGTGACTAGATTATCATCATCTCATATAAGGTGATAATAACTACTGTTATTACACCTTATATATATAGGCAATTTTGCTGTTCATGAAGTGAATAAGAAAAGGAAAAGATTTTTTTTTTTTTAACTTAATGCTCATTTTGTGAACATTAGTGTGGGTTGTATGTTAAGAACTATAATATTAGTAATTTCTGTTTGCAATGTGAATACATAATGTATGTAATAGAGACTATATAGAACTTTTAAGATAGTAATTAAGACGATCTGGTCCTGAGATAAACTGCTGAAGTCATTTGCTTCTTTCTATGTCCATCTCATGTGCAGCAGGTGTGGGGCTAGAAGTAACTGTCGCAGGAGCAATGACCGTTGTTACAATTTCTCTTAATGTCAGAAGAGAGTTGGTAGCAATGAATAACTGTTAGCTTTTAAGAGAATATGAGGTGGACCAGATAAGATGAACAACTGAAGTAATATGTATTGTAAGGGTGTCTGATATAGACCATGTATAAGGCTACATGATATTGTGCTGAAAGCAAAGACCGGTGTTATCGATTTCCTGTAACTGTAATAGTATATAAGAAAATACCAAATGTAAATTATTTTGTATTTCGAGAGCGAAATACTTGTCAGTTTGGCCGTGTGAGATAATTGTACTATAGTTTATCTTTTGACTAACGGTGAATTATTTTGTATTTCGAGAGCGAAATACTTGTCAGTATGGCCGTGTGAGATAATTGTAGTATAGTTGCTCCTTTGACTATCGAATGATTCGTTTCCGATGTTTAGATTATATGTCTGTCAAATGCAGTTTGTCAATTGCCAGTTACTCTTTATTTATAACAGTTTCATTTCATTCGACACATATAGTATATATGTGTTAAAATACGAATAATTACTTATTAATGTATGTACTATTACAACCAAAGAGTATTAAATATGTAAAGCATTGTGAGAAGTCGTGTTGTTGACTCCACATAGTATAAGAGCAACGGTACAGTTGAAAGAGTCTCTTAGAGTTGTTCTTCGGTGGCGTCGCTTAAGTGTTGTCAGTGTTATTCGTCGGTAGTGCCTCTGTATATAAGTTAAGTACTACTGTTATTTACCTTGTCTTATATATTATACATGTACTATGAGTAAGGTGATATACCTATATTTATGGTGATGTTGTTAATATGTTATTTATTTACTAAAGTATATCTGATGTATGTGTTACAATGAATATGAAAGTATCAAAGTTAAATAAAACGATAATACTGATAATAAGTATATTATTAACTGCTCCTGATTCTAACACGTTCATAAAGCACTCAATTGAATATAGATTTTCTCACTATTTATCAAAAAAGGAAATTGAAAAAAAGTATTGGAGACACTTGGACTGGAATCGGGGTTTTCATTGCCTGAAAACGTCGCTTGCCTTCACCATTGCCAAGTGCTTATAGTTGAGTACTTTTATATTTTCTTGGACGTTGTAATTTCTTAAATATCCTACGGTATGTTCGACTCTATTTAATAAGACTTCTCGCACATAAAATTACAACTATAGCCTATATATATATGTCGCACTGTTTGGCATAGAACTTCACTGTAAAGTGTGTATATGGGAGTGTATTTTTTTTTTTGACGAATTACACAGATTGGCCAGAGAAGCAGGCCGCGACTGCTTCACCGGATTGAGAGCTGGTATAGCTCTTATGTCGCTTAGCATGAACCTCTATCGTTAGTAACTCGACACAAGGGACGGATAGATCTCGTATTGACGCATTTGAGATGTGGTGCTGGAGGAGAACCATACGAGTACTTTGGACAGCCGTCAGCCCGCAGCGGTCTTTCTGCGTAGGGTTTTCGAATTTTTCGGTCACATAGGGAAAACGATACACTTTCCGATTTACATATCGATTATGATACATGTTTCCAACACTCCTGGTCACAGGCGACGTACAGGGAAGACGACCAAGAGGGAGGAGCCCTATGCGTTGGACAGAGCAAATCAGCAACAACACCAACACGAAAGTCCACGAGGCATTACACACTGCTAAAGACCGCAACAGTTGGAGAGCGATCGTCCGCAACATAATTCGTGGAGGTCACGACCTTCAGCAATGAGGAAAAAGACACAAGGAGGAGGTACTATGGCAACTTGTGACCACCCGGAGTTCGTACTATACCCTCAAGAACAAAGAAGACATGAGAAATATCATTTGCGACTCACGAAATAAATGACGTCATGAATAATTCACGCCCACTCCACAAGTGAGTTTTGTTTTGTTACCCTGACATACTTCATGTGTACCAATAAAATATTAAATGAATAATTTATGAAAATAAATGAACATTTCGGTCGAAAAAATGAAACGAGACGTCACTGACAATCACAGATGAAAAATAATGTAATAACTTTAGTCTACGTGGCGTGAAAAAGTGAGGCTAATAAAGCTTATTAACTTAAAACGAGTCAATCGGCTTAAATACCTAGGGCACTATATAACTGACGACTTTAGGGACCATGTTCACATAGAAAGGGAACGTAGGGCGCTGGCGGTGCGATGCAACATGCTGGCACGCAGATTGTAAGCAAAAATTGCACTGTTTAAGGCCTTCTGCCAAGTTTTCGTGCAGTCAGTGGTCGAGCTATACGCAGCGCACAATCAGCGCCTTACGGGTCCAATACAATAACGGCTTTAGGATGCTGCCTATTCTGCTGCATATTCCCCAAGGCACATACTGATAGGCTTTGTGCCTTCATCAGGAAAAAAGCGGCCTCCTTGCTCTGCAGAATGAGGGACAGTTCCAACGCCATCATGAGAACTGTTGCAGAGCGGTACGACTCACGGCTCATAAAGCACCTCATTGGCATGTCACTGACGGACAACGCATTAGATTTTAAGTTTTAGTTTTAATTTAAATTGTATATACTAACATAGATATTAAGTTATATAATAAAAGCTCTATCATATGTACATATATGTAGTATATACCTCAGCTACGTCGTAACTACTGATATGCCGATATTGCTACACATTTTCAAAAATGGCATCCATTTTATGTGTAATAGGGCGACCGGAGCGATGTCCTACTTTGACATCAAAATTTCCGGATTGAAAACGCTTTAACCAAATTTGTGCTAGTCTCGCAGACACTGCACTAGGTCCATAAACATAGCAAATTATTTTTGCGGCTTACGTTGCATTTATTTTTGTAGTAAAATTTTATAATGTTTCGAATTTCTTCATAACATTCACTCATCTTACCTAATACTACCGCAAAAAAATTGTTAAAAATCTCATCATAAATTAAATTACATATAAAGCACACTATACACACATACATGAACCACACACACACCACGCATACACCACAGAGACACCACACAAACCCACCACACATTCACACATACACCACACACTTTCTAGTTAATATTAAGTAAGTTAACTATCATAAGTATGGTGGGGGGCTGGTGATCTGTCTGACAGGGTACCCTAGTTCAGACACCAGATCTACGTAAACTGTAAACGTATAAGTAAACTGTGCATAAGATGAATAAATAAATTTATTATTATTATTATAATCTTGACAGTACAACTACACAAAAAAAACGAAATCACACATTTTCCTAATTTGAATTTGGAATTATGTTCTTTAAAATTTAAACTTTCAAAAATACCAAAACCAGCCAGATACAAATAGTATAGCCAAAGAGATTTTATTACAAGTTCGTACATACTATAATACTTTTTCTCGAACCTATTACATAAATACGAAAAATCTCATTGTGACACAAAATGTCGCTTTATCCGTGTATACACTAAAGTAGATGGCGTCGCTAAGCAATACTAAGCCAATGAGTGTTTGATTTGACATTGGATCAAGAACTAAACGTAAAGAAACAATCAAAAATAAAATGTTAATTGCGATTTTTTAATTTATTAATTATACATTTTTATCATTATCTCAGTAAGATCTAAAATATCTAATTCATATTTGTTTATTTATTTAAAACCATAAACATATCAAACCTTTTCAATATACAAAAATATAAAAACAGTACAAAAGTATTGTAGTAAGCATGTGTTAGATAATTGTATTCTAGTTGCTCTTTTGACTACTGAATGATTTAGAATGTTTAGATTATATATGACAAATGCATTTGCCAGTTACTGTTTATTTATAACAGACTAGGGTACCCCAGCCCGCTTGCAGCCGCGCTAGATTTTGGTTTATTTAACTTAAACAATAAACTTATATGATAAAATATTTAATGTAACTCTCACAATATATAAAATTATTCTTTTCTCTCCGTATTCATTCTCTTATATCTCTTCTAGAGCGTGTGACGATCATTGCCTACACACAACAAAAACTTTGAGATAATAGATCTCTTTGAGATCTATTATCTATAAATAAATCTATTATCAAAAAACACTATTTGCCAACAAAAATAACACCAAGCAAAGCTCATCTAGGTACTGTAATTAAACGGGTGTATGAGCGTTTGTGTTTTTTCGTAACTCTCGAAATAATAATTGATAATAAGAGTATTGCGATATGCCGGTAGAAAACGTGTTAATATCTCTCGTAGCACCGTTTATGTGCACTGGAAATTAATCGAACAATTGGACTCTGTTTCCGCGCACGTGTGGGCTATAGCCGGCACAATTAATTGGCTCCGTTTGTCTCTCGCAATAGGTATTGGAGTGCAGCTTCCTTATACGTGATATTGTCTACTTCTCTCAGTGATACGATTATAAAGATAGATACATAAATATAACTTTTTACGTGTCTTATAAATTAATGAATACTGGATGTCATTCGCGCGAAATGTCCAGTTACGGTCGACCTGAGAGTTCTGAGAATTGCCGATAGTGCACGATGCGACAAATGCAGCAATGTACAAAAAGAAGATAGAGAACGCAAATTTGTGCTCAGTGAAGTAGAAAAAATTGTTCAATTTTATTGGAATAACGTGTGTACCTAGGATACGTTGTCACGAATTTAACGTCCTAGTGCCTTGCGCCCAGACAAGGGGCAAGCGGGCTTGCGGCTCACCTGATCTTAAGTGATCACCGTCGCTCATAAACATCCTCAACATCGGAGGAGCTGCAGGTGCGATACCGGCTTTTGAGATAGGAGACGACTCGTTTCTTGAAGGTCCCCAAACTTATTTAGTTTCGGAAACATAGCTGGTGACAGTGCGTGAAGAAAGGTACGCGAAACATCTTACAGTCGTGGAACGCCAACCATCTGGATGGTGTCGGTGGAATGTGGCAATCTACCGAGATATGCGGTAATGGAAATCGGTAATTTGGAAAATTCATCAGAAAACGTAAATGAGATCCATGCACTACTGGAGGTTGGTCGTCAGCTCAGCGAACTTATCTCTGTCGTGTGGTACTCGTAAGCGAAACAGTTATTGGATGCTGTAAATACTGATCCACTATCTGATATTGAGCAACCACATCTCTTTCCCGCTATTTTGACCATCATTATTAGTTGGAGAAGCTGCTATTATTCGTATGGCAAGACATGACGTAGGTAAGCGTATTTACTCCCTTTGACGGTCTACATCAATTCGCGATTCTATCACACGCTGGAGCACCTGCACGTCAGAAATCATCTGGATCCAGATAATGCGTAACATTCTACGGTAATACCACATCCGATCCGAGAAACTTCTACATATTAGCCCTCAGAATCTAGGCTACGCTATCGTAGAACACCACAGGCCAAAGATAACATCGGAGCATTCTTACTCTGAGGTTTAAAGATAACTGGCGGCTGCATAAAACTTTAACAAGCAAAAGAGGTAGATAAATATTTAAAAAAAGATCAGATATTCCAAATGTGCACATTTTTTTTTCAGGAATATTACTAACAATCTTATTAACCATTCCAATTAAGCTTAAGCTTGTGCTAGGATGGTTCACGGCAATAGTCGAATGGTGGATTCGAACCCACGACCTTACGATTCGCAGGCCGTACCCTAAGCCTATTAGGCTATTGACGTACAGACATCACAAGTAAATTATAACATTTGTCTGACGTACATAAATAAAATTGCAGTATATTGGCAAACGAATGCAAATTTCTCTTCGTTTGTTGCCCAACGGCTTTAAGCTACTATGGTATATAAATCGATCGGCTAACAGACTGTCAATTATTACAGGCGGCCGGAAACATTTTAAAAAAAAGTAAAAGAGCAAAGGCATTCAAGGCGGTGTGCCTCTGAGTAAATTCTCAGAATACCGGCCGGTTAACTTATCGAACGCGGTCTCAAACTACCCGCTATATGTTTAATACATGTAATAATTATGTTATTTTATTTTGCAAATATTTCTAACATTCTTGTTAACCATTACAACTAAGCTATTACTATTATAAAGCTATTGACGCTTTTATAGATAGACAGACATAAATTGCTCACACTACACACATTAAAAGTAGGTTCGGGAAATTTAAGTAAAACTTAAATATGGACTTATGGCTATAAGCGATCTCTTCAAGGCAACCCTGTAGAGTGAGAGTGTGAGAGTGAGAGTTAAAATAAATAAATAGCAGGATAACAATATAAGTTAAGAAGTTATTTTTAGTTAATAATAGTAGTTATTTTTTTAAATAAGAACAAAAATTGTTTTTTGTAAAGATATCCTCGCTTCCCAATGATGTACCCGAGCCTATTTGCACTGGGCATGGTCGGGTACAGTAGGCTGCAGGTGAGGAGATACTGGTTAAATATGTGTGTAGGGTGCTGGTACTGGCCGCGCTACAGTTGCGGACGCCGAATAATTACGTGTGCATGCGCCGTCGTCCACCATTGTTCCTACTGCCTGTATAACTAACTTGTCCAGGAACTGTCCGCTGTCGCGCGCGGTTGTGCTTGTAATACCATCTCACTGCACATTGATATATTTTGTTGGACTCAGTCGGTCTTTATCGAAGCTGCCTACAAATGCGTGGAAGGTGTTTGACTTTATTATATTTATATGAATATATTTATATTTATATATTTTGTTGCACTCAGTCTGTGTTTATCGAAGCTGCCTACAAATGCGTGGAAGGTGTTTGACTTTATTATATTTATATGAATATATTTATATTTATATGAATATATTTATATTTATATGGCCTGAGTCGTCCACCAAAGTGAACCCGGGAAGGAGGCGACATCGGCTGGCCCGTGTCGCCTTGCGCTGCGAGGGCACAGGGGAGGAGTAACCTCCCCACCCCGGACGTGATCTCCTTGAGCACAGTGCAGAGGGGCTCCGGTGCGTTCCATTGGAGATCCCGGAGCCCCTCGTTATGCACCGAGGAAAGGGCCACCGGGGAGGTTTTAGTGGGTAAGAACTCCACATAACCCTTCCTTCTTCTTCTTCCTTCCCCAGAAGGCGGGGTATCTTTCTGAAGATTTCCTCCCCGTCAACAAAAAAAAAAGATTCGAATTTACCATTTGACTATTGACGTGTACCATCTTCTAGCACAAGCTTAAGCTTAGTTGGAATTGTAACATTTGTGGAAAAAACATTGTTAGCAATGCCGCATAATCTCATAATGTGGACGATAAAAAGAGATAAAGTGAGTTATGACGTCTCATTCGTCAGTCATCTTCAGTAGCAGTAAATTAAGAATACGACCCGACAGCTTTATCGGAATACTGAGACCCGATCATTTTTATTTCACTACACATTTTATATCTTAACCGTAATATACAAATGGACTGCGAAGGCGAGACAGCAAGGACGGTAACCTTTTATACTAATCTCAGATCTACAACGAAAAGCTTTTATAACACTGTCCATCAATTTAGATGAATGGAAGCTAGGATTCACGTCAATTGAGGTCCTATGTTTTGTAGACGGTACCCCAAATCATTAGGCTATTGAAGGCTAATGTTGTATATATAAACTCACATTCTTTTTAATCCTACCGGGGTAAACATATTTCATATGTATACGATACCAGATATTATATGTTTGCAAAAAAATCTTACAGATTACAGTTACTTGCAGTGCAAGGATTTCTCGAATTTATTAGCGGTTAAATCTTTATTTAACGCATTGGTAAGAAGTCATTTAGAGACGAACGCTTACATCTGGAATCCTCATGAAGGCAAATGTCTCATGGTGAAGATACAAAATAAATTTTGTAGATTTCTATATTATAAGCAGTACGGCGTCTATCCATGCTTCCCACTGATGTACCCGAGCCTATTTGTACTGGGCATGGTCGGGTACAGCAGGCTCCAGGTAAGGAGAGATGCCGCATTGCTAAAATATGTGTGTAGGGTGCTGGTACTGGCCGCGCTACAGTTGCGGACGCCTGACATTTACGTGTACATGCGCCGTCGTCCGTCATTGTTCCTACTGCCTGTCTCCAGGACTAACTTGTCCAGGAACTCTCCGCTGTCGCGCGCGGTTGGGTTTGTTAATACCATCTCACTGCACATTGATATATTTTGTTGCACAGAGTCTGTGTTTATCGAAGCTACCTACAAATGCGTAGAAGGTGTTTGACTCTATTATATTTATGTATTATTGTCAATACATAAAGCAGCTTTTTATTTGTTTTAATTTTAATAATATATATTTAACTAAGTTTTTATAACATCGTATTGGTATTATCTGTAACGGTGTTATAATTTTTGTTGATTTAAATAAATAAATAAATGATTGCCGGAAGTGGCTGGATGCGGAAAGCGGAGGATCGTCTGTGGTGGAAGGTCTATTTCCAGCAGTGGATAGACTGATTATGATGCTGATTCAAATTTAGATGAATGTCGTCAATTATCAATGAAAAAGAATTGATGACTTTTCGATCATCTAGATTAGTATTTTTGAGCAATTTTAATATCAAGGAATTTATACAGGCACATACAAAAAATACGCATTCGCAAATCTGCCGGGAAACAACTGACAATTATAAAAACGTGCCGACAGCGAGAAGAGAAAAATGTTGGTCGCTCGGGAACGCTTTGTACAATTTAACTGTTAGCCGTACATCTGTATAGAATAATTCCGTCAATAGCCTAATGGTTTAGGGTACGGCCTGCGAATCGTATCATCGTAGGTTCGAATTCACCATCCGACTATTGACGTGAACCATCTCCTAGCATGAGCTTAGTTGCAATGGTTAACAAGAATGTAAGTAATATTTCTTATAAAAAATATTGCTAGCTCTCTTTTAAAAAAAAAGAAAAAAATACCATTAATCCCTGCGATATACTATATCTATATATATAAAAGAGGATGTGTGTGTCTGGACCGATTTCAATGAAACTTTCAGGTAATCTTCAGATTGACCTGACGAGTAATCCTGTAAAGTTTATTGACTATCGGAGCACTTCTCTTTTTGAACTGTCAAATACAGCTTTTATTTACTGTGATGATATTGAGTTATTCGTAAACTTGTCGCACACATACTGCAAATTTAAAACATTTGGTTTCATCATAGATGCCATGTACAAGCAATCCGGAGTTATAAGGTAACAAACAGAAAAATACAATAAAAACGTACAGACGAATTGTAAAACTTTTTGAAGTCGGTTGAAAAGAACTGTATTGATAATCTCGCTCAATTGGAAAGAGATTAAAAAGAGAAACGTTTAACCGACGGTCGTTAGTCGAGTGGAGCTGGAACGGCAATTGTACGGGCGACGCTAATGTGACTTCGGTTTCCACTCGTTTAACGCTGTTTCGTAGTTTACATGTCGTTCTTGTATCTCGCTTCGGCGCGCCGTTAGTGTATACTACGAACGTAACAATTGTATTTTTAATCGATTTAAAAATATCAGTTATAAGGACTGCCTATAGAAGTTAAAAAATATATTAAAATTTATTTATTCTTTATTTGCACAAAATACAAAAAAAGGTACAAATAGGCGGACTTAATGCAAATAGGCATTCTCTGTCTACCTTGGGGTTGTGTAGAGACAAAGTAACGGGTGCAAGCTATGTGAGAAAATAATAAATAAAAGAAAACTATAATAAATGCATGCATATATAATATACATACCTACTTACAAATAAATTAAATATATAAACATAATAATTATATATAATAATAAATAGATACATATATATAATTGTAGATGGATAGGGACAGCAATTGTCAAACTATTCCTTGGCTTAGGTAAAGCCTATGTACTATGGAAGTAAATGTTTGAAAGTAGATTTAGATTTAGAAAATCTGGTTTTCATTTCACATGTATATTGACATTTCGATCAACAGTAATATCATGTTTGTATGGTGTATTTACTATTCAAATATATCACGGGCTGTACAAGATCATGACTTCCGACTCAAAAGGTTGACGATGCCTGCGCTAGAGTTAGAATGGTGACAACTTCTCTAATTGACGACCTAAACGTTCAACTTTATTCCTGTGCGCCGTACAAAACGGGATCCCGCGGCACAAGCCCCCTGATACTACGTGTTGCAATAATAAAAGAAATGATACTTACCACCTCGATGTCTTCACTGTCCTGGTCTACGGTTGTCTCTTGGTTCACTCGGTCAAGTCTAGGTCGAGTCTGAACACACGAGCAATGCACTGATGCAACCGTATTGCACTGCACCACGTAAATCAAATCAAATTTAAAAAAAAAATAATCAGAGCTAATTAAGGCCGACGTTAATGACGCGCCCTTGACGCTACATTAACTAAAAAAACAAACTTAAACAGACAGCAGACGGCAGACAAAGCCCTCTCCATACACGCCTTTATTTTACGACGAACCAAACAGATTGGCCAGGGAAGCTGGCCTTGACTGCTTCACCGGATTGAGAGGTGGCATAGCTCTTAGGTCGCTTATCCTGAATCTGTGTCGCTAGTAACTCGATCCAAGGGTAACTATGTTACGCGTAAGCTTTCCAATCCGAGGGCGCTCGAGAGGGCCAAACCACGATTCGGTCGGTTACTATTTCACGGAGAATAAAACTCACACGCCCTGCGCTGCGTCCGACAGCGAGGATTTACCAATTACCCACTTGTGCGGAGAAAACAAAAAAAAAATTTCGTCGCACCGTCATCCGTGTGACAAATATGTCACCGCGAAATATGAATTTCTATTCAACTATTCAGAACAATTCCTCTACATTAAAGTTATGTAATGTTACATTGATTCTCTTTATTAAATTCACTGTATATCGAACCGTCCACGATATCCGTCCATTATAATGTTAATATTCTGAAGGTACAATGGACTAATTGGGACATTTGTGTATTGTGTAGTTTGAATAGCATGGTCTGGCTCCGGTAACAATACAGGCTGAAACTAGGCGATGTTCTAACGTGATGACGGTTTGTATACATTTATACTCTACGAAACTATACATACATTACTTTAACTTTTGTGTTAATTTTATTTTTATCTTACATTGTCACTCGCCAATTAATTGCTTGCAATCTACGCCTATAACTGCGATGGCATTAACTTCACAACTTTTCACTGTTTTATGTATTGCTTGTTAAAAATGTTCATTGTGTTGGTGTAATAAATAAATAAATTTACGCTTTTATTTATTTATTTATAAATAAATAAATAAAAGCGTAAATAGGCTATTGGTATAGGATTCACATACGAGCAAGATTCCACTTCGCTCTGTCCCCGACATCGTCTTTGGCGATGTTGCACTCCCTCATGTCTCTCGACACCACCCTCTCCCACCTTGTCTTGGGTCTTCCTCTGGATCTTCGACCGGGAAGGGAAACTTGTAGCGCGAGGTTCCCTACGTAGTCGGAGGGCCTCCTCTTAACGTGTCCATACCAGCCTACTCTCCTGCATTTTGTCGGCAATGTCGCGCACACCCAGGCTTCCTCGCACAAATTCGTTGCAAATTTTGTCCAGCCTGGTTACGCCACACATCCATCTCAGCATTTTCATTTCAGCAACTTGGACGGTATGCACGTTATTCCGAGTCACGGCCTATGTTTCGCTGCCATATATAAGGACCGGTCGTATGATGGTTTCGTAGACCAGACCTTTCAATCTGACCGGCATTCTTTTGTCACAGGTAACACCAGTTACTTCTCGCCATTTCAACCAAAGTACAGTAACTATTACGAATTTTCGTATTAAAAGGAAACGATTCGTTCGAATGAATACATTTAAAAACAATTCGGAGTGAAACATTAAAACCCGCTCCGAGGTCGACACCAATAAACATATAGATTTAATTTACAAAGGCTTCACATTCCGAATAAGGTAATGCACACACTGTGCGCCTTATTGTTCACTTTTTAAAATAAACCTCGACCATTAACATTCAAGGACCGCCCATGGCGTGTACCCTTTACAAGCAGTGTACTAAATCTGTTGAATAACGACAACGTTTCGGAAATCTATTGTTTTACAACCGTCTATACGCGCTCGTCCAAAAATACGGCGTGATTTTTTTTGTTAATAATAATTAATATTATTAGAATAGAGCTCTTCAGCTGCCGTTCTTGTTATAAAACTCCCCCTTTTATTCTTTCTGCTAACGGATTTTTAATTACCCGATATTAGCACCATGACTATGGCATTTTTGGTCGATTGGTGTGAAAATTAAGATTTATCGATGATTCAGACTTAGCGAAGCTATTGAAATTAAGAAAAAAAATAGGACATATATCTATATTTAAGCTAGGTAATTTAGGTATATCGCCTTAGCACTGCGAGGGTGCTGGGGAAGGGAGTAACTTCCCCTGGACGTGCTTTAGAACACAGTGCAGAGGGCTCCGGTGCGTTCCACTGGAGATCTTGAAGCCCCTCGCCATGTATCTTTATGAAGATTGACCTCTTGATACACAAAAGGTCACTCATAATACCGGTCCAGCTTCGCCACCTATTCAATGTCGTTGTAGAAGCTAAGTGTAAAACTCTACCTATAAATATTTACACATATATATATATATATATGTAGAGACCGCTTCAAAAAGACAGACGATAGTATTAATGACACCTTTGATGATGCGACGGAAAAAAAATCGATCCTGATTTTTCAAAATCATATTTTTTAAAAAGTTTTATTACCATTATTTACGCTCCATATTAGTACGGCTAAATGAAACGAAAGTTACATAAAAAATATTTTACTTTACTAAAAAAACAGCAACAACAAAGCACACAAAATCAAATTATTTTTTTTTATTCATTATTCCTTAGTACTATTGTCTGTCTTCGTTTTCAGAAAAGATCTGCTAACACATATCTGTCGATGTCACTCAAAATCACCACCGCCTTAGCAGCGGAAAGCGCTGTATATCTGAAAGTATTTCACTCGATAGCTTGAAAGTTTGTTGGAGCCACAAGAAGACTGATGACAAAGGCAATGGCCGCATCAAGGGAGAGGATAATGGACTACAACCTGAAAATGGCCATGAGAAGCAGGGACACAGCGGTCGCGGAGAAGCTAATAGCAATGCAGCGGAGCATTGCAACTGCGACGCGTGAACCGGAGCGATCTCTGGCCACCTATACTAAAAAAAAGGAAAGTAGTAGCTGTAGAAGTGGCACTCTTTTAATAAATGCAGAGTGAACAATTTAAGTGTATTGGAAAAGAGCACGGACACAGGTCTGTGGTTGCGATCTAACAACAATAAAAAAAAAAGTTTGTTGGAAGGAAATAAAACCTTTTTTTTTAATAGTCATGAAATAAAACACATAATTTACTTATAAACAAATGTTTTAATTATTATAATTTTACACATTTCAAAATGTATTCATAGAGATTTTAATCACAAATAATATTCAGACGACTTTCTATAATACAGTCTCATTATGTACAGTCACGAGCAAAAATACGTTACCGTTCGACAAATGAACACGATAATAATTATAATTACTGTGACAGTAATTATTTATATATTTTAAATTTCGAACTTAAATTTATTAATAAAGAACAAGTTTTTTTTTTTATAGAAATAATTTTAGTAGACATGAAATCTTACACTCATACCGATCACGTAGAGATCTTCAAATAGATAGCTTTCTCGCTCTCTCACATATAATCAGAATCACGTAATGAGTCGCTTTCTCGTTCGCTTATTCTTATGTGAATAAAATAATCCAATTATAATATTTCGATTAAATAACGTTTTTTAATAAAAACTACTTGTACGGATTTTATCGTTTTAATTTTACTTTTAAATTCCCGACGTTTCCAACACTTCACAGCGGTCATTGTCACAGGTATAAGGGAGTAAGGCATTTGACATCCTTTGTCAGTTACGTTCGTCAATAGCCTAATGGTTTAGGATACGTTTTGCGAATTGTAAGGTCGTGGGTTCAAATTTAACTATTAACGTGAACCATCTAATACAAGCCTAAGCTTATTTGGAATGGTAAACATGAATCTCAGTAGAGTTTGTTAGCATTTAAAAAAAAGTCTGATCCACGTTAAGACTTTACGACGCTCATTCTGCGTCATCAGTAACCTATAATTTTTTTTTGACGAACCACATAGATTCACCGGAGAAGCTGACCTTGACTACTTCACCGAATTGAAAGGTGGCATAGCTCTTAGGTCGCTTAGCCTGAACCTCTATCGCTAGTAACTCGACACAAGGGTCCCCTGTGAGGGGTAACCTCGACTTAGACGATTACTATGTTACGCGTAAGCATTCCGCGAAGGCGTCCACGACTCGGTCGGTTGCTATTTCACGGAAAATATAACCAATGACAAGCATTATATGATAATGACTGCTGTAAAATTTCTTCAACAGGACGAAAGACGAATTTTTATTCTTTTAAACGGTTATTAATATGTATGTATGTAACAGAAAAATAACTAAGAAGTCAAATGAGCTTCAATATTATTATTTTGTAACAGGCTAAAGTATTTATAGTCCTTTAGAGTGAGAAGATAACTTTTATATATTTATTTTTATTTATTTTATTATTTTTTTTAAGAAGAAAGCTAGTAATATTTCTTTTTTTTCTGAAATATTACTAACAATCTTGTTGACCATTCCAACTAAGCTTAAGCTTGTGCTAGGACATTGTTCACGGCAATAGTCGAATGACGGATTCGAACCCACGACCTTAAGATTCGCAGGCCGTACCCTAGGCCATTAGGCTATCGACGCTTAAGCTTTTATCGTTAACCTTGAACAAAGAAAAATACAGATATCTTTTTTTTATATAGTATAAGGGGGCGAACGAGCTTACGAGTCACCATAATATACACATATCACACAGTAAATGTGATTACAAAAAACATATGAATTCTTCTATTTTCATTTAATTATTTATATTTTGATTATATAATCTTATAATTTTAAATAAAATAATTAAGTACTCAAATAAACAATCTAACGACACTAAACATTAATATAAATCAATACAAAAGTAAATTAAGCTCTCACGGCGTTTTAACCGGCGGTAGACAGAGATAGCATTAGACTCTATATTTTTAGCGAGAATTTTTTGCACTTACAAAACCTAAAAAACCGTAATGCATTGGCAAGATAACTTGGATTCGTGTTCAGACGTGAGAGCTTATTCTGATAAAAATATTTCAATTCACCATTCCCTGTTGATATTAACTGGTAACATTAGATTGAATATAATTACAAATCACTAATAAAGATAACATATTACAATAAAGGCACCTTTTATTAAGACAAAAAAATACAGTTTTTTTGGCACATCACTGACTTCTCATAGCGGATTATCTCATCGAATAGACATCTTTGAAAATCTAGACCTAATTCAATATTATTAACATTTAAGACTCACTGGAAGAATATACACGAGAAATTTCGACGATGTATTTAAAAAAAAAACATTACTGTGAATGTTTTGAATATTGACAAAAAATTAAACAATTGGGATTTTGAAAATTGATATTTTCATTTTTTCGCTTAATTATAAATAGTTAAAAATGGAACAAAAAATTACAAGAAATCACATAACTACGAACGCGCCATGATTAGTCGCCATATTGATGACGTCATAATGCTAAAACAATTTCACGTAAGTACCGCATTCTGGTCTGATGAAAAGTTAAAATACTCTACTATATCTGTATGCAGCAACAAGTTAAAACTAACATTATGACGTCACAAAGCAGTAGTAGAAAAAAAATAGTTTTTTTTACAAAAAATGATGATTTTTTTTCCAAAAACCCAATTGAATTTCAATAATTTATAATTTCAAGTTTTTTTGCAACAGACTGTACATATTTCAATAAACACCCTGTTTTATATTTCAATACACCGCTAAAACATACGAGACCGCGTTTGAACACATATAGTAACATATGTTTACTCGCGAATGTACTATTACAATTTTAGTATTTTAGTACCGTGTGTATGTACTAGATAGTTTTAGATTCACTAGATATTATCCAGCCATGTCCCCGCTCTCCGTCTGACTGTTCATACCTGTCATAGTATCCTTTGCGTTTCTTTGTTTCGGCGAGATGGCTAGAACAACAGAGGCAATGAGAAACGTTCGCTTGGAGAGAAAGATTTTTTCTTACATTTCCTAATCAGATCTTTTCGATATTGCGAAGTAAACGAGGGTTACAGACAATATACGACGTGAAATAGGGCAACACTATAGACCAGGGGTTACCATGTGTATATTGATTCTATTGTATACAAGTTAATCGAATGGAACGAACTTGTTATAAGTTTTTTTAATACAAAAAAAGGATTCCAGAGTGATAGATAATTTATTCTGTATTAAAAGCAGTGACAGAATAGTGGCTAAGGAATTCGAATACTTCTCGACTTTCACTAATGAAATTTTACGGTTTTTTGAGTACAAAAAAATTACTTGCCGAATTTTTTTTGATTATAGCTTACTCACAATAATTTGTAAAATATTAACCATTCCAACTATGCTTAAGCTAATGCTAGGAGATAGTTGACGTCAATAGAATAGTGGATTCGAACCTACGAGTTCGAAACCTTACGTTTCGCAGACTTTTTCAGACAATTTGAGCCATCGTTCATCGTACGTACAGCAAAGGAGCGGAACAAGTTGCCGGCGTCAGTCTTTCCGTCCAAGTACGACTTGGGAGCCTTCAAGAGGGTGAATAGGCACTTACTAAACTAGCGCGTACCATCTTTCGATTATATCACCACCTAACATCATATGCGATCGTGGTCAAGCACTAGTTTATAACCCATAAAAAATCTTAACTCTGAAACAATCAAATTGGCCATAGTACCGTGACCAGTCACATATGAGCTAAAAAGAAGATTCTAATTCTCTGAGTATTTGGTTGAATCTGTAAATATATTCTACTTACGATTGCTCTTCAGACGTGTCACAGTGCCGTATTCGCCATCATGTTTGTTATAGTATACGCTGTTGTTCTCCGTACTGACGCGCACGTTGGGGCACACGTGCAGGTCGCGCGCCACGCCCCCCGCGTAATATCTGTCCAGCTCTTGCAACTGGGATAGGCTGGTCTTCCGAAGCGTGTCACTATAGACCAGCGGTGGTGGCAGATATTCCTCCGGTGGTCGCAGCTGTTCCAAGGGCAACTAGGAAATATGGTTTATGATACAAAAACTATTGATTGACTGTTTCACCGGATTGAGAGGTGGCATAGCTCTTAGGTCACTTAACCTGAACCACTATAAATAGCAACTCGATATAAGGGTCCCCTCGGTGAGGGGTAAGTTCGGGTACTATGTTAATCGTAAGCATTCCGATGCGCAAGAGGGCCGAACTACGACTCTGTCGTTGGCTATTTCACAGATAATATAAAAAATATAATTGCGTTAGTCGCCAAGTAACGTCGGGTGACACAACATGTGAATGTTTTATCTAGCCTCGTCCAAAGGAGAGTGACTTCCAAATGCCGGCAACGCACCTGCAGCTTCTCCTGTGCTTTGGATGTTCATGGGCTGTGATCACTTAAGATTAGGTGAGCCGTAGGCTCGTACAAAGAACTTGTAGGGAGTCAAGAAGGTAACTTGAATTGTTAAGTTACAGCTTGTCTATGTCCCACTATTGGACACAGGCCTGCTTTGTAAAGAGAAGAACGTCCACGCGGCCATAATATTAGCAGACTTCACATGTCTTTGAAAATTCTTTTACACATGTAGATTTCGTGGAAGATGTTTGATTGAAGTGTATTTAGTACTTATTAGTGCATTGGAATTGCAGATATCTGTTACTACGATAGTAATTGCTACCCACATTTGGGCAAGCCACATATATGTAATACATTTGGGTCGACCACAAATGGATATTAAAAGACGGAAAATTCCTAATACGCAATTTCTCTCCAACCGTTTACAGCAAAATAAATCCCCAAACAACGCTCCAAGTATTCCAGAGCGAAATTCGATATAAGAAACCTCTTCAACGCGGAAATAAAAGCTTTTAAGCACACACGATATCAGTGTCGGAGAGGTATTTCTGAGTAAATATATCGTATTTAAAAGAGCAAAAAGTTTGATTAAATATTACTGGAGGCTTCTTCTAAGGAACTCAACGACGTACGTGCATGATCCATTGATGCATATGTGACACCGCATGATATTGGTCAGTCTGTCGGTCAACGTGTCTATTGTAATTGCTACATCGACACAAACCCCATGGCAAATCAGTTCAGTAACAGCTTTTATATATGTCCCACTGTTGGGCGCAGGCCTTCTCTGTAAAGAGAGTAAAATGGCATAGTCCGCCACGCGGCCCTAATGCGGATTGGCAGACTTCACATGTCTTAGAAAAACTTTCTAACACATGTCATGCCTCACGATGTTTTCTCTGTCTCTGTCTGTTGTCTGTATAATTTTTTTTTTCAGAAATATTACTAACAATCTTGTTAACCATTCCAACTAAGTTTAAGCTTCTGCTAGGACATGGTTCACGGCAATAGTCCAATGGTGGAATTCGAACCCACGACCTTACGATTCGCAAGCCGTACCCTAAACTGTTTTATTTATGTATCATATTTATTATACTCTTATTGTCTGTATAAATTCCATATAAAAGTAGTATTGCGCGCGCACGTCTTTTGGTAGTCAGGCACCGCTGAAAATCAGCGCTGACGCATCCTTGCGACAGCATATGCTGAACCGTGTCTGATATTGGCATCATATGTTTTGTATTATTTGTCCGTGTAACTTTAACTGTGTTTTGTCTATTTTTCATTATTTTTTAATGTGTGTTATATTCTGTCTGTGATGTGTTTTTGTATTGTGATGCCAATAAATAAATGTCTATGTCTATGTCTAAACCATTAGGCTATTGACGCTTATTTCCATGTCAATGTAGTATTGCGCTTTCGACTTTGGGTAGTTCTGGGCACCGCTAAAAATCAGGCATATGGTGAGACGGTGTCCAGTATTGGCATCATATCTTACGTACTATTTGTCCGTTTTTTTCGGTAACTGTATTATATTTATTTTTTTATTTTTTTTTATGTGTTTATTTTGTGCCAATAAAAAATATGTCTATGTATATACTTCCCAATTAATGAAAAAGTTTACTCCCGGAGCGGGACTACGTTAATTGTGTTTGTTATAGCGGAAATAATCTAAATGGCGACTGCCGCATGTGGAGCTAATTCTGTAAGCCCGTAAGGTATTTTTTTTTGTTTGCCATAAATTTGTAGTAATACTAAAAGTATATGAACTTACCAAATCACTGGTATCCAATGGCAACGCGTTTTTATATCTCAACCAGTCTTCATAAACGTTGTCGCAAGGTTGCCAGCAAACGTTGGCGCCAACGTTCGACATTGGCGGCAAGCCCTGCTGGTAGATCTGAGGTCTGTACTTCATCTGTTCATATTGGCCGCTATTCGAGGGTATCGTGTGGAAGCTCTCGAAGGTCGGCGGTTCGAATTTGTCTAAACTAGTTTTAGACATTAGAGGTCTGTGCGAGTTGATTGAACAGTTGTCGCTGATTTTTGACTTTATTGGTATTATATCAGGGTTTTTATCTGTAAAAAAATTACATGGAATGTATACAGTTGTTAGCGACAGTTAGTCCTACTAAATCCAATTTAGTTTTAAATATTATAATCTATAAAATATACTTCTCAATTAGAATAAGTTAATGGGCCGACTAATATTATATTTTAGCTCTGTAGTTCTGGGCTCTCAAGAATAAGACTACGGTATCCCCTGCCTGTCGTACAAGGCGACTAAAAGGGGCCTCGGGTTCACTGGGCGACAAGGGTGGGGGCCTGCGTCGTCCACCAAAGTGGACCCGGGAAGAAGGCGACATCGGCTGGCCCGTGTCGCCTTGCGCTGCGAGGGCACAGGGGGAGAGAGTAACCCCCCCGGGACGTGCTCTCCTTGAGCACAGTGCAGAGGGGCTCCGGTGCGTTCCACGTGAGATCCCGGAGCCCCTCTTCATGCACCGAGGAAAGGGCCACCGGGGAGGTTTTAGTGGGTAAGATCCCCACATAACCGCCGCCTTCCCCCCAGAAGGCGGGGTGCCTTTGTGAAGATTTCCTCCCCGTCAACAAAAAAAAACCGACTAATATAAAAGTACTTTATTTTAGTCAACTAAAGTACTTTTAGCGGTTATCGGCAACCATGGCCGTTTCCGCTTCCGTCTTTGAAAGAGATACCTATACTAGAAATTTAGGATAAAAAAGAGAGGGCTCTTTCTGCAATCAGTGTACAGTCTAGAACAAGTGAGTAAGTCTTTAATAAATTACCTCTAAGGCTCTTGCTGTTAATAATATGATAAAATATGTTGTATGCGATGTTGAGCAAGGTAGCTCACACAGTATAATGCGTAATTAATATATTTTTAATGTTTTACTTAGGCTTATTTTACTATATAACTGGTCCCCTAGTATGCTATAGTCACTAAGTCATTTTCAACTCAAAGCTGCAAAACCATTTGCTCAGTAAAGTTGCTCGATAAATTAACTTTTTTCCTTATTTATATATCGACGCTGGAGAGCAAAAACGTAGTAAGTGACACATATGGCCGTTTTCACTTTTATTGCGTCGTTGGAATCAGAAAAAAAAGACGCGTCGAGTGATATATGACTTGTAGCAATTAGATGAAAAATAGCGAAATTAGGATTTTCAAGATTTGACACTTTTCTTGTATTTTTTGTAGCGTAAAACGATTTTCTTTTAAGAAAACTCCAGGTTAATACCGTGGTACAATACTTATTCAGCAAAAAATAATAAATATTGTGGCCGAATACAAGTTGTAAATTTTTTTAAAGTTGATATGTTTTTCTGCTCTAGTGAAAAATTTCATTTTTGTGGGTTACTACGTTTTTGTTTTCCAGTGTCGATATGTGTATAAATAATTTATGTATACGTACATAACTAAATGTTATCTTTACATTGAATGTATATAATTACATTTTCAAATCAAAATGAAAGACCTTTTCTTACCTTTTTTTTGTTAACGGGGAGGAAATCTTCAAAAGAGAAGGCGGCGGTTATGTGGGTTTTTACCCACTAAAACCTCCCCGGTGGCCCTTCGTCGGTGCTTGGTGACGGGCTCCGGGATCTCTAGAGAAAGGCACCGGAACCCTTCTACACTGTGCTCCAGGAGAGCGCTTCCCGGGGGACGGAGGTTACTCCCTCCCGTTTTGTGCTCTCGCAGTGCAAGGCGACACGGCCAGCCGATGTCGCCTTCTTCACGGGTCCACCTTAGCGGACGACAAAGGCCCCCACCGTTGTCGCCCAGTGAGCCCGAGGCCCCTTTTAGTCGCCTTCTACGACAGGCAGGGGATACCGTAGTCTTATTCTTGAGAGCCCAGAACTACAGGGCTGAAACCTTTCTTACCTACGCTATCGTTACTCTCAGTCTTCTTCAAGTTGGCCAGAAGAACGTCGGAAGTTTCATCTTGAGGCCTCTTACATTTTTCATTATTTTCTGAAAGAAATGTACGAATGAAAGAAATTCCACATCTCTAATTACAAAAGGGACGGCGTCTATTAAGATTACGCCGACGCGTATGTTGATTTATATAAAATACAGTCGTGACGAAAAATAAAGGGTCGGTTAAGTGTGAATATCTCGGAATATAAAGTCGCTAGCTTACTGAAATAAATTGTGCATGGTAGACAAATAAATATCCTTAAAATAAAATAAAAAATATTTTATTAATTTATTTATATTTCATAAAAAAACATAAACTTAAACGAAAAAGGATATCTTACGTCAACTTGGATAATGCAGTATTTTTCATTGAATTTTATTTTGATTTAAATTTTAGTACTTAGTGTAACAGAGCCGTGGTAGCTCAGTGTCCAGGCGGTTGGCTTTTGTTGCATAGTACGTTAGCAACCCGAGTTCGATCTCCGGTGCTAATTAACCACGCGCTCGGCGGTGAAGGAAAACATCGTGAGGAAACCTACATGTCTTAGAAAATATTTCTAAGACATGTGAAGTCTACCAATCCGCACTAGGGCCGCTAGGTGGACTATGCCCTTATACTCTCTTTACAGAGAAGGCCTGTGCCCAGCAGTGGGACATATATATTATATATATAAAGGCTGTAACTTTAACTTTTAACTTTAACTTAGTGTAACTGGCAACTTTCTTAACCGACCCTTTATTTTTCTCTATAATTTGTTTAATAAAAAAATTTATTCCCGATTTCAAAGAAAATCAAAAACACTATTTTGTGCGGATGTTGTATTACTTCAAAAGTATCATAGTTATAGTCGGCGCGCGAGTTGAATGCAGCGTTTAGGAATGCGATAGTGAATGAATTTAATGAACACAATGTGTCGACAGACTTAAACAATTCTTTGGGTTTGCCATTTTACACTAGGATGCCATGATGACAAAAAAACAACAAAAAACATATTTTTAATAATTATTCCAGAAAATGAAATTAAAAAAAAGACATTAAAATTTATTAATCGCACATGTATACAATATTTCTCGTGCTTGTGGGATGAATAAAAACTGGATTTTTTGTAACAGAACTTGATGGACTCTGATCTCAACAAAGCAAAATCAAATAAATCTTTACCTATCGCCCCGACTGCATTCAACTCGCGCACTAACTGTAACTGCGCCTATATACCCTTTTTTCTATCATATTCTTGCTCGTTGTCTTTATAGAGTACTTAACTAGTCTTAGATTGTCATAAACCTACCAATACCTAAATCAACAGGTATATTTTAATAGGATTTTTAGGAGTTTCCTAGTATATCTTATAAACCCACGCCAACTTAATTCATACAAAAACTAATTGGAATCAAATCCTTGAAAATAAAAAAATCGGTTCAGAAATGACGTCGCTAAAAGTACACAAACATTAAAAATGATCAGACGAATTACACCGACGGAAAACAGACTTCAAACAAGGTTCTGAACCTCCTTGTTTGACGTTAACCGACTTCAAAAAAGGAGGTTGAGAACCTACTTGTTTGACGTTAACCGACCTCAAAAAGAAGGTGAAGAACCTACTTTTTTGAAGTAACAAAATCGAACTAGTGGATAATTTTTTTTAAAGAATGCAAACTTTTTTATCACCAATATTACTAACATTCTTGTTAACTATTCGAAGGTTAAGCTTGTGCTAGGAGATGGTTCACGTCAATAGTCGAATGGTAGATTCGAACCTGAACATGACAATTTTAAATTCTAGTCAATTTCAATTGACAGCGCTATGAGTACAAAAATCATAAAATCATATGATAGACGAATAGGTAACCTTTTTTGAAGTCGGTTAAAAATAATATTCTCATGATATCAGCGTAATCCCAACTTTACATCTCGATGTCACATTTTAAGTGCTATATAACGTAAAATATGCGCAACGTAAAGTGATTTACGACTTCACATTCGGAGATCATCGGCGGTGGTACTAAATGAGAAATACGAGCCGACTGTCTTTATACGTGGATCAGTTTTATTTCAGAGGACGTTTACGTTTTAACTTTAATGGTGTATGTATGACACATAGGTACTGCAGTTTGTCTTACGATTTGATGGTCGCGGAACTTACTCACGCTAGACTTGGCAAGTAGGTGAATGTGTTACGAAAAATGTGATCGGGTGATCGGGAGGCGAAAGGGAGATATAAGTTAATGAATATAGACAGTTACTTCGTCAGCTAATGTGTTTTAATCGCGTGTATCTGAATACTGTCTACTCAAACAATGTATATCTACGTTTTGTATATTACTGTAGGGGCAAGAAAGAGAAGTGCGAGCACACATTTTGTTTCTCTCTTTCTCTCATAGTCAGTTACGTTTCACATACCTAACACACAGTGCAGGTCTATTGTCTGTATCACACAATAGGAGAGAGAGAGAGAGCAGTGCGCGCGCACATTTTCTCTCTCTCTCTCATAGTCAGTTACGTTTCGTATATCTGAGACACAGTGCAGGTCTATTGTCTGTATCACACTGTAGGAGCAAGAGAGAGCAGTGCGCGCGAACATTTTCTCTCTCTCTCTCTCTCTCTCTCTCATAGCCAGTTTCGTTGCGTATATCTGAGACACAGTGCTGGTCTTTTATTTGTATCACACTGTAGGAAGGAAGAGGGATCAGTACGCGGGCACATTCTCTTTCTCTCGTGAACAATTGTATATATATACTAAAGAAGTTTTACATTAGACGTGTGGTCTCAAGCACACTCGTTTTATTTTAAGTAAAAAAACTCATGCATACCTCGTGTTTTATTGAAATACTTGCAGTAACACATGGTGGCAGAGACGGCGGCCGTCACCGCGAACAGACCCATGGCGACCAGCACGGTGATGAGCAACGTGGTGAGCTCCACTCGCACGGGGACTTGAGCTGGTCATTTGTACATATCAATAAGTAAAGCAAATACTTTACAGCCCTTCTTACGATAATTGCATGCACGGAGGAGTGGATAATTGTCCACACTTATCTATATAAAAAATATATTTTTTTTCAGAAATATTAGTCAATACCTTACGAATCGCAGACCGTACCATAAAGTTACAGCCTTTGTACTGATACTATAAATGTCCCACTGTTGGGCGCAGACCTCTAAAGAGAGTATAAGGTAATAGTCCACCACGCGGCCCTAGTGCGGATTGGCAGACTTCACATGCCTTAGAAAACAATTTATAAGACATGTATATTTCCTCACGATGTTGGAGCGCGTGGTAAATCAGCACATAAAATTGCAACAACAAATTTATTGGTGCCGTCACCGGGGATCGGACTCGGCTCGCTAGCGTACTATGCAACTTGAACCAACCGCGAACACTAAATTACCACGGCTCTCTTAGTACCTTAAACCATCAGGTTAATAACGCTTCATACTTTTTTGTACTGTAGACACTGTTAATACCTGTCCTCCTCTCGGGATATTTCAGCAGGTTGCAGGTGAGGATGAAGGCATCGCTAGACCCCTTCGCGTTGTATGCGCGTACAGACAGCGTGAGCGCTCCCCGCGAGTACACGTCCGGCACGTCGAAGCTCGGCGAGTCGTTAGTGACGTTGCGTAGCAGTAAACCAGACTCCGTGTCGTAGATCTAAGAGAAGTAGAGATATAGAAGGAGGGAAATTCGTTGACCCTTCTTCCTCATTCTATGCTATGCTGTAGATATGAAAACCATAACTAATGTAAATACATAAATGAAGCTTAATTAGACGGAAAAAACTGGCAGAAGTGGACTGTCAAAATTATTTGGACCCAACTTCAAAAGAGATGAAATGAGAGGAGTGTAAAATTTAATGTTTTTCGGTTTTTTATCACTCTTATTACCCTTTTTTTACGTTTTTTGACGGGGGAGGGGGGTTGGTATCTTCAAAAAGATACCCCGCCTTCTGGAATGCGGAATTATGTGGGGTTTTTACCCATTGCACGTCTCAGGGGAGGGCTGGGGAGCGGGCCAGCCAATGCCGCCTTCTTCCCGGATCCACTTCAGCAGGCGATAAAGGCCCTCACCCTTACCGTCTAGTGAAACCGAGACCCCTTTTAGTCACTTTCTACGACAGGCAGGAAAGACCGTAGCCTTATGCTACGTGCCCAGAACTACAGGGCTGCATTCTTGTTACCCATTCCTACTAAACTTTAAACTGACGCGATACGGTCTACGAAACGAATCCTATGACCACAATTAAACGTTTGATTCGATTTCAAGTCGGTTTATATTTTTACTCGTAAATATACTTGCTGATGGAAAGAAAGTTCAATACAGATGTGGCAGAGCTTAGAAGACGTTGCATAACTCACCTCGAGCACGAACGCCTGGCGCACCCCGCCGTCGTAGCCCGGCGTGCAGTTCAGCAGCAGAGAATCGTAAGTCACGTTCGTCACCTCGCAACTCTTCACGCTGGACGGTTTTTCTAAACACGTGCATTTATTTTAATAGGTAGTCAAGTGCAGTCCCTTTGGAAATGGGTGAGGTCTATGTCCAGCAGTGGATGTTCTACAGCTGATATGATTATGTGAAAGTTAAAAGGAAGAGAGACAGATACCAACAATCTGGGATTGATAGCGACGTCTAATGCAAAAGACCCGGAGGTCGAAGTTCGAGAAAGTGCTTAGACCAGATCTACGACCAATCTCCAACTGGAGACGTGTATTAGCGACGCTCTCCACCGGGCTATTGACCGGAGTGCCTTATGGAAAATGAGACAGCGACCGTTTCTGTCTACCCTACCACGGTTAAAGGATGTAAGAGCTTTTATCTAATTCTCCCATCCCCATTCAACTATTCAAAACTCGAAGACAGTTTCGTAAAGCAAACGACTGGAATAGTTCGCACGCGTTTGTCTTTCCCTCCTATCACAATGTGGGTATTTTCAAAAGTAGAGCGAATAGACATATACTAAGCTAGTGCGTCTTACCATCCAGGACTGCGCTTCCACTTCACACACATTCACATCAGGTGTGATCGTGGTCAAGCACTTTTCACTTCACTCGAGGACAAGAAAGTATTAAGAAGATATAAAGATATATAAAATATAAATATATTTCTATATAAAGAGATGCGTTCAGAGCGATTCCATATACTCAAATATCGTACAGCGCTCTCCGTGTTCAATATAACAATGCGTTCAGGGTTCTGTTGGGGTTGCCCCATTTCTGTAGTGCATCGGGGATGTTCGCGGATGCACAGATGTCATGCTTTTGCAACAATGCGCAAGAGGAGTGCATCTCTGGTGCGCAGGGTGTGGAGCAGCTCAACAGCATCCTGAGCATGATTGCTCAAAGGCTTGACTGTGTTTATGTAAACAGATGCTGCGCCGTCTCACATGGGGTAAGGTATTCATAAACACAGTTAAGCCTTTAGTATAATATTATATTTCTTTATTTTATATTATAATCCAATAGTTATAATAATAATTTTATATTTTTATCTTATAATTTAGTTTAAGGTTGTTATTTGGTAGTTATTTGATGTAGTGATGAGTCTTGGTTACTTTGAATAAATGAATTATTATTATTTATTATATAACTTACCCGCTGGCAAGATTTGAAACAGGCACGGCTCGATCTGAGCGCCGACAGGATTGACCCCGGAACACTGCACCCACCCGTAGTCTTCGGAAGTGTTCACAACGTACTGGAACGTGCCTGATAACAAAATACTTCCAACAGTAGTTCCAATGTAATACAAAACCAAACAGAAAATTGGAAATATGTTTTAAAAAGTGAGAAATTAGCATTACACACCCACAAACACACACATACACATCCATACAAATTACATTCAATATGCCTATACATAAAATAAACTAAATACATAAATATTTGCGGAAGGAAGGACTAGCATCTATCACACAAGAAGATCCTAGTTAAGATGACAGTGAAACATAAATGGTTACAATACTGAATATAATAATTGTAACTAGTATTTCTGTTGTTCTGCTTTTCGTTGCTTGGTGAAAGAATGAATGAAGAGTGAAGAAATGAAATATAAATAAAAGCAGTGATAGCCTAGGAGCTAAGCGGTTCGGCTTACGAACTGATTCACCGACTTACCTAATTCGTCGTAAGGTGAATGCAATGCAGAATTCTTGAGCTCGCGTTTGCTGTGCGTAGAGCTGTTGAACCACCAACGGTACGTCATCGGTTTCTAGTAATATCAAATTAAATTAAAACTTTGCTTAATACATTGAATTTTTAACCGACTTCAAAATTCGGAAGAAGGTTATCAATTCAGTGTTTTTTTAATTAAAGCTAAATTAATGAAACGGTACAAAATCATATATCCACCAGATAGAGAGCTCGGAGCAGAGAAGAATGGAAAAAGTTGGAAGAGGCTGTGTTTGGATTGGACACACAGATCGGACACTTATTTACATCAAAAATTTGTAAATCTGCTATGTATCAAATAATAATTACTATCTCTGATCTCGCTAGCCGATTAAAGTGTGTGTCGAGAATGTAACGTTATAATTATACCGAGATAAAAACAAAAATATAACAGTCAATGGGTAAAAACATTAATGAGCCGTTTCCGTTTCGGCAAACATGTTTTTAGTCAATCTTAACTACTTGAAATGTTGGCAAAGTAAGGCCCTGTAAATAAAATATTTTAAGCATAGTCGATGTGAGCTCACCTTAGGATTGGCATCTAGCTCGCATCGAATCTCCACGATCTCTCCTCTAGCGGCCCTGACGATAGTTGGCTCATGTAACTTGCATGTAGGTATAACTATTGAAAAAATTCTTGAATAAGTATCATAAAATCAAATAAAGCCCAATTTAAAAACCAAAGTAAAAGCATTCGATATGGTCTAGAACCATATTCTCGTATAGAAGTTACGCAACCTCAATATACCATACCGTCTCTTACGCATAATATAAGACTTTCTCAGCAATTGATCTATTCACTACCGCGTCGAGGGAGTGCGTTCCCAAACACACCTCACACAAGTCGGGGTTCCTCAAGGATGGTTTCTAGGCCCTATACTATTGCTCACTGGTAAGATTTAATCGACCATTTAAATTAAGCAGTTTGATCGCCAAAATTTCGTCAAGATTATGACTAATTATTGTAATATTATAGTTATTTTGTTTGTAATGTAATTATTATGTGAAACAAGTTGCTAGCGATCTCACGATCGAAGACATCTTTTATCAAAGAGTTTATGCATAATATGAGCTACACTTAGATACCGTTTGCCCCTTGTCCTATATAAAAAAAACTTGTTAAAAACCTTCCTTGCCTAGGGACCTTCGGTAAAGGCAACAAAACAAAAAAAAACTTTTATTACAACTTACATTTCACGTCTAATATCAAGGGTTCGCTGTGTCCATCGCCCAGGCTGTTCCTGGCTGAGCAAACGTATGCGCCGGCCACGTTCTTGGGCACATGTTGCAAGACGAGACTCTGGTTGGCTAGGAGGACGCCTACCCCCGGCTTTACTAACACCCCCTGGGACAATTTATGAGAATGAATCAGCGAACAGTGATAGACCATTCTGCGGCATATTAATATAGCTGCGAGGTGAAAACCTTGGAGGTTAATTTAGATACTAGCATTTTCACAATGTTTAAGTTACTCCAAGTTTTTTTTTTTTATTGTTACTACTAACTTATTAGATGAATCTGTCAGTCATTATTTATCATATTTACTTAACCAAGCAACGTGTGAGTCTCTCAAAAGCATAGTAGTAAGTGTTAACATTTTTTTCTTGATTTAATGGATTTTGCATAATATTTTAACAAAATTCTTTCTTTATATAAACTAACTAGTGTTCCGCTTTCCGGTCTAGATTTTGCTTTATTTTATTTAAACAATAAACTTACATCATTAAATATTAAATTTAACTCTTTCAATATAATAAATTATTAATTTCTCTCTGTATTCATTCTCTTCTATTCTGTTCTCGAGCGAGTGAAGATCATTATCTACACCCATGTACATATCAGTAAATACAATATCATTCTTATCATTTATACAAAAACATATCGGGCTCAAGTTAATGTCAGATATAAAAGTACGACGTATGGCTTATCGCCAGGTCAATTTGAAGATTCCCTGAAAGTTTCATTAAAATCGGTCCAGCGGTTACGATGCCTATATAGAACATACCCACACATTCTCTCTTTTATATATATATATAGATGTGTGAAATTTCATACTCCTACGCCCGCGAAATTTTCGTAAGGGTTACAAAGTTTTTGCTTCATACGTCTAGTCAAATTATCTTATAAGTTAAATATGGTTGTAATAGAGGTATTTAGACCTTGTCGTGTTAACTTCACACTTCAACCGCTTCGCGTTAAGTTTGCAATACTTACATTATGCGTGAAGACGACGTGAGTATGCCAAGGGTTTGCACGGACCCTGCAGTCCAAGTACACGTCGGAACCTTCCACCACCTTATCTGCGTCGATGTTGGCCCCGATACTCAATTTAACCACGGGCAAATCTTCGAAAGAAACAGGTTCATGATTAAATGTATACGGAGAAGCTTGAAAAGATGTAATTGATGAAAAAACTGTATTATAATATAATTTACGGTTGACCTGTTCTTCAGTGATCACCGTCGCCGAAAAAACTATTAATTAGAATTCGCGTTTGTTTTCCACATTATTTATAATATTAATAATGTTTATTTAAATTGATTATTATTACTTATTATATTATCGCCTGTAATAATTGTGACAATATTCAATCAAAAATTGTTATAGATTTCTTGATGTTTTAAATTTTATATTAATTTCTTGGTTCATAATGACCTACGTACGTCAACTGACGTCACCAGATATAACTTGAAATTTGTAGCCATTTTTGCAGAAAAAGAGTGCAGGTAGAGTTTAGCCGGTGCCGCTGATAAATGCTGCAACTATCTTTATTTCTTCAACACCCGGGATTTTATATAGAATTTAATTTGCCACCAACCGTTTCCGATAGTGAACTCGGAAGTGCGACTGTTAGAGGTTCAGGATAAGCACTCTAAGAGCTATCCCACCTCTCAATCCCGTGAAACAGTCAAGGCCAGCTTCTCTAGCCAAACTGTAAAGTTCGGAATAATTTTTTTCGTAATATTCCTATATTATATTTAAAGTTTTTTTTTTTACTCATAAATATACTTATATCACCGACTCTATCGAGGACGTTCTTGATTCATCTCTCTCTGGCCAAGTTGGGTAGTTCGTCATAAAGATATTATGTTTAATCATTTTGGGCATATTACCATTTACATATGCGTCCGATGTCTAGTGATCACTTACGATCAAACGAGGCTTAAGCTCATTTGGCCTTTTCCTATAAATAAAACTTACATTGTATCTCCAGTTTCCAGCCATCCTCGCGCGTCGAATGCACCAGCGTGGGTTGTACCACTCTGCACGAGAGCACCTTTCCGCCATCCTCGACCGTTGGCACGAAGGTGAGGACGCTATTTGTTACATTGCCGTCCAACGCGGTCTGTTTGAATGGAAACTGCACTTTATAATTGATTAAAACTTTTAAGGATTTAATCGCATTTTAAGAAGAAATCTTCAAAAAGATACCCCGCCTTCTGGGCGGCGGTTATGTGAACCCGAGGCCCCTTTTAGTCGCCTTCTACGACAGGCAGGGGATACCATAGTCTTATTCTCGAGAGCCCAGAACTACATGGCTGTTGATCTAAAAAAATGACAAGGAATGCTACACGCCTCAGTATGTATTGCATGTATTTTATAATATTTAATAATTTACTACGGAATCGGAGTTACACAGAATGCATTTTGTAGAGTGTGCTCAGGAATTACATGATCCCCAATTCCCACATAACCTACATACCGTTATCAGACATCAAGACACGCTTTAAATCTTTTATTATGAATATCCCTCAAAGTCCCTTGGGTTTTTATTTGAATTCCTCGTAATATGCTTACGCGTAATATAGTAACCGTCCAAGCCGAGGTTGCCTCTCGCCAAGGGCCCCTTATGTCGAGTTACTAGCGATAGAGGTTCAGGCTAAGCGACTTGAGAGTTTTTATTTATTGAAAAGAAACTTTAAAGGCAAGAAAGACATATAGACATATACGAGATTACCAATTAGCAGCAATTGAAACAATTCTTGTCATTGGTATGGCATTGGAAAATCATTTTTTTATGCGTGTAAACAAGCGTTAACCATGATCCCACCTGGTGTTGAGTGGTGATATAGTCGAAAGATGGTACGCGCTAGTTCAGTAAGTGCCTATTCACTCTACTCTTGAAGGCTCCCACGTCGTACTTGTATGGAAAGACTGAGGCCGGCAACTTATTCCACTCACTTGCTGTACGCACGATGAACGATGACTCAATAGCTCTGGACTAGCAGATTTTTTTTTATGACGAACTACACAGATTGGCCAGAGAAGCTGGCCTTGACTGCTTCACCGGATTGACAGGTGGCATAGCTCTTAGGTCGCTTAGCCTGAACCTCTATTGCTAGTAACTCGACACAAGGGTCGAGGTGAGGGGTAACCTCGGCTTGGACGGTTACTATGTTACGCGTAAGCATGCCGATCCGAGGGCGCCCGAGAGGGCCGGGCAGATTACCAAAACTAGCTATCGATACTATGATGCCAATGAACGTTCATTTTGTTACAATTGGTTTAGAATCGCTCAAGACGCATTCTCCAATGTAATTAAACGTCTTTACATTTTTAATTCAAGGATCTTTTAATTGATGTACACAAAAAGCCGACAAAATGCTTTTAAGGGCAAGTTAATTTATTTTGGAAACAACATTAATATTGTAAATTGCTTCCTAAATTTAAACTGCGAGGAGGCGCATATTAAAGAAGCTGTAATTAATATGGGTCTCCAGGTAATTGATATTCGTATATCGACTTCAGTGCCCGACTGTACTTACTAAGTTAATTGCTGTTTAATTACTTCGAAATTTTACTTTATTAGCTACCTTACACATTAAAGGCATACGTTTGTAGAATAACGTAGTCTTAACGATTAGACCCGTACCTCGATCTTTAGTTACAAGTTTTTTTTTGAAGTAGTAGTCTTGAGCACAGGCGCAAGGTGGCCAGCCTTTCGGTGTTTTACAGATTACACTTTGGAGAGTGTGCACAGGAATTACACGAGGTAATTTCCCCCATCCCCATTCTACCTTCGGACGTTTAGACACTCGGCGGGTCTCCACCCTTTTATAGTTGATGTTCCGCGCGTCCGAACGAAGCGATTTGAGTCATCGTTCATCGTGCGTACGGCAAAGGAGTGGAATAAGTTGCCGGCGTCAGTCTTTCCGTCCAATTACGACGTGGGAGCCTTCAAGAGTAGAGTGAATAGGCACTTACTAAACTAGCGCGTACTATCTTTCGCCTATATCACCACTTAACACCAGGTGGGATCATGGTCAAGCGCTAGTTTAAACGCATAAAAAAAAAAAAGTGAAACTTTCTTTAGACGGGTATCGCACGAAAATCTTTAGTTACAGACTTTAGTTAAGACGTTAGTTACAGCCTTAATATATATCCTACTGTTCGCCACAGGCCATCTCTGTAAAGAGAGTATAAGGGCATAGTCCGCCACGCGGCCCTAGTGCGGATTGGCAGACTTCACATGTCTTAGAAAAATTTTCTAAGACGTGTAGGTTTCCTCACCGTTGAGCGCGTGGTAAATCAGCACATAAAATTGCAACAACAAATTTATTGGTGCCGGCACCGGGGATCGAACTCGGGTTGCTAGCGTATTATGCAACTTGAGGTGACCGCCCGGACACTGAGCTACCACGGCTCGATATGACGTTACCACATGCGAATGCTATATTTGTATTTTGAATTGATCTTGTCTATAATATGCTGGAATAATAAATAAACCATATGAGCTGTTGCTCGAAGTGTCAATAGATTTGAAAATCAGTTTGATGTTGGTGGTTTTAGTAAGTCGATTATCAGGAGGAATGAAAAATGGATTTATAAATTCGTCATCATATCAGTCCACTGCTGGAAATAGGCATTCTTCCATGCCTTCCACAATGAATGATTGTCCACTTTCGCCATCCACTTCCAGATTATCGTTATAACGTCGCCCAACACTCCTCCGATGCATGCGCGACCCCCATTCCAAGACCTTCCTTACTCATCTGCCGTCACAGACTCAACAAATATATATAAGTGTGTGGGTATGTTCCATATAGGCTCCGAAACGGCTGGACTGAATCCATTGAAACTTTCAGGGAATCTTCAGAATGACCTGGCGAGTAATCCTGTAAAGTTTGGTGACGATCGGAGCACTCCTCTTTTTTAAACTGTCAAATACAGCTTTTATTTTTATTTCCCCCCGAAGGCGGGGTATCTTTCTGAAGATTTCCTCCTCGTTAACAAAAAAAAAGGATCTTCGTCAAGCACTTGGCACTGAAGTACCTATATAGTTACAATCAGGTAGAAACCTTACCGTCTGCGTAACAGTGGTGAGTTTGGTGGTTCCCTTCCACCAGGACACGGTGGGCGCGGGCCGGGCACCTACCACTTGGCACGTGAGGGACGTGCTACGGCCCGCAACGAGCGTCCTCTGCCCGCCTTGTATACGCACCCACAGCGGACGAACTAAGAGAAAACCACACAAAATTTAAATGTTAAAGTACGATGTGAATATGGATTTGAATGAATGAAAAAATATAATATTTATTCACGCGATTAAAGGTTATCGTTTTGTATGCGATTCCAGCCACCATGATTATGAAAACAAAAAACAAGACGCCACTGAAGTAATGAGAAAATGGAAGATTTGTTGGATTCAACAATCAAAACGTTTCCACATAACTATAGTTCCTACTGATTATTTTGGCTCAATACCGAAGTCTATATTAGAAACTGTTGACATCAGTTGCTCAGCAAATATATTCGTAAACGTGTGTGAACATTGTGCGCGTACGAGTTACACACAGCACTACCTTTGCCAGCATTGGAAAACCCTTTTGATTTATATGTCGATGATTAGTTTCGATTAAAATATCGGTTTTCTAAAAGTGGTATAATATTTCTAGACCATTTATTTGAAAGGTCTCTTACTATGGACAAGCGTGCAAGTGGATTATCTTCTATCTATAAATAGAGTATAGAATATTTTTATAACCGCCACACATTGACAGACACATTACTACACTACTACAGACTGCAATTATTTTTTTAGTATGGTTTCTCTTGATTGCGCTGTTGCCAACTCGTGCATTTTGACGTAAAGGAAGAATAGATAAACCATAGTTATTCCGGATTTATTTGTGGTAAACTATTCTCAGCTTATTCTTAATTTATTCCTGGTTTAACTAAACTTAGTTTAAAGGTGGAATAAATATGTTAAAACTCATCTTTATTTGTAGGACTGTAAGTCTATAGTGTTAATTCGGTACAATTATTACCATGTACTAAGTTACTAGCGCCCTTGCGACGTTTAAAGCGTCACTTCAGCCTAATGACCTGGATACAGGATAAAAGGGTGGTAACATTGCGGCCGTTTCTAGGGCGCGCCCCACGCTCTGAATACAGATCCGGAACGACGGACGGTCTCTTGACCAGGCTTATTATTTTTCTTTTCATATTTTTTAAACCCCAAACTGGCGTGGCAATTAACTATTTCGCATAACATTAGTCTGTCTAGAAATTGGGACGCGTTTTAATAGACTTTAACCCAATTTAGGAACTGTTTTCGTATTAATTCAACTCCGAAAGGGGCGAAACATTTCTAAGTTTAATTTTTTTTTTTGAAAAATATTACTAAGAGATAGTTCACGTCAGTAGTCCAATAGTCGATTGGAACATACGAAATTACCTACATTTCGCAGATCGTTTATAAAAAATAGGTTTAAAAATAGGTCAACGTATAATATTGTCGTAAATCATTGTGGCAACAAATTTTATAACACTTATTTCGAGGCTTCTTGATTGTTCCGATTTATGTTTGTTATGAAATTTATCATTTGTTACCTTTTAAATTTGTCTGTCATTCATTTAATTAATATAATTTATAGTTCACTTAATACGTCATACAATACTGAGTTCCACAGAAAATTCACTTACTTCACACAAAGAGTACAGTTCACTCGATATCTCATATACGAGTAGCTCACTTAATAAATACAAACTCATTCATTCAAGCTCATTTTCATATGAATCAATGTGTTTATTAAGTGAGCTCGTATATGAGATATCGAGTGAACTGTACTCTTTGTGTGAAGTAAGTGAATTGTCTGTGGAACCCAGTATTATATGAAATAAAGAAAGAATAAAAAAAGGTACAGTTACTCCACTCATTATAGAGAACGGTCAATATAGTCTATGAATCATTCTATGATCCGTTCCATAGATAGTTCACATGATACAGGTTTATAAATAAGTCATAAAGCTCACTCAATACAGTCATACATCTTACTCAATAAAGATAATAGTTAACTGAATACGTCATATAACTCAATATAGTTCATTCAAGACTCGGTTCCATAGACAGTTACATAACACAGTTCACTCAATACGTCATACAGCTCACTTACCAAATTCTATAGCCCATATAGTTCGCATATAAATATATAATCACTCAATACAGTCATACATCTTACTCAATAAAGTTTATTGTTAACTGAATACGTCATATAACTCAATATAGTTCATTCAATACTCGGTTCCATAGACAGTTACATAACACAGTTCACTCAATACGTCATACAGCTCACTTACCAAATTCTATAGGTCATATAGTTCGCATATAAATATATAATCACTCAATACAGTCATACATCTTACTCAATAAAGTTTATAGTTAACTGAATACGTCATATAACTCAATATAGTTCATTCAAGATTCGGTTCCATAGACAGTTACATAACATAGTTCACTCAATACGTGATACAGCTCACTTACCAAATTCTATAGCTCATATAGTTCGCATATAAATATATAATCAACTCACGGTTCATGTCGATTGATAGAGTGCGGGACAATGGCGGTATCGACTGGTCCGTCACGGCCTGTTGCAGACAGAAATATCATTAATTAAAAATGTATTTAACGAATCAGTCATGTAAATGATCACTGACGTGTTCAGTATTGACGACTTAATTCATTCACTTATTTGTTGAATTTACTACAGTAGTGGAAAAGAGAGCTTACGGCTCACTTGATCTTAAGTGATCACCGTCATTGGAGCACTGGAGGAGCTGCAATGTTGCCGGCCTTTGAGAAAGCACTAGGCTAGTTTCTTAAGGTTCCCAAATCGTTTAGGTTCGGGAACACCCCTAGTGATAGTTGATTCCATAGGGTGAACTGGTCAACCGTCAAGATGTTGTCGATGGAATTTGGAATTCTGCCGAGATGTGCGGTAATGGAATCAGTAGTTGGGATGATTCCCAATAATCCCTCAAAACACGGGGAGTGTTTGGTATATGCGATAGAGGATGCATAGAGCCCCGACATTCTTCGCAAACCTAGAGGATGAAGGCGGTCGGAAAACCCCTGATCGTCGGTTAGAGCACCTCTACGTTGTACACGATTCAATGGAAGGAAGACCCGCCCCGCCCCATTTCATATTCTTGAAAAAAGATGGTACGCAGCATTAATCCAGTTGGCAGTCCTCAAATCAGGAATAACACCTAACATCCATACTTTTGGAGTAGTCTCGTGCAGACCTAGAAGTCGTCACGGCTTCACACATCTCAACTTAGAATTGAGAGAGGCATTAAATTTATCTTACCTGACAAGTAACTTCACTTCCATAGTCCGATCTGTACAGATTGAGAGAAATTTTGGCCTTCCCTTCGGAGTTATCCAGTAGAGCGTGTGATTTCCACCAGGATACCCTCGCAGTGGGTCGACCTTAACCAGAAAAATATCCTTAAAATAAAATATTTTATTTTAAGGATATTTAATTGTCAATCATGTTATGAGATAAAAAAAAACACAGGCGAATTGAGAACCTCTTTTTGAAGTCGGTTGAAAAATTCAAGCTTAGAGCACTGCATTTAGTCTACAAAACACTTCTTGTACAATTGAAATCGTGTGGATCACGTGACATGTGACACAAATTGTGTTAACTTGTAAATTCAAAAAGTACCTACTGAGCACAGTCAGGTTTAGCCTGGTATTCTTCGTGGGAGACTTGATGAAGTCCACCCTGCATCTGTACTGGCCGCTGTCTTCGGGCCTAGAAAAGAAAAATGACAACACATGTTCCAACAAAGATCAAAACTATATTTTGAGAGGCGATAAAGGATAGTCATAGACCAGGTGGGAGACTGTAGTCGAGACACATGAGGGAGTGCAAGATTTCCCAAGACGTTGGGGACGTAGCGAAGTGGAAAGCTGACCTCACTACCATGTGGAATGGAATGGAATGGAATGGAATGGAATATCTTCGAGAGCTTACTCAAACAGTTCGTCGGCCGCGAACCTATGACCTTCTATAATACATTTCTAACATTCCCCGAATGTCACACAAATTTTTATGGCAATTCATTTACCTGTACAGCTATAAAACTATGGAATAGTTTGCCAATTGAGATTAGGGAGGCTTCGTCAACTAATGTCTTTAAATCGCGTGTATCTGAATACTTTTTACTCAAACAATAAAAAGTGCAAACTGGTATATACACTATCGTATATTTATTAATCGTATAAAATAATATACATGGATGTTATTTTATCTATGTAATATATATATAACTATTTTTTAGCGTCACTACCCTTAGTCTGGTCTTAACCACTAAATGTTAGATGGACGATAATGCTAAATAGCATTAACTTCGCCTTTGTACATGTATTTTGGTGCAATAAAGGATTTATCTATCTATCCTAGATAGGATTTATCTCTCTCTAGTGTCGGTCCCTCATGTCTGAGGATCGTGGTCACCATCAGGGTTGCACCTGGAGCGGATGATTTGCCTCCACCGGCTTCTGTCCAGCGCGTCTCTTACAGCACTGTAAAATGAGTCTTTTACCTGATCGGACCACCTTGTTGGTGAACGGCTGCGAGATCTTTTTCCTGCGGTGTTCCCAACTACGATCAGTTTATCTAGACTTTCGTCGCCTGTGCGCATTATTGTGTCGAAATATGCCAGGATTTATCTATCTATCCTAGATAGGATTTCTCTCTCTAGTGTCGGTCCCTCATGTCTGAGGATCGTGGTCACCATCAGGGTTGCATCTGGAGCGGATGATTTGCCTCCACCGGCTTCTGTCAGCACGTCTCTTACAGCACTGTAAAATGAGTCTTTTACCTGATCGGACCACCTTGTTGGTGAACGGCTGCGAGATCTTTTTCCTGCGGTGTTCCCAACTACGATCAGTTTATCTAGACTTTCGTCGCCTGTGCGCATTGTGTGTCCGAAATATGCCAGGATTTATCTATCTATCCTAGATAGGATTTCTCTCTCTAGTGTCGGTCCCTCATGTCTGAGGATCGTGGTCACCATCAGGGTTGCATCTGGAGCGGATGATTTGCCTCCACCGGCTTCTGTCAGCACGTCTCTTACAGCACTGTAAAATGAGTCTTTTACCTGATCGGACCACCTTGTTGGTGAACGGCTGCGAGATCTTTTTCCTGCGGTGTTCCCAACTACGATCAGTTTATCTAGACTTTCGTCGCCTGTGCGCATTGTGTGTCCGAAATATGCCAGGATTTATCTATCTATCCTAGATAGGATTTCTCTCTCTAGTGTCGGTCCCTCATGTCTGAGGATCGTGGTCACCATCAGGGTTGCATCTGGAGCGGATGATTTGCCTCCACCGGCTTCTGTCAGCACGTCTCTTACAGCACTGTAAAATGAGTCTTTTACCTGATCGGACCACCTTGTTGGTGAACGGCTGCGAGATCTTTTTCCTGCGGTGTTCCCAACTACGATCAGTTTATCTAGACTTTCGTCGCCTGTGCGCATTATTGTGTCGAAATATGCCAGGATTTATCTATCTATCCTAGATAGGATTTCTCTCTCTAGTGTCGGTCCCTCATGTCTGAGGATCGTGGTCACCATCAGGGTTGCATCTGGAGCGGATGATTTGCCTCCACCGGCTTCTGTCAGCACGTCTCTTACAGCACTGTAAAATGAGTCTTTTACCTGATCGGACCACCTTGTTGGTGAACGGCTGCGAGATCTTTTTCCTGCGGTGTTCCCAACTACGATCAGTTTATCTAGACTTTCGTCGCCTGTGCGCATTGTGTGTCCGAAATATGCCAGGATTTATCTATCTATCCTAGATAGGATTTCTCTCTCTAGTGTCGCCACATGGAGGCAATTTTAATGAAACATAAATATTTTATTTTAAGGATATTTAATTGTCAATCATGTTATGAGATAAAAAAAAACACAGACGAATTGAGAACCGCTTTTTGAAGTCGGTTGAAAAATTCAAGCTTAGAGCACTGTATTTAGTCTACAAAACACTTCTTGTACAATTGAAATCGTGTGGATCACGTGACATGTGACACAAATTGTGTTAACTTGTAAATTCAAAAAGTACCTACTGAGCACAGTCAGGTTTAGCCTGGTATTCTTCGTGGGAGACTTGATGAAGTCCACTCTGCATCTGTACTGGCCGCTGTCTTCGGGCCTAGAAAAGAACAATGACAACACATGTTCCAACAAAGATCAAAACTATATTTTGACAGGCGATAAAGGATAGTCATAGACCAAGTAGGAGACTGTAGTGTCGAGACACAGGGAGTGCAAGATTTCCCAAGACGTTGGGGACATAGCGAGCTGACCTCACTACCATGTGGAATGGAATGGAATGGAATATCTTCGAGAGCTTACTCAAACAGTTCGTCGGCCGTCGACCTATGACCTTCTATAATACATTTCTAACATTCCCCGAATGTCACACAAATTTTTATGGCAATTCATTTACCTGTACAGCTATAAAACTATGGAATAGTTTGCTGATTGAGATTAGGGAGGCTTCGTCAACTAATGTCTTTAAATCGCGTGTATCTGAATACTTTTTACTCAAACAATGAAAAGTGCAAACTGGTATATACACTATCGTATATTTATTAATCGTATAAAATAATATACATGGATGTTATTTTATCTATGTAATATATATAACTATTTTTAGCGTCACTACCCTTAGTCTGGTCTTAACCACTAAATGTTAGCTGGAAGATCGCCTTTGTACATGTATTTTGGTGCAATAAAGGATTTATCTATCTATCCTAGATAGGATTTCTCTCTCTAGTGTCGGTCCCTCATGTCTGAGGATCGTGGTCACCATCAGGGTTGCATCTGGAGCGGATGATTTGCCTCCACCGGCTTCTGTCCAGCACGTCTCTTACAGCACTGTAAAATGAGTCTTTTACCTGATCGGACCACCTTGTTGGTGAACGGCTGCGAGATCTTTTTCCTGCGGTGTTCCCAACTACGATCAGTTTATCTAGACTTTCGTCGCCTGTGCGCATTGTGTGTCCGAAATATGCCAGGATTTATCTATATGGTGCCAATAGCAAGGAAGAGAGGGAGATAAATAATAGTCATAATAAATATATATATATATATAGTTTATCTTACTGTAACATGTCAGATTTTAATTGTACTTGTAGTCTATAGCGCAGATGTCTGCGGTTCCAATTAAAAATATTCGTCGCCAGAGCTAGCCTAGTACTTAAATATATCGCACGAGGTCTGATGTTTCCACAGTTTTCACTTGAATGAAATCAAAATAAAATAATCAAAAAAATATAAGCATCAATATTCTAATGGTTTAGAGTACGGCCTGTGAATCGTAAGGTCGTGGGTTCGAATCCACCATTCGACTATTGCCGTGAACCATGTCCTAGCACAAGCTTTAAGCTTAGTTGGAATGGTTAACAAGATTGTTAGTAATATTTTTGAAAAAAAAATAAGTCACATAGACATTTTCTATAAATATTAAAAAATGACCAGGTTTTTTTATTTATGTAATTATTTTGTAACTTATTTTTTTTTATGTAGCGAACTCAACCGAAAAGAGGGTGGGCTCAGCGTGTGCAAAAGTCTAAAAGGTCCGAGGGGAAGGCCAAAATTTCTTCTGTTTATGTTGTGTTTTATCTTATTTTTATAGTTCTGTGTCTCGTGTTGAATAAATGTTTTTCCATTCTATTCTACTGAAAGACCGTTTTTAACTATACGTTTAATTTAAAACTGTCGTAAAAGCAACACCGCGTGACACTATGCAAGTCTATAAAGCTATGCCGCACACTGCACTTTGGTATGCGCCACACACATCACGACGACGTAACGAAATCATTATACTATCAAAATTTATCGTAACAGGTTTTCCCATCGATGAACTGGATTCTTTACACTGTTAAGAACCCACAAATATAAGAAAGGCTTCTTCCATTGTATGCTTTAAGGGTGTCCCTTGGAACTCCCAACTAGAAGCATTTAAGGGTTATAAAATATGAGGTAATGGAATGGGTAATATGGGCTTGAGCCAGGGCCTTTAGCACCGTTAGTCGTCCGCCAAAGTGGACTCGGGAAGAAGGCGACATCGGCTGTCAGTCCATGTCGCATTGCACTGCGAGGGCACAGGAGGGAGGGATGAACCTCCCGCCTGTAGGGCTACGGTGCGTTCCACTGGAGATCCCGGAGCCCCTCACCATGCACCGAAAAAGGGCCACCAGAGGCGTTTTAGTGGGTAAAAACCCCACATAACGGGGTATCTTCTTGAAGACGTGAATAAAAGGGCCTTTAGCATACTCTTGACTTAGATAATTCTAGGTCATGTCCTTTAGTACGCCATCCATCCAGCGCATTTTCGTGGTCCAGGAATCTCAAGGGACAGACACAGACTCCCAACGTACTCCTTAGCCTTCCTAATTAATCATCTCATCCGACTCTACAGGTAAAATACAATTACGATTTTTTTTTAATTTAAGACTTTTATTATATAATTATAATCGTGAATAGTTACGCCCGTCATCTAGAAAGGTAAGCAAAGATATAGTAAGATGGCTCTTTTCAATTGACTTCAAAAACGGATAAAGTTCTTACCTCTTAACTTTCGACTGGGTGAACCGATTTTGATAAATCTTTTTTTTTTTTTATTTTAGTTCATAAGTGTAAACAATAAAGAGTTTATAAATAAATAAATAAATTATAATATTATTATTTATTTTAAAATTTGTTTATTTTTTCAAATTTAAACTGACTTTAAACTGACTTTTATTGACTGTGTTGACTATCCTTTCCAGCACTTTATTAATTTTATTGTTATTAATTATTTGTATACAATAAAAACTATTATTTAATGAGGCCATAGCAGTATTACTTCTCACGCACGTATGTACGTACCTATTGCTTTTTCTGTTTTTTATGTGTGTTATATTACATTTGTCATATGGACTGCAATAAATAAAATGTCTACGTCTATATTGTTGTAATCTGTTCGTGTACGTATTAAATTAATAAAATGAGCGCGGCCAGGTGCCGGAAACCTTTGGAAAGGTTGTGCACACACGGTGCTTATGACACGTTAATACGCCTGCACCTAATTACCAGTTGGAGCGAGGAAATTCCTTAAAGCGACCGCTCGTGGGGACAGGTAATTACCTGGCCTGCTCAACCGTATACCAAATGAAAGGTACACCAGGAATATTTATATTGGAAGACCACCCTTGCCTGTATAGTAGACTAGTTTTTGCTTGCTAAACGCATTGTAGATTACAGAATAGCTCTCACGTAACTAACCAATGCTAGAAGCATCATTCTTTAGTAGGATTTTCAGAAGTTTACGTTTTTGTTGTCGGAGCCCGCCATTGTTTATGTATTTTAATTATATTTTCTTTTTTTTTTATTTTAGTTCATAAGTGTAAACAATAAAGAGTTTATAAATAAATAAATAAATTATAATATTATTATTTATTTTAAAATTTGTTTATTTTTTCAAATTTAAACTGACTTTTATTGACTGTGTTGACTATCCTTTCCAGCACTTTATTAATTTTATTGTTATTAATTATTTGTATACAATAAAAACTATTATTTAATGAGGCCATAGAAGTATTACTTCTCACGCGCGTATGTACGTACCTATTGCTTTTTCTGTTTTTATGTGTGTTATCTCATAATTTTCGACTAGGTTAACTGATTCTGATGATTCTTATTATTTGAAAGCCCGTATGATCAAATTTAAATTGGTCCAATTGTGATAATGGCATTCATGAGAAAATCATATAAGAATTGAATTTGCATCAAGTATGTGCGCAACAAATGGTCGAATAATTCAATATCACGCCAACCGATTTAGATGAATCATTTCTTATTGGAAACGATGTACTTAAAGGTAGTTTGATGTGTTGTGAACATCCTCAAACCCGAACGAAGCGATTTGCTTCATCTTTCATTCTTCGTACAGCAAAAGGACTGGAATAGTTTGCCCGCGTCTGTCTTTCCATCCGATTACAATGTGGGTATTTTCAAGAGGAGAGTGAATAGGCATTTACTAAGCTAGTACCGCGCCTTACCATTCAGGACTGCATTTCCGCTTAACATCAAGTGGGATCGTAGTCAAGCACTTGCTTAGAAATTATTAAAAAAAATGAGAGTTTGATTAGGGCTTGATTAATTCTATTATCGTAATATTCGGTAAAATAAAGATGGCCTCCGCGGATAATAGTGTTCAACGTTAGCTTCGATTTGAAGCTGTTTTTATCTGTTTTTTTGGAACTTTATTTAATTTATTTATAATTAAATAACTAACAGGATATATATTATGTTTATATAAAGAATTACATATGGGCTTTAATCAAATGTATACACAGATTACGGATTAACAGAATTTGCGTACACGAATAAAGATTAACCTAAACATAGCAATGTATAGCATAATATGCATGATAAGATATACAATCTCTTTACTTAAATCTATTCTTTAATTCTATTTTGTAATAATTATTCAAATGTGTAATGTGACAATTGTCAGCGTCGTGACATTTATTTAAAAGAGATAGAGATGGAATAAGGACATCAAATGTTGTTCCTCTAAATATTCTACAGAAACGCTGTCTTTCAATTCATGTATACATTACATGGAAGACTATGTGGACTTCATTATATACATTCCTAAAAATACGACACTCACTGTACGTGTAGCACTCTATAGAGATAGTGTACATCTTGGTTTTCCAAAATAATAGCCTATTCATTGCTGATTTTTACAAGCATTTTAAGCAATACAAATAAGGCTAAAAAAGAAACAAAAATTTGAACTAAGCGTAAACCATATAGGACCTAATTGAAACTAATAAAAAATGTCGGTACATAAATAAACGTATTAAGAGTGTATTTTAATTATATTTTCTTTTTTTTTTTTTTTTTTTTTTTTTTTTTTTTTTTTTTTTTTTTTTTTTTTTTTTTTTTTTTTTTTTTTTTTTTTTTTTTTTTTTTTTTTTTTTTTTTTTTTTTTTTTTTTTTTTTTTTTTTTTTTTTTTTTTTTTTTTTTTTTTTTTTTTTTTTTTTTTTTTTTTTTTTTTTTTTTTTTTTTTTTTTTTTTTTTTTTTTTTTTTTTTTTTTTTTTTTTTTTTTTTTTTTTTTTTTTTTTTTTTTTTTTTTTTTTTTTTTTTTTTTTTTTTTTTTTTTTTTTTTTTTTTTTTTTTTTTTTTTTTTTTTTTTTTTTTTTTTTTTTTTTTTTTTTTTTTTTTTTTTTTTTTTTTTTTTTTTTTTTTTTTTTTTTTTTTTTTTTTTTTTTTTTTTTTTTTTTTTTTTTTTTTTTTTTTTTTTTTTTTTTTTTTTAATATATACATTTATACATAATATTTATAGCTTCTATATTTATATATGTATATATATATGTATATATATATGTATATATATATGTATATATATATGTATATATATATGTATATATATATGTATATATATATGTATATATATATGTATATATATATGTATATATATATGTATATATATATGTATATATATATGTATATATATATGTATATATATATGTTTATAACTATATATTTATATATGTATATATATATGTATATATATATGTATATATATATGTTTATAACTATATATTTATATATGTATATATATATGTATATATATATGTATATATATATGTATATATATATGTATATATATATGTATATATATATGTATATATATATGTATATATATATGTATATATATATGTATATATATATGTATATATATATGTATATATATATGTTTATAACTATATATTTATATATGTATATATATATGTTTATAACTATATATTTATATATGTATATATATATGTATATATATATGTATATATATATGTATATATATATGTATATATATATGTATATATATATGTATATATATATTACGGATTAACAGAATTTGCGTACACGAATAAAGATTAACCCTAAACATAGCAATGTATAGCATAATATGCATGATAAGATATACAATCTCTTTACTTAAATCTATTCTTTAATTCTATTTTGTAATAATTATTCAAATGTGTAATGTGACAATTGTCAGCGTCGTGACATTTATTTAAAAGAGATAGAGATGGAATAAGGACATCAAATGTTGTTCCTCTAAATATTCTACAGAAACGCTGTCTTTCAATTCATGTATACATTACATGGAAGACTATGTGGACTTCATTATATACATTCCTAAAATACGACACTCACTGTACGTGTAGCACTCTATAGAATAGTGTACATCTTGGTTTTCCAAAATATGTCTATTCATATCACGATTTTTTTTTGCCACACTCTTGCCACAATAAGGGTTAAAAAAAAAAGAAACAAAAATTTGAACTAAGCGTAAAATCCATATAGGACCTAATTGAAACTAATAAAAAAATGTCGGTACATAAATAAACGTATTAAGAGTGTATTTTAATTACATATAAATTGGTAACCTTCTCTTTGGATGTCGGTTAAAAACTAACCCTCAAGTAAAATAAAATTAGTTACGCTAATTACATTAAAAGTATACAACACCCAGTTAAGCAACAGAGCCCGTTAACATGATCCATTTTAATGTAGCATAACCGTAGCTTGTTCCAAGTAAGCACTGAGCTCGAGAAAGCGTTAAATCACGTACAAAGTTCGCTGCAACGTAAAACTAGTATAATATTTTAAGCTAGGAAAAATTTACCTCATTGTACAAGTTTCAAGGCTAGCTCCTTCAACGTTGGGAAATATGATATGAAAAGATATATGACATTTTATGGTTCCTCCTTTTCATGTTACGCGACCTAATAGCTATGCCGCCTCTCGATCCGCGGAACAGTCAAAGTTAGCTTCTCTAGCTGCGTAGGTTAGTTAAAAAAAGTACATACCTTAGTCTGGTCAGGATGAGCACAGCCCGTGTGTTGTTTGTTCTGAAAGAGGCCCTCGTCCCCAATGTGGTAGGATCCGACCAGTGGGAGGTCACGCCTTCTCTCGTATCCAGCCTGTTAATTAGTGTATTGTTAATGTATTCCAATTTGTGGTGTAATTGGTCATATATTGATCTCATCCCCCGTCATGGTCTCAATTTTTTTAATGAAAATGAATGCGAAATTCAAAGAATGCTGGCAGTATATTATTCAAAGACTTCAAAAAGGAGGTTCTCAATTCGTCTGTATTTTGTTATGTTTGTTATCTCATAATTTTCGACTAGGTTAACTGATTCTGATGATTCTTATTATTTGAAAGCCCGTATGATCAAATTTAAATTGGTCCAATTGTGATAATGGCATTCATGAGAAAATCATATAAGAATTAAATTTGCATCAAGTATGTGCGCAACAAATGGTCGAATAATTCAATATGACGCCAACCGATTTCGATGAATCATTTCATATTGGAAACGATGTACTTAAAAGGTAGTTTGATGTGTTGTGAACATCCCTCAAACCCGAACGAAGCGATTTGCTTCGTCTTTCATTCTTCGTACAACAAAGGACTGGAATAGTTTGCCCGCGTTTGTCTTTCCTTCCGATTACAATGTGGGTATTTTCAAGAGGAGAGTGAATAGGCATTTACTAAGCTAGTACCGCGCCTTACCATTCAGGACTGCATTTCCGCTTAACATCAGGTGGGATCGTAGTCAAGCACTTGCTTAGAAATTATAAAAAAATGAGAGTTTGATTAGGGTCTGATTAATTCTATTATCGTAATATTCGGTAAAATAAATATGGCCTCCGCGGATAATAGTGTTCAACGTTAGCTTCGATTTGAAGCTGTTTTTATCTGTTTTTGGAACTTTATTTAATTTATTTATAATTAAATAACTAACAGGATATATATTGTTGTAATCTGTTCGTGTACGTATTAAATTAATAAAATGAGCGCGGCCAGGTGTCAGAAACCTTTGGAAAGGTTATTGCACGCGGTGCTTATGACACGTTAATACGCCTGCACCTAATTACCAGTTGGGCAGGAAATTCCTTAAAGCGACCGCTCGTGGGGACAGGTAATTACCTGGCCTGCTCAACCGTATACCAAATGAAAGGTACACCAGGAATATTTATATTGGAAGACCACCCTTGCCTGTATAGTAGACTAGTTTTTGCTTGCTAAACGCATTGTAGATTACAGAATAGCTCTCACGTAACTAACCAATGATAGAAGCATCATTCTTCAGTAGGATTTTCAGAAGTTTACGTTTTTGTTGTCGGAGAGGATCTTCAACAATATCCCTGCCGTGGAGGTTAATTGGGCACTAATACTCCCCAGTAGTCCTTCCCGGTGCAGCTTCGGGATGTCGGAGCAACGCACTAGACCCCTGCACTGCGCTCTCGTCCCGGAGGGAGTGAGGTTAATCCTCCTCCCCCTCTGTGCCCTCGTAGTACAAGGCGACACGGGTCAGCCGATGTCGCCTTCTTAGTGGGTCCAATTTAGCGGAAAAAGGGGCCCCACTCTTGTTGCCCAGTGAACCCGAGGCGCCTTCTACGACAGGCAGGGGATACCATAGCCTTATTCTACAAGCCCAGAACTACAGGGCTAATCGTTCACAAGTTTGCCTAGTATATCTTTGGAATCCAAAGTCCAATGCCAAACAAAATTAATATGGACCGTAATTGAAAGCCTTTTCAAACAATATTAACAATCCGATCACATATAACAGCGCTGTAATTTTATTTTTATAAAAAAAATAAAAATTAAGTTTTTCACCGGTTGACCCTTGTGTCGAGTTACTAACAATAGAGGCTTATGTTACGCGACCTAATAGCTATGCCGCCTCTCGATCCGCGGAACAGTCAAAGTTAGCTTCTCTAGCTGCGTAGGTTAGTTAAAAAAAGTACATACCTTAGTCTGGTCAGGATGAGCACAGCCCGTGTGTTGTTTGTTCTGAAAGAGGCCCTCGTCCCCAATGTGGTAGGATCCGACCAGTGGGAGGTCACGCCTTCTCTCGTATCCAGCCTGTTAATTAGTGTATTGTTAATGTATTCCAATTTGTGGTGTAATTGGTCATATATTGATCTCATCCCCCGTCATGGACTCAATTTTTTTAATGAAAATGAATGCGAAATTCAAAGAATGCTAGCAGTATATTTTTCAAAAGACTTCAAAAAAGGAGGTTCTCAATTCGTCTGTATTTTGTTATGTTTGTTATCTCATAATTTTCGACTAGGTTAACTGATTCTGTGTCCTGTCGCTGACAGATCCGGGACACCCAGCCCATAACGGCTGATGGCATCCGCGGTAGGTTTAGTGGGTATGGGCTGCCCAGGCCGAGTCCCACACATCCCTCCGGGCCCACCCAGGGTACCGGAGGATGGTCTATAAACAGATTCCCCCGCGTAAACAAAAAAAAAAAGTAAACTGATTCTGATGATTCTTATTATTTGAAAGCCCGTATGATCAAATTTAAATTGGTCCAATTGTGATAATGGCATTCATGAGAAAATCATATAAGAATTAAATTTGCATCAAGTATGTGCGCAACAAATGGTCGAATAATTCAATATGACGCCAACCGATTTCGATGAATCATTTCATATTGGAAACGATGTACTTAAAAGGTAGTTTGATGTGTTGTGAACATCCCTCAAACCCGAACGAAGCGATTTGCTTCGTCTTTCATTCTTCGTACAACAAAGGACTGGAATAGTTTGCCCGCGTTTGTCTTTCCTTCCGATTACAATGTGGGTATTTTCAAGAGGAGAGTGAATAGGCATTTACTAAGCTAGTACCGCGCCTTACCATTCAGGACTGCATTTCCGCTTAACATCAAGTGGGATCGTAGTCAAGCACTTGCTTAGAAATTATTAAAAAAAATGAGAGTTTGATTAGGGCTTGATTAATTCTATTATCGTAATATTCGGTAAAATAAAGATGGCCTCCGCGGATAATAGTGTTCAACGTTAGCTTCGATTTGAAGCTGTTTTTATCTGTTTTTTTGGAACTTTATTTAATTTATTTATAATTAAATAACTAACAGGATATATATTATGTTTACATAAAGAATTACATGAGGGGTTTAATCTAATGTATACACAGATTACGGATTAACAGAACTTGCGTACACGAATAAAGGTTAACCCTAAGCATAGCAATGTATAGCATAATATGCATGTAAAGATATACAATCTCTTTACTTAAATCTATTGTGTAATGTGTAATGTGACAATTGTCAGTGTCGTGACATTTATTTAAAAGAGATAGAGATGGAATAAGGACATCAAATGTTGTTCCTCTAAATATTCTATAGAAACGCTGTCTTTCAATTCATGTATACATTACATGGAAGACTATGTGGACTTCATTATATACATTCCTAAAATACGACACTCACTGTACGTGTAGCACTCTATAGAATAGTGTACATCTTGGTTTTCCAAAATATGTCTATTCATATCACGATTTTTTTTTGCCACACTCTTGCCACAATAAGGGTTAAAAAAAAAAGAAACAAAAATTTGAACTAAGCGTAAAATCCATATAGGACCTAATTGAAACTAATAAAAAAATGTCGGTACATAAATAAACGTATTAAGAGTGTATTTTAATTACATAAATATTGGTAACCTTCTCTTTGGATGTCGGTTAAAAAAACTAACCCTCAAGTAAAATAAGAATTAGTTACGCTAATTACATTAAAAAGTATACAACACCCAGTTAAGCTTAACAGAGCCCGTTAACATGATCCATTTTAATGTAGCATAACCGTAGCTTGTTCCAAGTAAGCACTGAGCTCCGAGAAAGCGTTAAATCACGTACAAAGTTCGCTGCAACGTAAAACTAGTATAATATTTTAAGCTAGGAAAAATTTACCTCATTGTACAAGTTTCAAGGCTAGCTCGCTTCAACGTTGGGAAATATGATATGAAAAAGATATATGACATTTTATGGTTCCCTCGTTCTCATGTTACAGCGAAATATTATGCTATATACGCTCTATTTCGCAATGTTAGAAAGTTATGATGGAACGAGTGAACGAGAGAACGAACTTAATGAATGCGGAATTTTTTTTAAGTCGGAATAATTTTTAACTAAACTTTATGTTACTACTAAACAAGTAGGTGTGTTCGCCTCTCGATCCTCGAAACAGGCAAAGTTAGCTTTAGCTGCGTAGATTAGTTAAAAAGTACATACCTTAACCTGGTCAGGATGAGCACAGCCCGTGTGGTGTTTGTTCTGAAAGAGGCCCTCGTCCCCAATGTGGTAGGATCCGACCAGTGGGAGGTCACGCCTTCTCTCGTATCCAGCCTGTTAATTAGTGTATTGTTAATGTATTCCAATTTGTGGTGTAATTGGTCATATATTGATCTCATCCCCCGTCATGGACTCAATTTTTTTAATGAAAATGAATGCGAAATTCAAAGAATGCTAGCAGTATATTTTTCAAAAGACTTCAAAAAAGGAGGTTCTCAATTCGTCTGTATTTTGTTATGTTTGTTATCTCATAATTTTCGACTAGGTTAACTGATTCTGTGTCCTGTCGCTGACAGATCCGGGACACCCAGCCCATAACGGCTGATGGCATCCGCGGTAGGTTTAGTGGGTATGGGCTGCCCAGGCCGAGTCCCACACATCCCTCGGGCCCACAAGTACGACAAATCGTTTATATAACACTATATTTATGTTATTTATTATGTAATTCGTTTATATATATGTTTATAACTATATATTTATATATGTATATATATATGTATCTATAGCTGTTTTTTAATATATACATTTATACATAATATTTATGAAAGCTTATGTATTGTACACTATAATAATACACAACCGAATGGTGTCCGCCTTACCGTCTGTCCGTCCGTCTTCACAGGTTTTGGCTGAAAACCAGCGCTGTGCTACATGTGTGAGCACAGCACATGCCAACCCCTTTTCGGCACAATTTCTTTTTTTATGTTGTTTCTGTTTACTTTTGTTTATGTTGTTTTTTGTCTTGTTTTACCTGTTGTTTCTGTGTTCTTGTGCCGAATAAATGTTTTTTCAATTTCAATTAATTTATATAAATTATAATATTATTATTTATTATAATATTTGTTTATTTTTTCAAATTTAAACTGACCTTTATTGACTGTGTTGACTATCCTTTCCAGCTCTTTTATTATTTTATTGTTATTAATTATTTGTATACAATAAAAACTATTATTTAATGATGCCATAGAAGTATTACTTCTCACGCACGTATGTAAGTACCTATTGTTTATTGTGTTTTATGTGTGTTATATTAATAGGTGTACAAATAAGTTGCCGCCATTTTTTATCTAAAAACTAACTCATTGTGAAAGTTTGATTTTGAAACAATGAGATTGAATCTTCACCATGGTAAATTTTTGGCCTTCCACTGCCATCTTCGTCTTTAACGTCAAAATCACCGTTTTTACTTTTTTTTAATCACACGAGGCATCCTCACTATACGCTTCTACGAGCAATGGATGCATTTCAGCTGATTTGCTATGCCACCTCTCAATCTCGTGAGCAGTCAAGGCCAGCTTCTCTGGCCCATCTGTGTAGTTTGTCAAAAAGTATTTCAGCTGCCACTTGGCTCAAGTTTAGAAATTTTTAGATAAAGGACAATGTATGATGCTAATACAGACTTAATGTTACGGGTTATGGTATGGTTATGTTATGGTTATGTTATTTTGGAATGAACAAACTTATTTTCAAGCCGGTTACCATCTGCGAATTTTACAACTCTACAAACCACCATCAACTTTACAAACCTCGTGCTACGCTATGTTTACAAAATGGCGGAAACTTATTTGTAGACCTAATACATTTGTCATATGGATTGCAATAAATAAAATGTCTACGTCTATATTGTTGTAATCTGTTCGTGTACGTATTAAATTAATAAAATGAGCGCGGCCAGGTGTCGGAAACCTTTGGAAAGGTTGTGCACACGCGGTGCTTATGACACGTTAATACGCCTGCACCTAATTACCAGTTGGAGCGAGGAAATTCCTTAAAGCGACCGCTCGTGGGGACAGGTAATTACCTGGCCTGCTCAACCGTATACCAAATGAAAGGTACACCAGGAATATTTATATTGGAAGACCACCCTTGCCTGTATAGTAGACTAGTTTTTGCTTGCTAAACGCATTGTAGATTACAGAATAGCTCTCACGTAACTAACCAATGCTAGAAGCATCATTCTTCAGTAGGATTTTCAGAAGTTTACGTTTTTTTTTGTTGTCGGAGAGGGGGGGGAGGGGATCAACAAGATCCCTGCCGTGGAGGGTTAATTGGGCACTAATACTCCCCCGGTAGTCCTTCCCGGTGCAGCTTCGGGATGTCCGGAGCAACGCACTAGACCCCCTGCACTGAGCTCTCGTCCCGGAGGGAGTGAGGTTAATCCTCCTCCCCCTCTGTGCCCTCGTAGTACAAGGCGACACGGGTCAGCCGATGTCGCCTTCTTCGTGGGTCCAATTTAGCGGAAAAAGGCCCCCATTATTGTTGCCCAGTGAACTACCATAGCCTTATTCTTGAAGCCCAGAACTACAGGGCTACTTGTTCACAAGTTTGCCTAGTATATCTTTGGAACCCAAAGTCCTATACCAAACAAAATGAATGTGGACCGTAATTGAAAACCGTAAATAAAACAATATCAACAATCCGATCACATATAACAGCGCTGCAATTCTATGTTTATAAAAAAAATAAAAATTAAGTATTCCATTTTTTAAGTAGGTTAAAATGTGATAACTGTTTAGAAGACGTGGTTCTATTGCCAGTTAGTGAAAGATTTTGTATTTTTCACCGGTTGACCCTTGTGTCGAGTTATTAACAATAGAGGCTCAGGTTAAGTGACCTAATAGCTATGTCGCCTCTCGATCCTCGAAACAGGCATAGTTAGCTTTAGCTGCGTAGGTTAGTTAAAAAAAAGTACATACCTTAACCTGGTCAGGATGAGCACAGCCCGTGTGGTGTTTGTTCTGAAAGAGGCCCTCGTCCCCAATGTGGTAGGATCCGACCAGTGGGAGGTCACGCCTTCTCTCGTATCCAGCCTGTTAATTAGTGTATTGTTAATGTATTCCAATTTGTGGTGTAATTGGTCATATATTGATCTCATCCCCCGTCATGGTCTCAATTTTTTTAATGAAAATGAATGCGAAATTCAAAGAATACTAGCAGTATATTATTCAAAAGACTTCAAAAAAGGAGGTTCTCAATTCGTCTGTATTTTGTTATGTTTGTTATCTCATAACTTTCGACTAGGTTAACTGATTCTGATGATTCTTATTTTATTTGAAAGCCCGTGTGATCAAATTTAAATTGGTCCAATTGTGATAATGGCATTCATGAGAAAATCATATAAGAATTAAATTTGCATCAAGTATGTGCGCAACAAATGGTCGAATAATTCAATATCACGCCAACCGATTTAGATGAATCATTTCTTATTGGAAACGATGTACTTAAAAGGTACTTTGATGTGTTGCGAACATCCCTCAAAACCGAACGAAGCGATTTGCTTCGTCTTTCATTCTTCGTACAACAAAGGACTGGAATAGTTTGCCCGCGTCTGTCTTTCCATCCGATTACAATGTGGGTATTTTCAAGAGTAGAGTGAATAGGCATTTACTAAGCTAGTGCGCCTTACCATCCAGGACTGCATTTCCGCTTAACATCAGGTGGGATCGTAGTCAAGCACTTGCTTAGAAATTATAAAAAATGAGAGTTTGATTAGGGTCTGATTAATTCTATTATCGTAATATTCGGTAAAATAAATATGGCCTCCGCGGATAATAGTGTTCAACGTTAGCTTCGATTTGAAGCTGTTTTTATCTGTTTTTTTGGAACTTTATTTAATTTATTTATAATTAAATAACTAACAGGATATATATTATGTTTATATAAAGAATTAAATGTGGGCTTTAATCTAATGTATACACAGATAAACAGAACTCGCGTACACGAATAAAGATTAAAAAAAAAGAAACAAAAATTTGAACTAAGCGTAAAATCCATATAGGACCTAATTGAAACTAATAAAAAAATGTCGGTACATAAATAAACGTATTAAGAGTGTATTTTAATTACATATAAATTGGTAACCTTCTCTTTGGATGTCGGTTAAAAAAACTAACCGTCAAGTAAAATAAGAATTAGTTACGCTAATTACATTAAAAAGTATACAACACCCAGTTAAGCTTAACAGAGCCCGTTAACATGATCCATTTTAATGTAGCATAACCGTAGCTTGTTCCAAGTAAGCACTAAGCTCCGTGAAACCGTTAAATCACGTACAAAGTTCGCTGCAACGTAAAAACTAGTATAATATTTTAAGCTAGGAAAAATTTACCTCATTGTACAAGTTTCAAGGCTAGCTCGCTTCAACGTTGGGTAATATGATATGAAAAAGATATATGACATTTTATGGTTCCCTCGTTTTCAAGTTACTGCGAAATATTATGCTATATACGCTCTATTTCGCAATGTTAGAAAGTTATGATGGAACGAGTGAACGAGAGAACGAACTTAATGAATGCGGATTTTTTTTTTAAGTCGGAATAATTTTTAACTAAACTTTATGTTATGTTAAGTAGGTGTGTGTCCGGGCCGGTGGCAGACCGGCCCGCAGCCCTGTAGTTCTGGGATCTCAAGAATAAGACTACGGTATCCCCTGCCTGTCGTACAAGGCGACTAAAAGGGGCCTCGGGTTCACTGGGCGACAAGGGTGGGGGCCTGCGTCGTCCACCAAAGTGGACCCGGGAAGAAGGCGACATCGGCTGGCCCGTGTCGCCTTTCGCTGCGAGGGCACAGGGGAGGAGGGAGTAACCTCCCCCCGGGACGTGCTCTTTTTGAGCACAGTGCAGAGGGGCTCCGATGCGTTCCACATGAGATCCCGGAGCCCCTCGTCATGCACCGAGGAAAGGGCCACCGGGGAGGTTTTAGTGGGTAAGATCCCCACATAACCGCCGCCATCCCCCCAGAAGGCAGGGTATCTTTGTGAAGATTTCCTCCCCGTCAACAAAAAAAAAAGGTTAGTATCCGGACGGTTGCGTTATGTTGCATAGTAAGTACAATAGCACCCTAACTTCGATTTCAGATTACGATGCCAATGAATATTGTTTGTTGTAATTTTAAGTGCTATTATAAGACCGATTGACCATTGACATTGAGTCAATCGGCACTGGGGTCGCATGGCGAGCAGTTAGAGTTTTGTACCTTTTGTCGTTAAAGTACTTAAAAAAATTGCACAGTTTTCAGTAAAATTCTCATATAAAAAAAAATCCATGGATTTTTTCGGTCGGTGGACCAGGGCCGTAACCAAATGGTGGCCAAGACAGGGACACTGATCAGTGACCAGACCACCAGCCTGGTCGGACGACAGGGCAGGGATTGCTAGGTAGATATTGCTATAACTTACGAGTATATTGGAGACTCGTGGCCCTGCTTATACCAGATAACCAGGCCAACTCTGTCGTCGGGGAGAGCGGGACGCACGTCGCAAGGCAACTCCACGTCGGCGCCAGTCGGTGCGTGAAGAGATTCCACTTCCACTGAGAACAAGAGGAATTGACGTATTATTTGATAAGGCACACAGACCACAATAAAAACAAGTGTGCTTTAGAACAGATAGAGTTTAGTCATATGTTCATAGGATAATAAGAGGGCCGCATTTGGGTGACTCATTTTTCTATGAAAAAATGGTGTGGTATTATGGGACACCAGGGAGGAACGAAGTTCCTTCGGATAAAATAGAAGCTACATAATTTTCAAATAAAAATTGCTTAATGACATGTTTAAATAAAATTAAAAAATAGTAATTCTAATTATTATGTAAAATAAAAAAACATATCACATATAAAATTACGAATACTCGTCGATAATTCGTTATAGCGCCATCTGTGATCAAGCTATCGGCCGCCGTGTATACGATTTTATCACGACTGTGATAAATAAAGGCTTGTTGAAAAAATATCGATTTAATTTTTTTTTATGTATCAATAAAAAGACGAAGAATGGTAGGCAGAGATTTCCCTCCATCACATTCGTGGCTCACTTTTCGGTTCTTACAAAATCTATATATTTTCAACCAACTTAAAAAACGTGGAGGTTCTCCATTCGTTTGTATGTTATTTTTATATTTGTTACCTAATAACTTTGGACTGAGCGAACCGATTTTAATTATTATTTTCATTTGAAAGCTGGTGTTTTGCAGTGTGGCCCAATTTCGTCAAATTCTGTCAATAAGAAAACCATACAAGTGTTAAATTTGCATTGCAAGTATGTGCGCCATAAATGGACGAATAACTCAATATTGCGCCATCCGATTTCGATGATTTATTTTTGATTGGGAAGGATTTACCTAAGCAAGAAATAGTTTGATAATTGCTGTCCCTATCCATCTATAATATATGTATTTATATATGTATCTATTTTCTATCTAGGTATGTATATTATACATGCATGCATTTATTATAGTTTTCTTTTATTTATTATTTTCTCACATAGCTCGCACCTGTTACTTTGTCTCTACACAACCCCAAGGTAACCTGGCAGAGAATGCCTACTGGCATTAAGTCCGCCTATTTGTACCTTTTCTTGTATTATGTGCAAATAAAGAATAAATAAATAAATAAAATATACTTTCAGATTAGTCTGATGACGATTTGGTGAGTTCTGATTAATTCTATTTCGTGATATCTCAACGATAATTCGTAAATACAAAGGCAACCGCGCCTACGTGCGTTTAACGTTTGATTTGATTTAAAGTCGATTTTTGTTTTGACTCGTAAATATTCACATACATGTAAAAAAGTAACGTCCTCTCTATACCTCTATAATTGGGATATACAATATCACATACCATCAAATAAACTAGCACATTACAAATTAATATTTGTATAATGCTGTTGGTATACATTATAAGGTAAATAAGTCAAATAAAGTTGATTTTTTTCTATACTTTCCAAGCAAGTGCTTGGCTACGATCCCACCTGATGTTAAGTTGAAATGCAGTCCTGAATAGTAAGGCGCACTAACTTAGTAAATGCCTATTCACTCTACTCTTGAAAATACCCACATTGTAATCGGAGGGAAAGACAGACGCGGGCAAACTGTTCCACTCCCTTTTTATACGAACAATGAAAAAAGAAGTAAAGCGCTTCGTTCGGGTTTGAGGGATGGGAATATTAAATTATTCATTTCTCTCCGTATTCATTCTCTTCTATTCTCTTCTCAAGCGGGTAAAGTAACTTACACCCATGTACATATCAGTAAATACAATATCATTCTTATCATTAATACAAAAACATATTGGGCTGAAGTTAATGTCAGAAATAAAAGTACGACGTATGGCTTGTTTGGCAGTTCAAAAAAAGATGTGTTCTGATCGTCACCAAACTTAACAGGATTACTCGCCAGACCAATCTGAAGATTTCTTGAAAGTTTCATTGAAATAGGTCCAGCCGTTTCGGAGTCTATAAGAAACAAACCCACACACTTTCACTTTTATATATATAGATTGATTGACACGTTTGATTTGATTATGTATTAGTGATAATTTATTTAATAAATAAACGAATATTTCAAGGTTCTGTAATTCTTACGTTTTACTGTTTTTCTGTCTCAAAACATATGAAGGGTTTATTCAAACTCTCGCTCCAGATTTGATTACAATTTCTGCCAAATATATCAAATTCGGTTATCTGATATTTTATTCATCGGAGGAGCGAAGATCTTACCGCGCGATATTCATCTCGGCTCGTGGAAAAATTTATCAGCAAATTTCAACATTGACCTTATTATTTATGCAGGTCAATGTCTATTTTACGTTTTAGCAGCTTCTCAGAACGAAAGACCATTTTTATTGGACCTTATTAAATTTATATTTCCCGGTTTCTCCACAGTGACATTTGGACAGTTTTAAACGCGAAAATTATATAGATTAAATGGGTTGGGATTATTTACACAGCTTTATAAAGCTAAGTCCGGTCGTGTGTAAATGTTGTCACATTTGGGCAGGCGCTGCTAAATGCCATCTCGCAGCTTTGGATTTGGTGGAAAGGCGGGCTAAGAGGCTATTTGGTGACGCATCTGAAACCAATCTGCTCAGTTTTGAGCACAGGCGTAAGGTAGCTATAGCCTTTCGGTTTTCTACAGATTGCATTTTGGAGAGTGTGCTCAGGAACTACATGATCTAATTACCCCATCCCCGTTCCACTATCGGACTTTAAGACGAACTTCAGGATTTCATCCATTTATTGTGAACATCTCTCAAACCCGAACGAAGCGCTTTGTCTTTAAACAGTAAACACGTAAGATAATCTATATAGACATATTACGGGGTTCATCCTAGTTAAAGGAAGGATGTTTGTAATCATTAAAAGTTGGAAATGTTATACATAACGACATAGACCCTTAGAAGTTAGTAATTAATGTGCGCCAAATTTTCCTGTTCACAGTTTGTACAAAGTTCGACGACCTGTACGTAATATCAGAATTCACAAAAGATGTCAAATCGTTAATTAGGGAACAGCTGAACTCTTTGTGTTAATAATTGTTGACAGAAGCAATTAGGGTTATTTACTATTGTTCACAACTGGGATCAAATTACAGCTGACTTAATCGAACCAATGTTAAGTCAATTTTTCACCGACTTCAAAAACAAAAACGGACTTCAAATCGAATTAAACGGTAAGTTAAGTAATTTAGTTATAAAAAGTACTTCTTAAAAACTACATAAGAATTGACAACCTCCTCCTTTTTGGAGTATGCATCTCTGCGACTGTCGAAAAACCGTCGTGTACTGCCCATATGTGATGCCGGTGCCAGTTCATTAACTCCTGTTTATTTAGAACAAAGGGAAAGATCAAATGGTGGGGTACTCGGAAACTTTTCGTCTGTAGTTCGCTATGTACCCGTCCTGTCCGTCAATCCGACTGTCATCAAAAATTGGGCCATGCGTTTTGTTGCTTTATATGGCAAGTTAACTAAAAATACGAATTCCACGAATGTACGCTTTCGTTGTGTGTTGAAATGGCGTCACACCGGCGAGACAATAGAATATTTGGAGAAAATGCTATTTGTTTTTTTTAAGCTTTCTAAGCCCGCGTTTGACTAAGATCCCACCTGATGTTAAGTGGAAATGCAGTCCTGGATGGTAAGGCGCACTAGCTTAGTAAATGCCTATTCACTCTACTCTTGAAAATTTGGAATCGGAGGGATTGACAGATGCGGGCGAACTATTCCAGTACTTTAATAAAATAAACTTTGACAAAACAAATAATGAATGAGCGTTTCGTTCGGGTTTGAGGGACGTGACACAACAAATTAATAAAATCCAGCAGTACGTCTTGAAGTCCTATGGTAGAACGGGGATGGGGAATTAGTAGAAAACCGAAAGGCTAGCCACCTTACGCTAGTGCTCCAGACTGAGCAGATTGGTTACAGCTGCTATACCAAATAACCTGTTAGACCGCCTTTCAACCAAATCCGAAGCAGCGGGAAACTATTAGATATACAAGTATATTTAAGAGCAGAAACAAAAACAGACTTCAAATCGAATCATACGTTAAATGCCATGTTAGCTGGCAACACATGACACCCAGCGATTGTTATGCATAATAACTACTTCCAATGATATCTTAGTGATTTACCTGAACCTTGTTGTATCATTAATTCATAATTAATAATTTAGTTGATCGTCACATTAACTTGACATTGTAAACAATAGTTTAACTTTATTAGTTCCTAATCTGACTTCTCATTAATTTTGTATAAAGATTGTGAGGACGCAGCAGAGGTATTCGTTATAAATAATTCTCTGTACAACGTTACGCTGTCTCAATAAAGCGAGTGTATTAGTTGTTGGACTATTTTATTCTACGAGACCTACAAATTATAACACCTACTTTGTATTTTCGAATTATCGTAAGAATATTCCGAAAAAAAATTAATCAGCACCTAACCAAAGCTCCAAACTACTCTTAAAGTCCCTTCCAATAAAAACTGAATCATAGAAATCAGTTGCCGTGATATTGAGAAATTAGTCCATTTGATATAAATGTAACACTTATGAGGTTTTCTTATGGATGCCATTGTCAGAATTGAACCAAAGACCCATGTGGTTAAAATGGCACCAAAAGTACACGAGTTAATTCCCCCACCCCCATTCTACCTTCGGACGTTTAGACACACGGCGGGTCTCCACCCTTGTATAGTCGATGTTCCGCGCGTCCGAACGCAGCGATTTGAGTGACGTTCATCGTGCGTACAGCAAAGGAGTAGAATAAGTTGCCGGCCTCAGTCTTTCCGTCCAAGTACGACGTAGCCTTCAAGAGTAGAGTGAATAGATACTAACTAAACTATCGCGCACCATCTTTCGACTATATCACCACTTAACACCAGGTGGGATCATGACCAAGCGCTAGTTTACACGCATAAAAAAAAGAATCATCAAAATCGGTTTACATTATCGATAGCTATAAGGTTACCAATAAAAATAACATACAGACACATACATACGAATTAAGAACCTCCTCCTTTTTTGAAGTCGGTTGAAACCTTATATTACACACAAGCCAAACACATTATTGACATAGAACCCTGAGCCTGCTAGAACTTGACGTATACCTAATTATAAAGCGCTCTGACTGACGGTGTGATTGACGAAAATTAATACAATTTAGCACCGTTCATTCATCATTCAAAGTTTGAAATGTGTAGATTGTCGGTGCCAATTATCTGTCCGGGGAACGCCTGCACGTGTCGTTCGTTAGTGCCGTGCTAATTGCTCCCACAATCGTGCGGCCCAGTCGTCAGCGCACCAAATGGATCATTTTTTTTTTGTGACCACTGTACACAGATTAGCCAGAGATGACCGAAATTTCTTAGTCTGGACTCGTATTAGAAATAATGCGCAAGAGACTGGACTGCGGTTTGAATCCTTTTTCTCCTCTTCTCCGATTCTCGCCTTTATACTGTTAAATATACATACTGTATCGTATAGGTCTGACACATCCCTAACATTATAGAGAGGGATTTATCAGCATATTGTTAGCATTAAGATTATTGTATGTAACCGACGAGAAGTCACTCGAAGATCAGACTCCGTGTGGTAATCGTTGTTCTAAATCTTTAATTTTGAACTTGTATTAAATAAAATACCTTCTGAAGCGGATCCGTATAATAATACGCCCTTACGGGACGGACTTAATTGGTCCACGGAATATGGGCACCAGATTTTACATAAAAAAAAATCAAAATCGGTTAACGAAGTCCAAAGTTATGAGTTAACAAATAATATAACATAATAAAAAAATTGTTGAAAAGAGATGATGTTTATTATCATGAGTTTGTATGGGAGTTAATACAATTTTACATTACTCGAAATGATTGTGTGTAAATCCACTGCGGATACAGTGGCTCCCCGTACACAATCATTAACGTACGCTAGAAAAACATTCTCATTAATCATAATAAACGTCAAAATTTACATTATAAGAACACATTGCCGACCCCAGCGAGATGATCCAACGACTTGTCTTATTTCATAATCTTGGGTGGTCCTTTAAAGTACGTGAAATCACGACATTATTCTAATAGCGACATCCTGAATTTGATCTTCATAGAACAGTACACGGCAGGTAAGTTAAACTCATTAACCGTGAAATAGCAACTGACCGAGTCGTCGTTCGGCCCTATCGCCCTCGGATCGGAATGCTTACGCGTAACATAGTAACTGTCCAAGCCGAATTTAGCCCTTACGCTTGTGTCGAATTACTAGGGAAAGAGGTTCAGGCTAAGCGACCTAAGAACTATTTATTTATTCTTTATTTGCACACAATACTTAATGCCAGTAGGCATTCTCTGCCAGTCTAGCTTGGGGGTTGTGTAGAGACAAAGTCACGGGTGTAAGCTATGTGAGAAAATAATAAATAAAAGAAAACTATAATAAATGCGTGCATATATAATATACATACCTACTTACAAATAAATTAAATATATAAATATATATAATAATAAATAGATACATGTATATATATATATATACAATTATAGATGGATAGGGACAGCAATTGTCAAACTATTCCTTGCTCAGGTAAAGCTTCCATAGTAAATGTTTGAAAGTAGATTTAGTTCCAGCTGAAAGTACATTTGTTGGCAGCGCATTCCAAAATCTTATTGCGTTAAAGGTAAAAGATTTATGCATAAAATCAGTATGACAGGAAGAAATATGGAGAAAATTACTATCAGTGGAACAAAGACAACGGTCGTGTGATTCACCCTGATACTGAAATTTACATTTCAAGTATTCCGTTGAAGCAGTCACGGCCAGCTTCTCTGGCCAATCTAAGTAGTTCGTCGATAAAAAAAGGTAAGTAAAAGCTTGCACATGTCGCTAAATAGTGGTTGGCTGGAGGAGCACCCACAAATATATTTATGATTAAAAACAAAAACCGACAAATCAATGTTCGATCAAACATTTTTTTGTCGTTTTAGAGTGCAAATTCCAAAAAATTCGCCGATCAAAAATAATAAACATCACTCATGCCACCGATGCTTTAACACGCGCTCAAAAGTTAAAATGGAAATGGGCGAGAAGGGAGACGACCAGTAGATTGACCTCGTGACCTCTTCACTTATTTTAAGAAAATTTAACTGTCTATCATGCGCAATTTATTTCAGTTAGCTAGCGTCTTTATCTTCCGAGATATTCACACTTTCTTAACCGACCCTTTATTTTTGCTCACGAGTGTAGTTTTTTTTTATTGTTGTTAGATCGCAACCACAGACCTGTGTCCGTGCTCATTTCCAATACACTGAAATTGTTCACTCTGTATTTATTAAAAGAGTGCTACTTCAACAGTTACTATTTTCCTTTTTTTTTTTTTTTATATATAATGCCTGAATTTGGAGGTGGCCAGAGATCGCTTAGGTTCACGCGTCGCAGACGCCCCGCTGCATTGCTATTAGCTTCTCCGCGATCGCTGTGTCCCTGCTTCTAATGGCCATTTTTGGTTGTAGTCCACTATCCCTTCCCTTGATGCGGTCATTACCTTTGTCATCAGTCTTCCTGTGGCGTTGTCACAGTCATCTGTATAATAGACACAGCTGACGGTGTGTCGGTATATCACGAGTGTAGTTACGATATAAAAGTTAGTTCATATTATTACGTCCCATATTGAGCAGAAGCCTTCTGTCTATATATAGTATATTTTAGTATTTAATATAAAAAAAAATGATTACTTACGCGACTCCTCAATAAGCACCTCTTGTCGACTGTCGACATTATAATGTAGAAATATGAAGAGCAACACTAGTTGGCACCGCGGCACAGTCATTATCGACATGGCACATCACTACAGTACAGGTACACAGATTATAGTCACACTAATCACGCCATAGAGAGTTTATCATTGTCACATATTTAATGTTTAATTACGTTCTTTTAAATCAATTCGCATCGATTCTCTTCACTCGCATTCGATGTCTCTGTCGCTCTTTGTACCTGAAACAAAATTATATGTTATAAATATACGTACACTTTAATAAGATAATAATAATTAGAAATTACAGCATCAAAGACAAAAGTTTTATTATTATTAGATATATTGATTAAACAATTCCTCGCCACTATAAACATATACCACAAACAAGAAGACATTATATCATAAAAAAATAAGAATAAATAAGATATCCAGTCCTTTTAATCCTAGCGGGGTAGACAGCCTTTGCTGTCCGCTTTTCACCAAGCTTAATCGAAGCAAAATAAGACTGGTGGTGTTTTTACCAAGTGATTTTTTTTACTTAAACAGATACAGGTAAATTTACGAGTAAAAACAAATCCGACATCAAATCGAATCAATGTTCGATTGAATATTATGAAATCAATATATCTATATATTTATATATACATATATATATATAATAATCATATAATCAGAATCTAACAAAACTATCATTAACCAACTTTTAAAGTACATCCTTTCCAATTAAAATGAATCATCGAAATCGTTTGACGTGATAAGTTATTTGTACATTATTGACGCACATACTTGATGCAAATTTAACACTTTTATATAGTTTTCTCTACTTCTCTACTTTCTAAACTTTCTCTACTTTGGCGACATTACCCGAAGACAACCAGATAATCGGCAGAAAATGGTTGTTGTAGGGAAAAGCAAGGACAAAAGATAACCTACCCGCTGGTCTAACCAAATCCAGAACATAGTGGGACTCGATATTCCGACCGCCATGGGAAGAGCCGAAGACAGAGAGGTGTGGAGGTAGCTCGTCAATGTTTCGGTAAAGGCGCTGCAAGATAAGTACGACCTTCAGAAATGAAGAATACGAAGAAGAAGACGGTTTTCTCATTGATGCCATTGTCAGAATTGGGCCAAATTCAAATGGGAACACATGGAAAACACCAGCTTACAAATAAAAAGAGAATCATCGAAATCGGTTCACCGAGCCGAAAGTTATGAGATAACAAACATTAAAAAAAAATAGACGAATTGAAGACCTGCTTTTTTGAAGTCGATTGAAAAAAGACAGTTCATTGGTAACAGTTGTTAGCTGGCAACACACGGCACTCAGCGATTGTTATGCATAATAACTACTTCCAATGATATCTTAGTGATTTACCTGAACCTTATTATATCTTTAATTCATAATTAATATTTTAGTTGATAATAACATTAACTTGGCATTGTAAACAATAACTTAACTTTATTAGTTTGTAATATGACTTCTAATTAATTTTTGTAAAAACAAGATGGCGTGGACGCACAGTTGTGACGGTATTCGTTAAAATAATTCCTTGTACTGTACTACGTTACTCTGTCTCAATAAAACGAGTGTACTAATTGTTGGACTATTTCATTCCACAAAACCTACAATTATAACACAGTCGACTGGGATTCGAACTGCTTACCTTAATAAATATTATTTCTAAATAAATTTCCGCTGAATTGGACCATTAAGAATCTATAAGCTTCAATAAATCTATCGAATAGGAAGTATAAAGTTGTTACAGTTACGTATGACCATAAATGTTGGACCAAAGAATTTTCCACCTCGACAAGAACATCGAATACCTATACAAGGAAGGTCGATTTTTTGCTTTCATCGATTTTTCAATTCGCAGTCGATCCATATGCGGATAATCGATTCTTAGATCGGATCGCACACATGAAATAGTGATATAGAAATGTAATATGATATCTACTCATATTAATAAATTAAATAGGCACTCCTTACGCCGTTTACCAAGTGGGGTAAGCAGAGATTACAGATATCTAATTTTCACGGTACCCGGTCTAACGCTTCTTGCACATCTATATCATGCTAACGTACCCAGCCCGCTTCGCAGGTCTAGATTTTGGTTTATTTTATTTAAACAATAAACTTACATCATCAAATATTTAATTTAACTCCCACAATATATTCAATTATTCACATTGGTATCCATGGGCGCGACAAATCGACGAATAACTCAATATCACGCCAACTGATTTCGATGATTCATTTTTTATTGAAAAAGATGTACTTGAAGAGTGGTTTGATGAGAGTTTGGTTAGGTTCTGATTCATTCTATTTCGTAAATCTTCGATAATACGTACATACAAAGAGGGCGTCCGTACGTAATAGCGTGTAACGTTTGATTCGATTTGAAGTCGGTTTATCAATATAGATCAAGCATCTTGTATGCTTGATTTTTATTATAACACGATAATAATTTCTCAGAAATTTAAGCTCTCAATAGCCTTTTACTTTGAGGGTCTATGAAATATAAGGTCTTGGCTTCAAACACTATCGGACTGTCATTATTTATAGTATAATATGATTGTTAGATTCGATTTGAAGTATTCCTTTTAGTTCGTAAATATACTTGTTATATATCCGTACCGAACTTCGGGGAGTACCCGGATCAAGCATAGTGCATAAGTAGTTACAGTGGTACATGTGACACGTATCATGCTAACTCGTAACAGATTCATGGTACACTGGTGAAGCTAGTTTCATCGATAAAGAAGTTCCGCAAGTCTCTGTCGGCATATTGATCCGTATTACGTGGTACGTAAGCTGTATTTCGGCTGGCACATGTATGATAAATTATACAAGGAAGCTTCACCGCGGCAAACAGTAGGCGTTATGTAAATACGGTCCCCGAGGGTAGGTAAATGTGTAATGCGCATCCTTTGATGTGGGATTAAAGCACCTGACAGCGCCATGCTCCAGCGCGCTCGTAAGCTTTCATTTAAAAGCGCGATGGTTTTTTTTTTCAGGCGCTTTTCGTGAGAGATGAAGTTTTGAATTTGGAATTAACACAAAAAGGTGCTACGTAATCTTCATATAATAAAACTGTATGTAGGTCGAGCTTGAATATGAGAAGTGTATTTTTTTTCACAATGACTAACTTGTCGACAGCCAGAATTGTATGTTTATGATTGTAAATGTGGACGGAAACAGAACACGCGGTCGCTCAACTGAAGTGATGTGTGAACAATGAAGAGTTGTCTTTCGATTTTTTATAGATTGCATTTTGGAGAGTGTGCTCAGGAACTACACGATCTTATTAGTACAGCACAGGACTGGAATTTTTTGCCCGCGTCTGTCTATTCCGATTACAATGTGGGTATTTTCAAGAATAGAGTGAGTAGGCATTTACTAAGCTAATGCGCCTTACCATCAATGACTGCATTTCCACTTAACATCAGGTGGGATCGTAGTCAAACACTAGCTTAGAAAGTAAAAAAATTAAATAAATATGTATCTATTTATAATTATATAAACAGAAAATTAACAATGAAGAGTGGAGAGATGACCGTTTTGAATGAATAAGCGCGAATCAATCTAGAATCGCTGCGAAAACTCAAATTGATTGCCTACACAATTGGTTCGAGTAGAATGTGAGACAAACGAGTGTTAAGTGAAGACAACTGGTATCAATTGTAGCAATCAATTCCTCGCTCCAGAGAGATGATATGTGACAAGTAAATAAGCTCTCAAAAGCCGTGGTAGCTCAGTGTCCGGGCGATCGCCTTAAGTTGCATGGTACGCGCTAGCAACTCGAGTTCTATCCCAGGTATCGGCACCAATAAATTTGTTGCTACTCTTAATGTGCTGATTTACCACGCGCTCGGGTGAAGGAAAACATCGTGAGATAACCTACATGTCTTAAAATATTTTTGTAAGACATGTGAAGTCTGCCAATCCGCACAAGGGTTGTGTGTTTATTAAGAGACGAATTATCGCATTTACCATGGGGAGTGTTCTGAGGAATTATTCGGAATCATCCCAGCTACCGATTTCCATTACCGCACATCTCGGCAGAATTCCAAATTCCACCGCCACCATCTTGATGGTTGGCGTTCAACGACTGTACGTTTTTCGCGTAACTTTCTCCCACGCACTGTCAACTTGTGGAATCAACTGTCGCCAGCGGTGTTTCCGAACGTTTACGATTTAGGGACCTTCAAGAAACGAGCCTATTCCTATCTCAAAGGTCGGCAACGCACCTACAGCTCCTCTGGTGCTGTGGAGTTCATGGGCGACGTTGATCACTTAAGATCAGGTGAGCCGTATGCTCGTTTGCCACTTTTCATATAAAAAAAAAAGAATGAAAGTGAAGAATGAAAAACATCCCTAACCACCCACGTTGGGAGAACTAGATATAGCATAGGCAGACTGTGCTCAGAGCAAAAATGACAAGGGGCAACAAACTCTGAATTTAGCACATAAGTCAGTAGTCATGGCTTATGCCACATTAAAAAAAAATCCACACTAGGGCCGCGTGGCGGACTATGCCCTTAGACTTTCTTTACAGAGAAGGCATGTGTCTAGCAATGGGACTAACATAAAAGGCTTTATTTTATTTATTTTTTATTTATTTAATTTAAAAAGAAAGCTAGCAATATTTCTTTTTTTTTTCAGAAATATTACTATCAATCTTGTTAACCATTTCAATTAATCTTAAATTTGTTCTAGGAGATAGTTCACGTCAATAGTCGAATGGTGGATCAGAACCTACGACCTTAATATTTGCTGGCCATACTCTAAACCATTAGGTTTTATTTGATTTATTTATTTAATCTTTATTTGCATAGTTATGGAATAGTTTGCCCGCGTCTGTCTTTCCTTCCGATTACAATGTGGGTATGTTCAAGAGTAGATTGAATAGGCATTTACTAAGCTAGTGCGCCTTACCATCCAGGACTGCATTTCCACTTAACATCAGGTGGGATCGCAGTCAAGCACTTGCTTAGAAATTATTAAAAAAAATATATATAATAAAAGTGTAAAAAAGGCGTTCTTAGTGCCAGAAGACATTCTCTGCCAGTCTACCTTAGGCTTGTGCAGTGACAAGGTGCAACCTTAGAGGAAAAAAATAAAATAAGACAAATATATGTATATATGTACATATATACAAACATATATAAATAAACATACCATATGGATAAATTAAATGCATAACAATATTGTTAGCTGGCAACACATGACACCCAGGGATTGTTATGCATAACTATTTCCAATGATATCTTAGTGATTTACCTGAACCTTATTGTATCTTTAATTCAATATTAACAGTTTACTTGATCGCATTAACTTCGCATTGTAAACGATTTTTTTAATCTGACTTTTAATTATTTTTTTTGTAACAAATAATAATAATAATTAATTTATTCAATAAAGTAACTAAGACTCATCATTATATGTTATAATTTGTAGGTCTCGTAGAATAAAATAGTCCAACAACTAATACACTCGCTTTATTGAGACAGCGTAACGTTGTACAAAGAATTATTTATAACGAATACCGTCACAACTGCGCGTCCTCACAATCTTTATACAAAATTAATGAGAAGTCAGATTAGGAACTAATAAAGTTAAACTATTGTTTACAATGTCAAGTTCATGTGACGATCAACTAAATTATTAATTATGAATTAAAGATACAATAAGGTTCAGGTAAATCATTAAGATATCATTGGAAGTAGTTATTATGCATAACAATCGCTGGGTGTCATGTGTTGCCAGCTAACATATATTAAACAGCTATTAATACTGCGAGGACTGTATTGGAGGTTGTCGCAGTATTCGTTAAAATAATTCCTTATAGAATGTTACGCTGTCTCAATAAAGCGAGTGTACTAGTTATTGGACTATTTCATTCCACAAAACTCACAAGTTATTAATAATTGATAGGAGTATATCATATTTATAATTAAAACCAATCGAATCAATGACGGATTAAACATTATCATTTTGAAGTCTCTTGTCTTGTTCTCATATTATAAAAATCGAAACTTAAGTAACATTAAGGTGTTATATTACAAATGTTTATCTATAGAACCCTTACATTCAAAACGGTATCGTCCAACGGAACCCTAATCCCGGCTTACAGTTTAATTTGGTTCACTCTCGAATAACGATAAATCGCTTTATCAAGACGACAGTCCCCGAGCGGGCATCTTGATAAGCTAAGGTATTGGGGTGATACCGCAGCCGTCGCTGATGCCATCGCTTAAGGAAGAGTGCTTAATTAAAACAATTGTGTAAACCTTCATTCCGTATCGGCCTACCTTTTTTTTGACGATCTGAATCTTCAGAAAGATACCCGCCTTCTGGGGAGAAGGCGGCGGTTATGTGGGGTTCTTACCTACTAAAACCTCCCCTGTGGCCCTTTCCTCGGTGCATGACGAGGGGCTCCGGGATCTCCAGTGGAACGCATCGGAGCCCCTCTGCACTATGCTCAAGGAGACCACGTCCGGGGAAGGTTACTCCCTCTCCTCCCTGTGCCATCGCAGCGCAAGGCGACACGGGCCAGCCCATGTCGCCTTCTTCCTGGGTCCACTTTGGTGGACGACTCAGGCCCCACCCTTGTCGCCCAGTGAACCCTAGACCTCTTTTAGTCGCCTTGTACGACAGGCAGGGGATACCGTAGTCTTATTCTTGAGAGCCCAGAGCTACAGGGCTGGTACCTATAATAACGTGACGCTTAAATTTGGCTTTTCTTCCTTTTCAACCAAACCAAACTTCAAAAGGAGGTGCTCAATTCGTTGGTATTATTATTTGTACACATAGCGCCTGTTTTATTATATAATACGTAATGAACGTATGTGTGCACAAATAAACTCGTGAGCAAATATAAAAAGTCGGTTAAGAAAGTCTGAATATCTCGGAAGATAAAGACGCTAGCTAACTGAAATAAATTGTGCATGATAGACAATTAAATATCCTTTAAATTAAATAAAATATTTTTATTAAATTATTTATATTCCATTCAATAATGGCGACAACACTAAGTACTAAAATTTCAATAAAATTTAATGAAAAATACTGTTTTATCCAAGTTAACATTAGGAATCCTTTTTCGTTTGGGTTTATGGTTAATATCGGGAGAGGGCCGATCCCGTTCGGAGATGGCGCAGGCGGGCCGGGGGCAGACCGGCCCGCAACCCTGTAGTTCTGGGCTCTCAAGAATAAGACTACGGTATCCCCTGCCTGTCGTAGAAGGCGACTAAAGGGCCTCAGGTTCACTGGGCGACAACGGTGGGGCCTTTGTCGTCCGCCAAGGTGGACCCGGGAAGAAGGCGACATCGGCTGTCCCGTGTCGCCTTGCACTGCGAGGGCACAGGGGGAGGAGTAACCTCCCCGGGAAGTGCTCTCTATGAGCACAGTGCAGAGGGGCTCCGGTGCGTTCCACTAGAGATCCCGGAGCCCCTCACCTTGCACCGAGGAAGGGCTACCGGGGAGGTTTTAGTGGGTAAAACCCACATAACCGCCGCCTTCCCTCCAGAAGGCGGGGTATCTTTCTGAAGATTTCCTCCTCGTTAACAAAAAAAAGGGTTTATGGTTAATATGGATAAATTGGATTGATCTTTGACCTTGGCTCTTTGACTGACTCCTCTCTGATAAGGGGATCTTTTTCTCGGTACGAGGTTATCGTTACATTCTGGGCATCCTGTAATACAAGAGTTGCTTATATATAGATGCGTGTGTGTGAGGTGTATTGAGTTTATGTGCGTAGGTATTGTTGTGTGCGTGTCTGTTTTTATTTTATTTTGTGAACTAGCAAATTTCCAAAACTATCAAAGATCGACAACTGTGATATCACTGAAAGACTATTTTGACGTGAACCACCCCTTAGTATAAGCTTAAGCTTATTTGATGGGCAAAATGTTAGTTACAGCCTTTATATATATATGTCCCGCTGTTGGGCGCAGGCCTTCTCTGTAAAGAGAGTAGGGCATTGTCTGCCACGCGGCCCTAGTGCGGATTGGCAGACTAGAAAAATTTTCTAAGACATGTAGGTTTCCTCACGATGTTTTCCTTCACCGCCGAATGCGTGGTTAATCAGCACATAAAATTGCAACAACAAATTTATTGCTGCCGGCACCGTGGATCGAACTCGGGTTAGCGTACTATGCAACTTGAGCCAACCTCCCGGAGACTGAGTCGTTAGTTAGTAATATATAGTAATATATTATCGTCTAAAAATGTTAGTAATATTTGCAAAATAGTATTCTTAGCATTCTTTAAACAAAAGCGCACCATAATCACACCCAATAAGTTCATGGAACAGTTTTCAATGGTACCTTTGAAATACGTTGAATTCTCACAGAATCGCCGACTTACTTTAGCGCTAAAAACGGCTCGGCCGTTGTAATAACGACTTGTTTAATTTGAACCCGCGTATATTGCGCGTTTAGTCGCTTTTAACGTTTCCGACGAAAGAGGGCAACAATTATTTATATTACCTCGCGTGATTGTATTGCGCTTTTTTATTAGAACGCCAACAGTATACATGAATTATGATAGTGTAAAGCTGACAGTATAGTATAAAACATTTAACAAAAACGTCATCATTATTTTTAATATACTATAGCCTCAAGGTCGCATCAAGTTGCGTAGTACGCTGGCAACACAAGTTCGATCCCCGGTGCGGGCATCAATAATTTTATTTGCTGCAATTTGAAGTGCCACGTGCTCTGCAAGACCTTTGAAGTGCACCAATCCGCACTAGGGCCGCGTGGCGGACTATACCCTTATACTCTCTTTATAAACTGTATTACCTACCCTATGAAACGTCCGCCAGACGTGCGCCGTAGGTTCGAAACGCTTCCACTCGCCCCCTCTCGACCTCCGTCTCAACAGAGACCGGAGAGGTCGGGAGGGCGTAGTTAGTCAATAGATTCGTCGTGGCTGACGCTTGAGGGATTAGCCACGACGTAAGAATTCCTAAAAAATACAGTACCCATGACCAGGAGAGCAAGTTGCCCACTGCGTTGATTACCCGGGTAATGCTGCGAGGTTCCTCGAACCTCGTAGATAGCCCACGCTACCCTATGACTGTAACTACCTAAAAAAAGTATAACTTCAAAAATACTTGTATAGCACAGTTTTCTTTAAGAACTATTAAAATCAATTTTTGTTTTCGATTCAATTTTAAATTCTTTTCATATCGCGCCTAAAGATACATAATTAAAAAAAATACTACACATATAACTTGGTTAAAGGGGATATAATACGTTCATTCAAGCAACGAAGACCTTGTTATCGTGCAATATAAATATCCCTCTATCGTGTTATCACATTAAGTGATATCACGATAAGAGGGATGGTGTAGTGGATTTGTAGTTCCGCCGGATATCTTGATAAGGACGCAGGGAATTGGAGTGATATTGTATATATAGCGTGATCACTGAAGCGTATTTTACGTTAATAATTAAATTAATCTCGTAAGCAGTGTTCCAATTTAGATAAACGGAAGTTCACGCACTTAAAGTATATGTAGTTATACCATTATAATTGGAAGAGAGTATAAGGGCGCTTTATGCCTTAGATATAATATTATAATTGCACAGCAATCATGCAATCGCGCTTTATGAAAAAATATCGATATTATGAAGATAATAGCCTAATGGTTTCGAATGTCGAAATTAGGTCGTGGGTTCGAATCCACCATTCGACTATTGCCGTGAACCATGTCCTAGCACAAGCTTAAGCTTAGTTGGAATGGTTAACAAGATTGTTAGTAATATTTCTGAAAAAAAAGAAGAAATATTGGTAGCTTTCTTTAAAAATAAAAATATATGATAATACAATTAAAAACAGAACTGTATTACTATTAAATGATTGCATTACAACAGGTCCGAGTTAAAGACAGGTACACTTAGGTCGACAATTCACAAGGATTAGACACATCCGTTGGTAAGTCGTCACACGAGATCGCAATTTAAGATATTCAGTGGGGCAATTATTTTCCTACAAGAATACCAAGATAATTAACGTAAATCGCAACTTAATACGTTAAACATAACAATAAAGATATCCTTTGAAATACACCTAACGAGCTTTTACAAATAGTATTTATTAGATAAAAAAAAATACTTTAAGCTTGTGCTAGGTGATAGTAAACACGTTCGCCCTGTAGTTCTGGGCTCTCAAGAATAAGACTACGGTATCCCCTGCCTGTCGTACAAGGCGACTAAAAGGGGCCTCAGGTCCACTGGGCGACAAGGGTGGGGGCCTGCTTCGTCCACCAAAGTGGACCCGGGAAGGCGACATCGGCTGGCCCGTCTGCGAGGGCACAGGTGGGGAGGGAGTAACCTACCCCGGGACGTGCTTTCCTTGAGCACAGTGCAGAGGGGCTCCGGTGCGTTCCCCGTGAGATCCCGGAGCCCCTCGCCATGCACCGAGGAAAGGCCCACCGGGTAGAACCCCACATAACCGCCGCCTTCCCCCCAGAAGGCGGAGTATCTTTGTGAAGATTTCCTCCCCGTCAACAAAAAAAAAGTGATAGTTCACGTTCAGCCCTGTAGTTCTGGGCTCGTAGAATAAGACTACGGTATCTGCCCGTCGTAGAACTAAAAGGGACCCTAGGTTAACTTTGGTCTTAGAAAATGTTCTAGATCTTTCTCACGACGACTTCCTATACCACCGAGCAGGCGGTAAAACAGCAATTAAGATTTCAACAAATAACATTAGTGCCGGGATCGAACTCAGGTTTCTAGCATACTATGCAACATACGACATTAAAATACCGATAAGAATATCCAATGAAACCGATTTATAGTAGTAGTGTAGTGCGTGTGGTACGCTATCGATAAACCATAGTGGTTGTAATGATCTAAAACTAGATATCGATCACTATGATGCCAATGAACGTTCATTTGGTACACAATTCATTTTGTAGCAGACTCAAGCCCAGTTCTTCGTGAAAAGGTCAATAAGGAGAGCAATAACTTAAGTACAAATCACCTAGTATCGAAAATACTGTTTTGATTTATCATTTTAATCAAATTTGGAATAACTACGCATTAAATAAAGTTTAGCGCCATCTGAGATGGGACTGTGTAAAACGATATTTGTTCATACAAAATTAACGTAATCATGTTAAATAAATCATGGAAAGTTGTGTTAAATCTATTTACATATTTATTGTGAATATTTAACTATATTTCATTAATTATTTGTAGTTATTTTATTTGTTTGTTACAAAGGAAGTCAAATATCCTGTAACGGTTAACTTATTGAGAGATCAATATAAAACGACTGTATTTTGTAATAGCGTTACATTCTTATACCGATCGTCGTGATACAACAAAGCAAGCCAACATTCTTGTACTGACCCTCGTGATACAAGAAAGCAAGCTGAATCTGGAGTGTGTGCATCGTTATGGATTCAGAACGCGGGGCCCCTGGCGTATCGCCGACATATACGTTTGTGGTCAACTTATCCAGTAGAGTCGCATTCTCGTTTTCCCCTTCTCCCATTAAAAAAAATATATATGTAAAAGGTTATTCAATCCAGTTCCAGTAACAAGTAATGTCCATTAAAAACATTGATGTTCTTTTTTCATAATCTGTTGGCAATCTTAATTGACGAGTTTTCAAATATTTGCATGAGTGCTAATTTAATTAACACAATCGATTATTTTTTATTACATCCTCACAATCTGGTTATAGATAATAAATCGTATATTTAATTAATGTTAAACGTGAACCTTGTCACTGTCAACATTATACACAGATAATAAATGATAAAGCGCTTTAATTACTCGCTATAACGAGGTTTTATAGGGATAGAAAAAAAATAAGTTAACAATTATCAGATTATATGTTAACAGTGCTATATTCGAATTCCAGTGGACTTGTAGAGGAGTGCACAGTGCAGAGGGGCTCCGGTGCGTTCCACGTGAGATCCCGGAGCCCCTCATCATGCACCGAGGAAAGGGCCACCGGGGAGGTTTTCGTGGATAAGAACCCCACATAACCGCCGCCTTCCCCCCAGAAGGCGGGGTATCTTTTACAAAAAATCACTAGCTAAAAAATTTTGCTCGGTGTATGCCGACCAACTGTCACATATGAAACCTAATAAGCTTGCTGAAAAGTGAACAGCGAAAGTTTTCTCCGTCTACCCCGCTAGAGTTAAAAGGAAGTGAGCTAATTTCTTTTTTTTTTATGTTATTCATTTTACATTAACCATCGCAAGTTGGAGCGCGTAATCTTTGTAATTTTAATGCTGAAGTAGAAGACATTAATAGACAATACTTAAGACATAAACTAAACTAGCGCGTACCATCTTTCGACTACATCACCACTTAACACTAGGTGGGATCATGGTCAAGTGCTAGTGTATACGCATAACAAAAAATAGAGGGAAACCAGTTAGATTTTGATTTCTAAATTGATATAATTTATAAGCTCCACTCACAGATACAGGTTAAGTACAGGATTCAATAATACTTAAAACTGTTTTTTTAATAAACCCGTTCCGGCTAGAGTTTAATAAAATAGAAACTAAGCTCTCCTAGTATAAATTTAAAGAAATTAATTTCCAGCAATGTCGAAATAAAGAAACGCAAACACAACCCAACGGTCTTCTGTATTCAGTCGGGCATGAAAGAAATACTTTAAAAAAAATAAAACGAACTCCAAAAAAAACAAAGAGCGGGTTTTTTAAACAAAAGAAAAGCTGCGATTTTATCGAGTCCGCACAAAAGAGTTCAATAGACGGGGTCCCACTCGATTTCATTGTGGTCTCACCGGTATCAACCCTAGATTTTATAAAACCGGAAACGGAAGGGGTGATTGCGGGGCTTAAGTACTAGGGATTCGTAAGGGCTGTCCTTTTAAACTGGCGGCGTGAAAAAAGGTTTGTTGGAAAGTTTAACGCCAATTGACGGGGGGTTACGGCCGCACGTGCGAGCGTGTGCTGCTTTTTTTATTTTATTAAAAAACTTGTTATAAACACTCCTTGCTCGTTTTATAACTGGAGAACGTATTCATAAGTGCGACCGGAATATTTTTAGTTCCACCACGACAAAAAAACACTTTATATTTGTATTATATATACTAGCTGCGCTCCGCAAGGTTTTTCGGCGGAGGAGGCGTTATAATCAACGCCTCCTCTTGCCGCCCCCGTAATCCGAATCGGGGCCAGAATGGGTACCTGGCCCTACCAGTGCTTCGGCGTCGTCGGGACTTCTCTGAGTGCCGGAAAGTCCTCTTTAGAGGATGAAGTCCGGTCTTTGCCGGGACCGGCCGGTCGTTGGGGTGTCCCTGTCGCTAACAGATCCGGGGCACGCCGCTCATAACGGCTGATGGCATTCGCGGAAGGTAGTGGGTACGAGTCACCCAGGCCGAGCCCCACACATACCTCCAGGCCCACCTAGGGTACCGGAGGATGGTTTGTAAAAAGAATTTCCCCGCGTTAACAAAAAAAAAAGGTTCCCCCTATTGAAAAATATATACTTAACTTTTTTTTAATTAAATTATCCTAAGTTACTTCATATTACATCACATATCTGCCAGTAAAAGTCCCATCAAAATCGGTGCAGCCGTACTTTGTCTCTACACAACTCCAAGGTAGACTGGCAGGGAATGTCTCCTGGCATTATGTCCGCCTTTTCGGTAGACTATTTTGTGCAGTATCTGTCTATCTTTACTAACGTAAATCTCCCTCTTGTATGCATTGTTTAGCCCGTGGAGTGATTATATAGAATTGGGTCTGCTAATTATTGTCCCCGTGATTTTATTTTATTTTTTATTTAATAGATTTAATATCAGGATATTATATTTTGTGTAATGGCAACACACTAGAGCACACATCTGCAAGCGGGTGGTATCGTGTATCTAATTGATCACTTGATCGTGAACATTAGTCGTGAGAAGATCTGATTTGTTACCGAGACTGTTTTGTATAAGTATTATCAAGTATTAAATCCATTATTATTTTCGGAATCCTGCATTTTTTTCTGAATTCCTCACTCTCAACTTCCGTTTACCATACTTGATCACACTTTTCGTAACGTATTCACCAACGTACCCCCCAAGTCAAGCGTGCGTAAAGAAGTTTTACTTCAAAAAATCACATACAAAGTCCCCGCACTACAGAATGGACTCCATCGACATAAGACTTACCTCGTTACATATTTCGAAAACGGGGTGGATACAAACATACATTGCATGTTAATATTAAAACCGAACCCGCACGCTGAATTACAAATCCATCCAATTTTGCCGCGGCTCTGTTTAACAAAGCTGGGATTGACGTGTAATGGAAAATACAAAATATATTTATCTCGAGAGACAAAGGATATTATTCCATTTACATAAAGTATTAATATATCTGTTTGTGACATTCATGTTTTTAGTATTATCAAAAAAATTCACACGTATGTCTCACTATAATTTTACATAACGCCTGGGACATGTGTTGAGGTAAATTATGTAGTTTAATGTTATAAAATCACATAATAAAAAAAGTACATATAATTGTAGTCTATATTTTTAATAGAGTATGTAATATGCAATTCAAATATTCGCTATAGTTTTAATCATATATATTTTCAGATTTCGATTGCATCCCACTCACACGCAGGTTAGGTACTAGAGCGACGCCAATGACATAAAATTTAGATTTAATTGAGTTTTATTATTGTAAATAATTCCCAATAAGCTTTATTTTGTTGTCCTTTAATTATGTTTTAAAGTGGAGATATTTTGTTTACTAATGACAATAAAACTGAGTATTTTCACTGCACACATCCCTCCGGGCCCACCCAGGGTACCGGAGGATGGTCTATAAAAAGATTACCCCGCGTGAACAAAAAAAAAAAGTATTTTCACTGACAGAAGTTTTTTATTTATAAAAGAAAGCTAGCAATATTTCTTTTTTTTTCAGAAATATTATTAACAATCTTGTTAACCTTTCCAATTAAGCTTAAGCTTGTGCTAGGACATGGTTCACGGCAATAGTCGAATGGTGGATTCGAACCCACGACCTTACGATTCGCAGGCCGTACCCTAAACCATTAGGCTATTGACGCATTGGTTGTAACATAATTATGATTTAAAACTAACATGGACGTATAATACACTGGTAATGGTAATATGTAATATCCCGTTTCAAGTAATAATTATGATGGTGGTAACATCTCTATACAATTCATTCAATTTGACATTTGAGACTAAACAATAAAGTTCCATATTAATGGATATGAAAATGTCACTAATTAAATACGATCATTTATTGATCCCGATGGAAAATAATTTCATACTGCATACATAGGTTATATTGCAACAGTCCTGTAGTTCTGGGCTCTCAAGAATAAGACTACGGAATCCCTTGTCGTAGAAGGCGACTAAAAGGGGCCTCGGGTTCACTGGGCGACAAGGGTGGGGGCCTTTGTCGTCCGCCAAGGTGGACCCGGGAAGAAGGCGACATCGCCTTGCACTGCGATGGAACAGAGAAGGAGAGTAACCTCCCCCCCGGGAAGTGCTCTCCTTGAGCACAGTGCAGAGGGGCTCCGGTGCGTTCCACTGGAGATCCCGGAGCCCCTCACCATGCATCGAGGAAGGGCCACCGGGGAAGTTTTAGTGGGTAAAAACCCCACATACCCCCAGAAGGCGGGGTATCTTTCTGAAGATTTCCTCCTCGTTAACAAAAAAAAGGTTATATTGCAAAATAAAACAGCTGAAAAGCTCAATTCGTGTTGAATGAGATAACGTAATGAGAAGACTTTTGACGAAGTTTTTTTAATCCCATAAAACGGAATGATAACTGCTTTACATTGATTATCTGAGGGAATTGATCTCTTTAAAGCTCACGAGGCGCCGTTCTGGCAGGGTTTAATTTTATTGATTTATAAAACCGATAAATTAGCCAGTTGCATAAACAAAGTGCTACATTATCAAAAACAATTTATGAAAGTTATGTATACTAATAATCTCTACCAGCTGATGAGGGCTGCCGGACCAAAGCCGATGGAGGCAGATTGTCCACTTGAGAGACTCCAGTGACCACGATCCTCAGAAATGAGGGAACGACAAAGAAGAAGAAGTTTACTAAGTCTAAGTACTTACATTATGAAGCGTCAAGGATGATTATGTCATTATACATTTTTGTATTTATTTAAATTAAATTAGACAAAGTACATAAATGATTTTATTTTAAAAGTTTTATGTGACTTTTTGATAGATGAAAAATATCTACATCACTGAACTTTATTCAATTAGTTTGTGTGTGTAACTTATTCAATATGTAAAGAAGCATAAGAGAATTCAAATACTAACGGCTACTGTTACAGCCTATTTAGGTCGTTACCTAAAAATAATTTTTCAAACTTTTTATTTCTGTTATTCAAAGTAATCACCCATATAATTGATGTATCTTTGTACGACGTAACTCGGGTAAAAGAACACATATTGGCCTAGAGTCGAATTCGGGAACGACACTATATCACCGTACGATGTACCCACACTATATCATGAACTCCCGCGGTCGTTGTCCCCTTCTTTGTGATAAGAAAAGCTTAGTTTATCAAAGATGGTTGCAGTCAAAGGGAACATGAGTGAAGTTTCGCAATCGTCACACGTAATTGTAGTACTAGGAATGCAGAAATGTGAAGAGAGCGCTCGGTTATAAAAGTCACAAACGTTTTAATAAACGCAGAGTATTCTGACCTCGTACGCGAAGGTACTAGGAGAGCATAAAGCATTAGATTCTAAATTAATTTTTCGACTCACACTTTTTATTCTTTGTGCACTTGGAATATATAAGTTGGAGATTGTACCTTTGACCTTTAACCGACTTCAAAAATGGAGGTTCTCAATTCTGTATAACAGAAAAATTCCTACACCTACAAAGATAAATTTATTAACTGTTTTGTTATGCCTAACTGTCCAAAGAGGGAGCCAGGAGACTCATAACACAAAATTACTTAGTTTGAGCCCTTGACTCCCACATCCACCTATTGTGAAATGTATTAAAACTTTACTATGTAATGTGGGAGTAAGAGAAATAAAGATTTTATTATTATTATTAAATAATTGACCAGCCTCCCTACTTATTACCGGCCTAAATCTTGTTTCTCCAAACAAACAGTAAATTGTTAAAATTATCAACAAGAGATGAACATAACATGTTCATCTATTTTACAACCCATTACAACCCATTTATTTTAATGAAGCATGATATTCATTTTACTAGAAGGATTTAGAAGTCCATTTTTGCTTCCATTAAACAGTGCAATAGGCAGCTTTAAAGATAATTACAGCCTTTATATATGTCCTACTGTTGGACAGGCCTTCTCTGTAAAGAGAGTATAAAGGCATAGCCCACCACGCACAGCTAGTGCGGATTGGCAGACTTCACATGTCTTAGAAAATTTCTAAGACACGTAGGTTTCCTCACGATGTTTTCCTTCACCGCCGAGCGTGTAAATCAGCACATAAAATTGCAACAACAAATTTAGGTGCCGACACCGGGGATCGAAATCGAATTGCTAGCGTATTATGCAACTTGAGGCGACCGCCCGGACACTGAGCTACCACGTATCTTTCATTTATTTGCACACAATTACACTTACGCGTAAAAACAAAACTCGACTACAATTAAAAGAAAGAGATCAAAGATTGAACACTACTACGCGAAAAAAAGATTAAAAAAAAACAAAATAGTATAATTTTTCACACATATACAATATTTCTTCTTCCACATTCGTGGTCGGTTTAGTTATAGATTACTTACCTAGTCTTAAATTGTCATAAACCTGCAAATATGTCAAACAAACAGGTTTTTCCCATACGATTTTTAGACGTACATCCCCTGTTATATATCTGCAGAACCCGATCCTATGCGACTTTAAACAACTGACTGACGGCTTGATAACCTATGTCTTTTTTTAAGTCGGTTGTAAATGTTAGCATTACGATTCCGCCTGGGAGGTCTGAACCACGGTTCGGTCGGTTGCTTGCTTAAATTAAGGAACATTTAAAAGCTAACTAATATTGAGTATCATTTCTGAGGGGAAGGCGGCGGTTATGTGGGGTTCTTACCCACTAAAACCTCCCCGGTGGCCCTTTCCTCGGTGCATAACGAGGGGCTCCGGGATCTCAACGTGGAACGCACCGGAGTCCCTCTGCACTGTGCTCAAGGAGAGTACGTCCCGGGGGGGAGGTTACTCCCTCCCCCCCTATGCCCTCGCAGCGCAAGGCGACACGGGCCAGCCGACGACTCAGGCCCTCACCCTTGTCGCCCAGTTAACCTGAGGGTCCTTTTAGTCGCCTTCTACGACAGGTAGGGGATACCGTAGTCTTATTCTTGAGAGCCCAGAACAACAGGGCTGATCTAATGGATAACTTGTCCAAATAATCACTGTTCCTTGTGGCATTGCGACCAAAATATTAAAGGAAACTCCGTAGGCAATATTTCAATACTTGACTTTTATATTCCTTGTACACTAATATATTTAAAGTGTAAACATGTTTTTAACTTTAAGATTTTTGTTATATCTTCGATAACGATCGTTTTCACAAACTGTTAAAGTGTTTTATGAATTTCTTGATCCTTGCTTTTATATTTTAAACTTACGATAAAATGCTTAGATACACCGGACTCTTTTGAAGTTTTCTTTTTAAATTAAAATAAAACTGTTATTTTGTACCAAGGGATTGTTTTTACGAGGGCTAAGCGTTAAGTGCTGCATTAATTATACAACCCCCAAATTTTATATTCCAGTTTGTTATTAAAATTCCCAGTAGAAACACTTTATTGTAAATTTTAAGCCATAAGGCCTGCTTAAATATGCATTATATTTTTTTAAACAATTGAAAACAAACACAAGTATATTTACGAGCAAAAACAAATCGAATCAAAAGTTAAAACGCTAGACAATAAAAAACCGAAATGCTAGCTACCTTAAGCCTGTACTAAGGCCAAGGCTGAGCAGATTGGTTTCAGCTGCGTCACCAAGCTGGTTTTAAGAATTAAAACAATAAGAATCCGTTGTACAGTACATTTTGGTTGCATAGAACCTTGAGATCCAAAGACAAGGGAACTCCTAAAATCGAGGAAGAATGCTATTGAATGTATTAGGATTATTATATAAAATTAAAACATAGACAAATTCTATATTGGTACACAAAATGAAACATCAAAAAGACAAAAAAAAATTATAAAAAAAATACAGATAAAAAACGGACAAATAGGACATAAGACATGATGCCAGTATAGGACACCGTCTTAGCATATGTCTCTGATTTTCAGCGGTGTCCAGGACTACCCAAAGTCGTGCGTGCGCAATACTACATACTGCTACTGAAGCGTCAATAGCCTAATGGTTTAGGGTACGGCCTGCGAATCGTAAGGTCGTGGGTTCGGATCCACCATTGGACTATTGCCGTGAACCATGTCCTAGCACAAGCTTAAGCTTAGTTGGAATGGTTAACAAGATTTTTAGTAATATTTCTGAAAAAAAAATATTGCTAGCTTTCTTTTAAAAAAAAAATAGCATATAATTTGGGGACCTTCAACAAACGAGCCTACTCCTTTCTCAAAGGCCGGCATTGCACCTGCAGCTCTTGCGGTGTTGTGGATGGTCATGATGGCCACTGCACGGCAGTATTCTACGAGGGTTATTAATAATAAATATATTTTTTATCTAAATCTTCTTATTTAACTCATCAAACTCACAAATGGAATCTTCTTTGCGTAATATTACCAGAGAAAAATTTTCAGCGCTCATTTCATTGATAAAATTATTTGCATTACAAATAGTTTCCAATCCAAGATCTTTCTGTTTACTAAGCACATATTGATCCCTAATCCAGTGCCGTAGTACCGGGCATGCAGAAATATGTAAGAGCTACGGAAGAAATGTAAATTCACCGTTATTAAACGCCAAGTATGCAATGCTCGAACTCAACTAGAAGAGCATACAGTCGTACTGCGATGAATAAATTCTTCATTCTTCCATTTCTATATTTAACTTTTTTTTATAATTTCTAAGCGAGTGCTTGACTACGATCCCATCTGATGTTAAGTGGAAATGCAGTCCTCGATGGTAAGGCGCACTAGCTTAGTAAATGCCTATTCACTCTCCTCTTGAAAATACCCACATTGTAATCGGAAGGAAAGACAGACGCGGGCAAACTATTCCAGTCCTTTGCTGTACGAAGAATGAAAGACAAAGCAAATCGCTTCGTTCGGGTTTGAGGATGTTCACAACAAAGGATGAAATCCCGCAGTGCGTCTAGAAGTCCGATGGTGGAAAGGGATGGGGAATTAGATCATGTAGTTCCTGAGCACACTCTCCAAAATGCAATCTGTAGAAAACCGAAAGGCTAGCTACCTTCCGCCTGTGCTCAAGACTGAGCAGATTGGTTTCAGTGCGCCACCAAATAGCCTCTTAGCCCGCCTCTCCATCGAGTCCAAAGCTGCGAGATGGCATTTAGCTGCGCCTGCCCAAATGTGACAGCAGTACTCTACACACGACCGGACTTGAGCTTTATAAAGTGTTAAAAGCTGTCCCGCAGAGAAGTACGGTTGTATCTGTTAGATTATTGATTTATTTAATACAGGAAAACTTACAGCTATTCAATGCTTCTTAAATATTTTTATATTTATTAGATATATCACTAGTTTAGCAGATAACAAGTTTTCACAACAAATTTAGGAAAAAAATACCCTAAAGATACGCAAACTTAGGTAACACAGGATTGGAAAACAGCTTCAAGGTCCCGCAGACAAAGTTCTCCAAATATACTTATGAAAGCTAACGTATGGATGCATTACTGACGTGAAATAGGTCGACGTTATTGTACTTCTTACAAAGGTTATTGAATTCGTTACTTACTCTAATAAAATAGCTATTAAGCATATAGTTTGCATTACTAGGCGGAGTATATAATGGACAGTTGAATCGTAGACTACGAGAAGAGATAGAGAAGTGTAACTTGCTAAGTAAGTCAGGACAATCCATGTGACTTTGAGGAATATTTGATAATGATACGATATCACCTATGCACCGACGAGTGTGCAATGGAAGAAGATGAAGCCTAGAACATGATTGATCATCGCTCTCCTTATTAACCCTTATTGTGGCAAGAGTGTGGCAAAAAAATCGTGATATGAATAGACGTATTTCGGAAAACCAAGATGTACACTATTCTATAGAGTGCTACACGTACAGTGAGTATCGCATTTTAGGAATGTATATAATGAAGTCTATATACTCTTCCATGTAATGTATACATGAATTGAAAGACAGCGTTTTATAGAATATTTAGAGGAACAATATTTGATGTCCTTATTCCATCTCTATCTCTTTTAAACAAATGTCACGACACTGACAATTGTCACATTACACAATTGAATAATTATTACAAAATACAATTAAAGAATAGATTTAAGTAAAGAGATTGTATATCTTTACATGCATATTATGCTATACATTGCTATGTTTAGGGTTAAATCTGAATTTTCAGCACATATGCCGAATAAATTTCTTCTGGATCGATTCGATTTTATTGAAGTATTTGAGAGAGATAGTGAAGATTCCAAACTTGACATGCATATTCTAAATTGCTTCTAACTAGCGTGCAGTAAAGAATTTTTAAGGATTTTAGCTGGCGGAAACTGTAACAGGGAATAATAAAACCGAAAGCTCTATATGCTTTGTTAACAATAGCCTCGATTTGATGATCGAATGCAAGTATGTATTGCGATTTAAAAACTAGACATTCAAGAAGGATTCTAATTATTTTCCACTTCTTGTTATTAAATTGCCGACAAACAAACCAAAAATCCGATTAGCAAAGGTTGGCAGTCAGTTCACCATTCCGTCCCTTGCGAGGCGAAACTGATAGGCAACAATTCCGGTCCACTATCTTATGTTCCGCGGCCATTTCTTTCTACGACCAACACTTCTTTTGCCAGCGACTTTGCCCGTAATCGATCATCTCGGTCTTTTTCTACATACTACATTTCTTTAATACTATTACGTACTTAAATAAAAACAATCGGCAAAATTAAAAAAGTGGTATCAAGGGACACTAGGTATTCTTTGTAAAATATAGATCACAATTTGCAAAAATATATATTTTATTTTAAATATTATTTTATTGATTTTTTTTATTTGTAAAAGTAATAAAAATATTTATCAACGATTCGAATCAACGCCTTCACCGATTCCGTTACCTTAAGTTATAGTATAATAGTACAAAACCTAATAGAATCGATATCTCGGAATTACTAACGGATGTTACTAACGGATGAGGCATTCCTCAGAACACATACTGTACATAGTGTACAGTATGTGCGCGCGACAAAAGAAAGAATTACTCAATATCACGACAACCGATTTCGATGATTCATTTTTATTGGAAAGGATGTACTTCAAGACTAGTCTGATGAGAGTTTCGTGAGGTTATCATTAATTCTTTTTCCTAATTTTCCTATGATAATGAATTAGGTGTCCGCGCGTAATAACGTTTGTTTCTATGTTTTGTGTTAGTTCGAAAATATACATGTGAAATGTCTCTGCTCTTGTGTACTGATGTATATTAATACATACATCAACAATAGACTAGACGAGAGTGGCGGCGAATGGACTTGTACTATACAACACACCACGCAACCATTTCACGTCGAGAGAATTGCTTTTAGTCCATGAGAGCACGTTAACACCTGCGAGGGGAACAAAATGCGCAAGGAAATTTAACAGCTAATAATAAAAAAGCTGTGTTTACTAACATTCTTGTTGTCTATTACAAAAAGCCTGAGGTAGCTAGGTAGCTCAGTAGAGCCGTAGTAGCTCAGTGTCAGGGCGGCCGCCTCAAGTTGCATAGCTAATCAGAGTTCGATCGCCGATGTCGGCACCACTGAATTAAATTTTAAGTGCTAAATTTCCACGTGCTTCGGTGAAGGAAAACATCGTGATAAAATCTGCATGAGTTAGAAAATTTTCTACAAACGTCTAAAGTCCCGAAACCATTGACGCTTCACCGTGTATCATTCTGGGCAAGGCCAACCCTACTTGTTTCTCTATAATTAGAGGAATATTACTGTGGTTATTTACTTAGGTACGAGAGCGACGCCAATGACATACAATGTAGGTTTAATTGAGTTTTATTATTGTAAATAATTCCCAATAAGCTTTATTTTGTTGTCTTTTTATTATGTTTTAAAGTGGAGATATTTTGTTTACTAATGATAATAAAACTGAGAATTTTCACTGACAGTTTTTTTTTTATAAAGGAAGCTAGCAATGTTTCTTTTTTTTCAGAAATATTACTAACAATCTTGTTAACCATTCCAACTAAGCTTAAGCTTGTGTTAGAAGATTGTTCACGGCAATAGTCGAATGGTGGATTCGAACCCACGACCTTACGATTCGCAGGCCGTACCCTAAACCATTAGGCTATTGACGCATTGGTTGTAACATAATTATGACTTTAAACTAGCATGGAGATGAACTTAACAATTATTACTTAAAATACATCAGGAACTATTTTTTTTTTTCACGAGGAGGAAATCTTCAGAAAGATACCCCGCCTTCTGGGGGGAAGGCGGCGGTTATGTGGGGTTTTTACCCACTAAAACCTCCCCGGTGGCCCTTCCTCGGTGCATGGTGAGGGGCTCCGGGATCTCCAGTGGAACTCACCGGAGCCCCTCTGCACTGTGCTCAAAGAGAGCACTTCCCGGGGGAGGGAGGTTACCATCAGGAACTAATTTTGTATAATACACTGGTATGGTCATTTTGACATTTGACAGTAAACAATAAAGTTCCATATTAATGCATATGAAAATATCACTCATTTAATAAGATCATTCATTAACAGTACGGAAGTCATAGTATTCCGATAAAGACCCGAGTTTTCCCGAAGGACTAGTCACAAACAACAATTGCTCGTATAAAGGTATACAAGAAATTCAGTGATATATAATCAATGTGAACTCTGATAGAATCCCCCTTATAACGTTATCCCCATCAAACCGCATTGATTAGATCTTTCCCAACTCTTAAAATTAAGTAAAAGAGATAGAGGGAGATAAAAACGTAAGGAAGGCCTTACTTTTAATCTTATCGGCTATATTATTTTACAATATAACCTCTTTCACTTAATATCCTTTCTTTAACATTACCGTTACGATACGAGCCGTAGGTTTGTACGTTTTGTAACAATAAATAAATTCAATCACGTTGTTGAATGAGTAGTAGACAGAAATTACGGATTTCCGTTGTATTAGATGGATGGTAGTAGTACATTTCCACTGCCAACAAATTTTAGTACAATGTTTACATCTCGTACCATATAGATAGATAGATGAATTATTATTTTTTTTTTTTTATAATTTCTAAGCAAGTGCTTGACTACGATCTCACCTGATGTTAAGTGGAAATGCAGTCCTGGATGGTAAGGCGCACTAGCTTAGTAAATGCCTATTCACTCTACTCTTGAAAATACCCACATTGTAATCGGAAGGAAAGACAGACGCGGGCAAACTATTCCAGTCCTTTGCTGTACGAAGAATGAAAGACGAAGCAAATCGCTTTCATTGCACCAAAGAATATGTTCAAAGGCGAACTTAATGCTATTAAGCATTTTCTTCCAGCTAACCTTTAGTGGTTAAGAACAGGCTAAGGGTAGTGCCGCTAAAAATAGCGTTTTAAACCTATTATATAGATATATAAATATACATTTACATATACATAAATAGATACTTCTATATAAATATAATAATATACAATCACATGTATTATATAAACGACGATATATATATCAATTTGGAATTTTTTATTGTTTGAGTAAAAAGTATTCAGATACACGCGATTTAAATACATTAGTTGACGAAGCCTCCCTAATCTCAAACTATTCCATAGTTTAATAACTGTACAGGTAAAAGAATTGCTAACGTTACCATATCCTGCGATATGATAGGTACCGCCTGCTGCAATTGATTATAATGAGAAAAATAGCAGGAAAAAGAAGGATGGGAAGAAGGAAGAAGTCATGGCTAAGAAACATCAGGGAATGGACTAGAATAAAAACAGTCTAAGCACTATTCCACTAAGCCATGAATAAGAAGTTTAGAAGACTGACTGCCGACCTTCAGTATTGGAGAGGAACACGAAGAGAATACAATGTTAGTGGATTCAGAGTATTTTTGACCCTTGTATAAAATGGGCCAGAATCTTTTCTTTTCACGAACATATTCATATTGGTCATAAAAGCTGATTTTTACTGCATCATCGGATTGAGAGGTGGCATAGCTCTTAGGTCGCTTAGCCTAAACGTCTAGTGCTAGTAACTCGACACAAAGGGGGGAAAGGGGGTAACTCGACACAAAGGGGGGAAAGGGGGTAACCTCAGCTTGGGCGGTTACTATGCTACGTGTAACTATTCCGATTCGAGGGTGATCGCCAGGACCGTCACTAACATTACGTTTAGTAGACATAGACATATTCTTTATTGACATAATTCGAATACATTACAGACAATATATAAAAAATATTAAAAAAGACAAAAAAATACACATGAAGAAAGAAAAACGAACAAATATGATATAGGATATGATGTCAATATTGGACACCGTCTCAGTACATGCTGTCCGCAAGGATGCAACGGCGCTGATTTTCAACGGTGCCCAGGACTACCCAAAGTGGTGCTCGCGCAATACTACGTTTGCATGGAGCATAGTATAAACATGTCATATAGAAAGAGCTACATACAGGAATAAACCGACTTCAATTCGAATAATTCAATATTACAAAATAGAATTAATCAGGACCTAACCAAACTCTTATCAAACTACCCTTTAAAAATGAATCATATATAGCACCAGCTTTCAAATAAAAACCTTCAATATCAGTGGAAAGTTACCAGGTAACCTCTTACTTTTTTTTTGTTAAGTCGGTTGAAATTATTTTATCACAAATTGTATTGTTTATTATCCGAGTTTTACCGCTGGAAAATAATTTCTCGCTATATATATACCCACATATATTTACATACCACAATTGCATGGAATTGTATGAAGGTATATAAGAAATTCAGTCATATAATCGCGTGTAATGTGAAGCAGTTCTTGTTCAGTTGCATGGTGTTGAAAAACTCTGATAGAACCTTTCATAGTCGATGTTTAGCGCGTCCGAACGAAGCGATTTGAGTCATCGTTCATCGTATACAGCAAAGGAGTGGAACAAGTTGCCGGCGTCAGTCTTTCCGTCCAAGTACGCAGTGGGAGCCTTCAAGAGTAGAGTGAATAGGCACTTACTAGGCTAGTGCGTACCATCTTTTGACATTTGGTAAATTAATTATAAGGTAAAATAAGCCGAAGAAAATTGAGGTCAAATCTGTAGTATGTAGGGTAGCGTTCAAACAGCTGTTATTGAGTGACGTTACGTCTTATTGCGTAACGCAATTAATCCAATAGAAACTTTTTAATTATTCTCTTGAAGGCACTCTCGTCATAATCGGATTGGAACGCTGATACTGGCAGAATGTTCCAATTCTACGTTATAAGACGCTAGATCCGTGGTATGGCAGTATCCGAGCGGTTGGCTCAAGTTGCATAATACGTTAGTAACCCGAGTTCGATGCCCGGTGCCGGCACCAATAAATTTGTTGTTTTAATTTTATGTGCTGACTTACCACGCGCACGGAGATGAAAGAAAAAATCGTGAGGAAACCTACATGTCTTGAAGATTTTTTCTAAGGCATGTGAATTCTGCCAATTCACATCCCAAATCGTAAGGTTCGGAAACACAGCTGGTGAGTTACGCGAAAAACGTAGTCGTAGAACGCCAACCGTCAAGACGGTGTCGATACGATTGTGGCATGATGTGCGGTAATGAAAATCGATAGTCCACCTTTTTAAACTCGGTTAGGATAAGCGGACACAGCCCTATAGTTCTGGGCCTCCTTCTTCCCCCCCACCCCTCCGGGATGCACAGTGCAGAGGGGCTTCGGTGCATTCCTCTGGAGATCCCAGAGCCCATCACCATGCACCGAGGAAGGGCCACCGGGGAGATTTTAGTGGGTCCAATCCCACATAACCGCCGCCTTCCCCAGAAGATGGGGTATCTTTTTGAAGATTTCCTCCCCGACAACAAAAAAAAAGGATAAGCGGACAACTAAAAACATTCCTATAAACATAATTATGAAATACTACAAACGACGTCGCGGTATATAACCGCACAATCGCTCTATTCGATACCATTGACCACAGAAATTGTATCTTCCATTACTACAGATGCATGACAGATCAAAGATGTTGTAACAATCATATTAAGGTCTCATTAGAATATTATTAATTGATTATGAGACAAGTTCAGCTCGAAATGTATCAATTGAAAGCGGGGTAGATAGAGTTGGCATTCGTTGTACACTTTTACCCAGCTTAATAAGTCCCATATGTGACGTAGAAATTGCTATATACCAGGCACGAATTTTTAGCACGTGATATTGTACTTATAAAACCGAACGACATTTCATTGGTACAAGCCAACAAGGATTTCATAAAGTTTCTTATTGTTCAATCAATGTTACATAGTGAGGAGATAGGATAGTACTATCTCCTCGCTTCCGAACATTAGTTCCACTATATAATATCAACTGGGATTTCGGCAAAGCTTTATCTTTAGATTTATAAAAAAAAAAATATTTATTCATACTTTGCCCACGTCGTCAGCTCACGTTAAAATATTTATCGCATGCAATAAAGGTAAGGGTCTCTTCAGACCGGCGCGATCCTAGTCTCGTGTAATATGAAAAAAACTATCGGCATGCAAAAAGGGCCTTTGTCGCAGCGTTAGCGTTTTCAAACAAAAGTGAGGAATCTTCTATAACGATCACTTGTGAAAACGCTTTAAGATAATACCTTTACTAATAAATATATATACAGTGGCATATTTAAAAGTAAAATCAATAACACGTATATTTACGACATAAAACAATTAAAACGTTAAACATTACGTTTGACGCTTTTTATAGCGTACCCAGCTCACTTCGCCGGGCTAGATTTTGCTTAATCTTATTTAAAAAATAAACTTACATCATAAAATATTTAATTTAACTCTCACAATATATCTAATCATTCATTTCTCCCCGTATTCATTGTCTTCTCGAGCGTGTGAAGATCATTACCTACACCCATGTACATATCAGTAAATACAAAATCATACCCGTAGTAATAGTATCATAGTAAATAAAAGCTATATTTGACAGTTCAAAATCTTTTTGCTCCGTTCGTCACCAAACTTTACAGGATTACTTGCCAGATCAATCTGAAGATTCCTGAAAGTTTCTTTGAAATCGGTCTAGCTGTTTCGCAGCCTATATGGAACATACCCACACACTTTCTCTTTTGTATATATAGAAGATTCATATATTTAATATGTTTACTTATTAAAACTCCCGTTGCTTCTTCTTTATTATTCCTCTACGTCCTAAGGTTGCTTTTTTTATAGGAAAGGATCTTAAGTGATCACCGTCGCCCTTGTTTATCCACAACTGCAGGTGCGTTGCCAGCCTTTGAGAAAAGGGGTTCGTTTATTGAAAATCGTACAGGTTCGGAAAACCGTGGCCACAGTTGGTTCCACAGGTTTATAGTACGTGGAAGAAAGTTACACGAAAAATGTACGGTCATTAAACGTCATCCATCAAGAAGTCGATGGAATTTGGTATTCTGCTGGGATGTGTGGTAATAGAAATCGGCAGCTTGTAGGAGTCTATTTATTAACAATAATAAGTAAATAAATAAAATAATAAATGATCCTTTATACTCTAATGCAGAGGTTCCCAACCTCGTGCCCGATTTCGTATGTGCTCGCCACTATTCGACACAGACTTTTGTTTCTTAAACATTAATCAAAAATATGAATTATTAATACGTTTTGTAAATACATTTCTCTAAATAAATCTCTAATAAATTATGAATATAAGAAAATAAATGATGGGAAAATGAGAAGTTATAGAAGAAGTTGGTCGATTGGTTGGGCGCGCACATGGTAGTCATGGGCACCACTAAAAATCAGCGCTATCGCAACCTTGCGACGGCCTATGCTGAGACGGTGTCCAAAATTGGTATTGTCTTATGTACACTATTTGTCCGTTTTTTCTTAAATTGTATCTTTTTATTTTACTGTTTTTTTTCTGTCTTTTTGATGTGTATATTTTGTGCCAATAAAGAATATGTCTATGTCTATTAAAAATAGGTGGTGCCCGCCACTCGATCGATTTTTTACAATGTGCTCTAGAGAACAAAAAAGGGAACCCTTCTAATGACTCCAATAGGGTTATATAGAACTGAATCCCTTTGAACCCCGTTTTCACTACAGCCTTCTCTATTATCTGTAATAAAAAGTAGGCTATAGTGAACTAGGATAAACTCGGTTACGCGTATCTAATGCGGACGGGCAGAACTAAATATATAGAAAAATATCTTACGTGTTTAACCCTAGCCAATTGACAATTGAAATGTATTCAAAGAGACATTTTTTATAAATAAAGCTTAACTCTAACCAATAATTAAACACTAGACTCGATCAGCGATAGAAAAGTATTCTCGTATTACTAGTAATTGTACGATCCCTTATAACGTGTTATGTACAAATTGGTCACGTTTTACTTTTATAGTATATAGTTACTATATAGGTAATATCCAATTAATTATGACCTGTAAAAATCATTATAAATTTCACAGTACAGAATATAACGTCGAAAATACCCGTGTTATAGGGAGGACTACTGTAAATTAAGTCTCTTACAAGGGAAGATAATAATTAATATTTCGTGCTAGCGATAAACAATTCGTAGAAGAATCGCATGCGAAACCCTGCTAATAACAGAGATCACAATCACTATATACTTTTCAAAGTTCATAAAGACGGACATAATGGCTTAGTAGCATTCTCTACCAGCCAACCCTGGATAAGTGATAGAAACATATTGGTCAATAATCATCAAGGAAAAGATAATATGAAAACGAAATATGAACTTACGAATAGTAACTGCTGTCCGTTAGCCATCATGCTTATTAGATCCTATACGTTACAGGTAGAGAACCCATCGAATACCTTTTTTTTTTGTTCACGGGGAGGAAAAGGAAGGCGGCGGTTATGTGGGGTTCTTACCCACTAAAACCTCCCCGGTGGCCCTTTCCTCGGTGCATGACGAGGAGCTCCGGGATCTCCAGTGGAACCGGAGCCCCTCTGCACTGTGCTCAAGGAGAGCACGTCCCGAGGGGGGAGGTTACTCCCTCCCCCCTGTGCCCTCGCAGCGGAAGGCGACACGGGCCAGCCAATGTCGCCTTCTTCCCGGGTTCACTTTGGTGGACGACTCAGGCCCCCACCCTTGTCGCCCAGTGATACCCGAGGCCCCTTTAGTCGCCTTGTACGACAGGCAGGGGATACCGTAGTCTTATTCTTGAGAGCCCAGAACTACAGGGCTGACCCATCGAATACCTGATTTAACATTTCAATCTTATGCATTAAGAGAGAGATTTTTAGAATGTTAGATGTACTAACAACACGACGATAAGATTTCGAACCCGGTATGTTTTTGAGGGCAGTAAAATCCTTAGACAATCGCATCTTGATATCATAACATAAATAATTCATGCCGCATCGTTCACAGATTCCGGCGGCGGATTTGGAAGACTTTAGAAGGATGGGCTATACAAAACAAAGTACGAAAACTTAATTTTCACAGGCGCGGAGAGAAATTAAAATAAGCCGGTCTAACAAGCTGACGTAACAAGAATACAGCAACAAGGCATACTAGTAAATTTACGGGTAAAAACAACAAGCGACTTCAAATCAAATGTTAAACGTTATTACGCGCGGGCGCCTTCTTTGTATTTCCTAATAATCGTAGGAATATTACGAAACAGAATTCATCAGAATATAACCAAACTCTCATGAAACTACTCTTGAAGTAGATATAGTGAAGTGTATTAATAACGCCGCAACAGATGGCGCTAATATTGGGATATGTCAATTGTTGCGCGCACCGAACACCGTGTGCGAAAAGATGTGACTTTAACTTTGTAATAAAACTGCGAAGTGTGAGTCCAAACTGATTTATTATGCAAGTACCGTCAACATTACAAACTTCAAGAAGGAGTAAACATTTGCAAGGGTATTTAAACATACTATTTGGCGACGAGGATAAACAAAGTGCGCGTACAAAATGTCATACATCGGTTCACTCAACACTGTTGACTATAAAATAAACGAGTGGCACATTTTTAAAAGTATGTTGACACAGTTTATCAAGTTAAATAAAATATCAGAAAACCAAAGTACGGTTTTGCTAACGCATATTTCCGAAGATACCTACCCTCTGCTAAGAAATTTATCTTATCCCAGAAATCCGGACACGGCAAGTTATAATGACCACGTGGGATACCTTGATGCTCATTTCAAGGTCCGGGACAAATAAAGAATATGTCTATGTCATGTGTCAATTGGCACCAAAAAAAACACATCAAAAAAGACAAAAAATAAAATAGAAAATATACAGTTAAAGAAACAAAAAACATATGATGCCAGTATTGAACACCGTCTCAGCATGTGCCGTCGCAAGGATGCGACAGCAAAGATTTTCAATGGTGCCCGGGACTACCCAAAGCCGTCCTTTCCAATAAAAAAATGAACAACCGAAATCGGTTGGCGTGATATTTAGTTATTTGTTCATTTATTTTATTTTTATATGGTTTTCTCATGGAGAATGTCAGAATTGAACCAAATTGAAGACCAAATTGGAAGAACCAGTTTTAAAATAAAAAAAGAATCATATGAGGTAAAAAACATGAAAAAACACAAACGTATTGAGAACCTCTTCCTTTTTTGAAGTCAGTTATGTTTAAATAATTTAAAAAATTATGTCACCTTATTATTAAAAAATATGGCTTAAGAATCATTCAAAGCTAATAAGAAAGTTTTTTTTTTAATTCAAGTACCCGATGTTATTTCATTGTACAAGAAATGCGGTTAAGAATAAAAACGCAGGTACGGAGATTCGAAAGGGCGTTAACAAATTTACTAATAAGTTAATCAAAACTTCCAAATTGACTTTTACTCTTTTGGTTTTTCTGCGGAAAAAACGAAACTCATTAATTATTTAGAAAGAGACCCCAGTTATTATCAACCGACTTCAAAAAAGAGGAGATTCTCAATTCGTCTCTACGAGGGTGCGTTTTTAAGTTCGCGGAATGAGAGGGATGGAGGGGGGTGATTATGCTCATTAGGACCGTAACGTGTTCAGTGACTCATAATTAGTATACATACGAGCTTTCATTGTTATAAGATAACTAGTCTTTGAGTTATCGTCAACCAAGCAACATAATCCGGAGTGAAAAGTGAAAAATGGAAAAAATTGAATATCGTGCCGTTATAAAGTTCCTTACCAAGCAAGGAAAATCAGTTCCGACTATACTAAATGAGATGTCATCGGTTTACGGTGACTCTTGCCCTGGAAAAACATTGGTTTACAAGTGGCACAGTTTATTCAAACAAGGAAGAGAATCACTTGAAGACGATCCGAGGCCGGGCTGGAGCGTCGAGGTGACCACGCCAGAGCTTATCCAAAAAATTCGAAAAAATTGTACTCAACGATGCTCGGCTAAAGAAGAAACAGATCGCAGAAATGGTTGGAGTATCGGATACAACCATTTTTAAAATTCTACACGACCACCTTGGCATGACTAGGGTCAGTGCAAGATGGGTGCCGAGAATGCTCACGCCGCCGCAAAGACAACAGCGCGTAGAGTGTTCACGCGCATTTTTGGACCTCTGCAATGAAGACAAGGATGGTTTTTTGAGTCGAATTTTTACTGGAGACGAAACTTGGGTTCATCATTATGAATCTGAGTCGAAACAAGACTCCATGCAGTGGCACAAA